>CM076576.1:205197425-205573680 GCA_034641835.2 Pinus albicaulis
AACAAGTTTGGTTATATTTTTTCAAGGAAGTGATATCCCCTATAATGATTTACCAACTTGAAACTTTAAAAGCAAATTGAAAATTACAATGACAAGACTTGAAAGAAAATAAAAATGTACTGCTGAAATGAAAAGGTGCTGCTAATCTAATGAATCAAAACAGTAAACTAGTGAACATGAAAACCAAACTATTCTTGCTGCCAACTAAACACAAGAGAAACTATGCTTTAAGGAAATTCAAAATTGCAATAAAATAAATCTAAATCAGATTACATCAATTTATCTTCTGACCCTTCATCATTAGTCCAGCTATGATTTTCGGAAGTAATCATAAACAACTTGAGTAACTGATATTTAATTTGCAAAAAGTAAACTAATACTAAACCATACACTCATGATTCAATCCCTCACCATCAGTCCAGCTGTGGCTTTCGGAGGCAACCGAAGATGTCATGCATGATTTAATATATCTAAATTTGCATAAAAGAAACTAATACTAAACTACACATTTCACAATACAATCCCTCACCATCAGTCCAGCTGTGGCTTTCGGAGGCAACTGAAGATGCTATGAGCAGATTAGTATATCTAAATTTGCAGAAAAGAAACTAATACTAAACTACACATTTCATAATGCAATCCCTCGCCATCAGTCCAGCTGTGGCTTTCGGAGGCAACTGAAGATGCTATGAGTAGATTAGTATATCTAAATTTAACTACTGAAGCAGATAAGCAAAACTGAAATGTACAGAGCAATACTGAAATTAAACAAAAACTATGAAAAGCAAACTAGCAGCAGAACAATGTTAGATCCATGTCATTAGTCAAAAAGCTATAAAAATGCCCGGGCTGCCTATCTAAAACCTGAAAAACATAAACACTGATCAGTGATTAACAATCATAAAGCATGAAAGACAGAAATGAAATGGAAATTATGGAAGTGTATAAACAGAAATGAAACAACTGCAAAGTATGAACATATGAATGGATTATAATACAATTATTTCTAAAGAAAAAAAATGAGAAATATACACTAATACACAAAACCTTAGCTGAGCAGGGGCCCTCTACACAGCCTTGGTAACGGTCCTCAAACACGAATTAAGTTGAAAAACAGAGTCTTCTCATATTAAAAAGTAGTTCATTACAGAATAGTAATGTTACGGCACAAGTGCAGCGTAATCACTACAGAGCAGACTAAAAGATAACAGAGACTACATTCACGAACATCAACTAACTTCATATGCGTATGCAAACGCACTATATATAACAACAAACTATAATTGTTTCCTAATGTTCATGCTAGTGGAGAGCACGTAGACCACTACGTCCACGGATATAGGAGTATGGTCGTGTTGGAAAGTAGATCTACGAGAGCTGGATGCTTGAATTCGAATCTAGAACCCTGTACAGATGTCGATTTAACCTCCGCAGGTTTAGAAACGGCCGTATGGATCTTTATGTGCCACGAAACAGAGTCCGGCCGACATGAAACTCCATAGTTGACTTCCATGTGGACGCCTTTGACCGCGGCTTCTTTGGACGAGTTTTCTTGAACCAATAGGACACGAACCATGTCCACGTCATTCCTGACCTGCCCATGTGGCTCGTTTCCCTTGTAGACACCTGTAGCATAGAGTTTCACAAAATAGTTGCGGAAAGTTGCAGCAGCTGCGAAAAGTGGCAAGATTCCGCAGCTGAATGAACAAAATCTAGATCAAATAGCAAACACAAAAATATAATTAAAAACCATGTTAGATGCCCTTTTGCACATGATATTGACAATTTAGGAGGTTTAGGTGAGTGAAAAAGGTATGGAAAAATGTTTGGAAAAGATGCAAATTTGGGACTCAACATACCCCCACTGTGAAGGTGTTGTATGTCCTCATGCAACCAAAATTTTGATATTCTTTGTTCAGTTCATGTGCCTTGATACCTCAACCAGCACATCCAATCCCCTTCTCTTCTTCTTTGGTACTGCCATCATTCTGGGTTTCTTCATTAAGCACCTAAATTTGATATTCACAAGTGCTCTGCTCAATTTCTGGCATTTCCTTTTCAATTTCTTATTTTTCTTTTTCCATATTCCCAAATGTAACATAGTATTATCATGGATGATCTTGTCCAGCTTGCCTTGTTCTTTCAATGTTTCATTTTCATTTTTGATGTGCCTATTTAAAAGCTCCAGCTCAAAAATTTCTTGTTTTAATGATTGAACTAAATCATCCTGCAATGTATGTGGCTGAATGGAAGAAGTACTTGGACCTGTGGCTGCCTTTTCCAAGGATTCTATATAGTCATATACCTCCTGCTGCTTGGGGTCTACTTCCGGTGTCATTTTCATTGGGCTGTCCCCAAAATGTTGTAAAGGAGAATTATGTTCAAAATCTGGCCGAGGAGGGCTTACATCAATATTTTGCTGAGAATAAGATGGAGTATGCTCATTGTCTGATTGGGAATGAAAGGAACCAGGTTCACTAACTGACTGAGATGGACTATGGTCATTTGGGGACTGTTAAGATGTCTCCTCACCCAAATCAATGAAATGAGGACCCTTAATTTGCGTTTTTCTCAATTTACCCTTAAGCCTGCTGCTTCTCCTCACACGCTGTGGTACACTACCCTTTTGTTCCTGTTTTCCTTTCTCTGCCTTCTTGGATATAGATGACTGTTTTTGAAGATAAACTAATCTTTCAGACAGTATTTGATGATCTTCTTCTTCAGAAGAAGGAGTTTTATGGACATCCTCAATAGTTTCTTTCCCTTTTGGTATTATTGGCTTCTTAGCCTTGATTTCCTTTTTCTTCCTTTTTACCAATCTCTCTTCCCTATCAGTTCTTTTCATAGTAGTAGTAGGAGTATTTTGGATTTCATCTATTGTTCTTTTCCTTCTACTTCTTTTTGTTGTGCTAGCTGCGGGAATTTCCTGAGTAGGAGTAATTTGGGTTTCAACATTCATTCTTTTTCTTCTACTCCTTCTTACTGAACTACCTTCAGGAGTTTCCTGAGGTTCTTCAAAGAAATTTCTAACTAGGAATTGTTCCCATGTGTCTTTTCTTTCCTTTAGCTCCTTTTCAATCAGAATTTTTATAAGGCCGTGGTGATATAGATGAGGCTCTACATCTCCTAAGTGTTTTTGAACAGTCACAGCCATTTTCTTCAAGCTATTGAATAGAAAATAAAGGAGATTGAGAGTTTGGTTTTCTAGAAAATTCATCAATAGCCTGGTATGGTACATGTACATAGACCCAAAACGGCCTTCACATGTAATAAATTTCTGAACAATTAGTAGTAAAGTGGCCCATTCTTCTTTTATTGCATGCACAAGGATTCCTCTTTTAAAAACAGTGATATCCATACCTTGATTTCGTAGGATTGTTCTCCATGCCTCATCACTGATACTTTTATTTTTGAACCAACGTTCTCCCTCCTAAAGAAGTTCTGTGGTTGTTGCTATTGATGCTTCATTGACCGAAAACTTGAGGTCTCCAATTTCTGCTTCCGAGCCATCAAATGACCTTGCAAACGCTTTCGTGACTTCTTTGTGGTAACCTCTGAATTTCTGAATAAAACGCAGCCATTTAGCTTTCTTCAATATCTCTTTTGCTTGCGGATATCCCTCTATAAACTTTGGTCCTTCCGACTCTGCCCTTAATAATTTTCCCATTTCACTTCTCTGTGCTTCACAAATTTGCTTTCGTGAGGGTTTAAGTGGAAATGGAACGATGGAATACACAGGATCGAGCACAATGACTGTGGGGATGTATCATAAAATGAGAATGAGTACCATAAACAGAATGGAGTAAGACTGTGGGTAGATATACGGGAGTGAGAATGAGCAAAAGGAACAAAATGGAGTGAAACAAGGAGTGAGAATGAGTAGAGTGGGGTTTCATAAACACGACAGAGACACGACAGAGAGGTTAACAAAGTATAACACATTCGGCAACGTTTTGAATTTTGGTGACTGCGCAATTAAATATGAACACGTTTCAATCAACGATTATGAGTTTATGCGGCTGCAAGAGTCCTAAGTCAAATCAAATACGCTTCATTATCACCGGTGGGATATTGGATCATAAGTGAAAATCGGGGTTTAATGATGAAACCGTTTGTGAATAAATGCAAGAGGATAACATGGAGATCATGAAAGGTTACGGAACTGTCAATATAATCATTGCGCATAATGGGTAGAGCTCATGGTTTGAAACTATATAAAAATGTGTTTTTCAATACTATTTGAAATAAATTTTATTCATACCTTTGGAATCTTTGCTTTTGCCCTTGGTCTTCAACTGAATGATCTCCATTGGTGTCTTGAATGCTCCATTGATCTTCTCTCCTGCATTTTATTTCATAATTATGAAAATAACATCTGACTGTACATTCTCTTTGAAAACAGAGTAGTAGCTCCGGAATCTGCTTCTGGCTGCGGAAACTGGAGTCAGCTGCGGAAACAGATGTCAGCTGCGGAAACTGACACAGCTATTACTTGGTTGAATGGAAATGAACAAATGACAAATGACCAGATGGAAATGGTCATGAAAAAGATTTTTATTGATGGAGTGGATGAAATGAAGTGGAATGGAGTAAAATGAAATGAAATGAAATGGAATGAAGTGGAATGAAATGGAGTGGGTGGTGAAATGAAATGAAATGAAAGACATATTTTTTTTTTGGAAAATATAGAGTGTCAGGTGTCCCTGATTTTCACCCTATATTTTCTGCATAAGACTGCCAATCAATGATTGGTTTTCAGGCTTATACCATTTTTTTTTTTTTTTTTAAATGAAAAACAAAAGCTAGGCTGGTGGAGAAGAAAAATTCTTCTGTACCAGCCTCATTGCAGAACTTTCTTGAAACATCTTGACAAAATCCTCTTTAGAGAGTGGCTTATGATAAACTTTCAATCTATGGCCATTCACAATAAGAGGAGTTTGAAACTCATCAATGGTCTTGATTCTTACAGCTCCATTGCTAAAGATTTTGTCAATCTCATATGGCCTAAGCCAATGAGTCTGAAATTTCCCTTGAAAATCTTTAAACTTGGAGTCAAATAGCAATGCCCAATCTCCTTCTTGAAACTTCTTCTCTTTGATATATTTGTCATGCCATTTAGTTCTTTGATATTGAACTAGATCAGCTCTTAGAATTGCTTCTTGTCTGATCTCATCTAGCTCATTCAACTGCTCCATTCTATGCTTTTGGGCTTCTGATAAGTCCATCCCCAACTGAACTGCTATCTTGAAGGTCTTGACTTGGAACTCAATGGGGAGTAAGACTTCTTTCCCATAAACAAGTTCATAGGGAGAATGTCCTGTTGTATTCCTCCATGTAGTTCTGTAGGCCCACAAGGCTTCTGGAAGCCTTTCTGCCCAATCTTTTCTATGTAGATGAACAGTTTTGGTGATGATACTTTCAAGAACTTTGTTTGTGGACTCCACTTGACCATTTGCTTGTGGATGGTAAGGAGTAGATCTTATGTGCTTGATTTTGTATTCTTCCATCAACTTTTCCACCAAATTGGATGTGAATTGGCTCCCCTGATCTGTCACAATTTCTCTTGGAACACCAAAGCGAGTAAAAATATCCTCATAAAGAAAATGAACAACCGAATTTTCAGTAGCAGATACTAATGCTTTAGCTTCTACCCATTTAGTAACATAATCAGTACAAACCAATATATACTTATTTTGTTTCGATGGTGGATTAATCGGTCCAATGAAATCTAAAGCCCATTTTTCAAAGGGTTCAATGAGTACCTGTGTTTGCAGTGGCATTTCATTTGAAAGGGTAGGTTTCCCTACTCTTTGGCAGCTATCACACCTTTTGACATATTGTTTTGCATCTTTGAAGAGGGAAGGCCAATAATATCCCAAATAAAGGATTTTATAGGCCGTCCTTTTGTCCGCAAAGTGTCCGCCGCATGGTTCATCATGACATGCCTTAAGAATATCAGGCATTTCATCTTCCCTGACACATCTTCTGATCACAAGATCTGGCCCTGTTTTAAACAATTCGTTAGAAATCCATGAATATTTTGAACTCTCCTGAATAATCTTTCGTTTTTCTCTTGGAAATAAATGTGAAGGTAGTTTCCCTGTAACCAAATAGTTAGTAATATCTGCATACCAAGGGGTCTTAATAGTTACTGCAAACAAGTATTCATCAGGAAACTTATCCTCTACAGGAGAATCTTCTTTAGTATTCTGAATCCTAGACAAGAAATCAGCTACTGTATTTTGTTTTCCTAGTCTATCCAACACAATAATATTGAATTCTTGCAAAAGTAAGAGCCATCTTGTCACTCTGCCATTAGTAACAGGTTTGTTCATTAAATATCTAATTGCAGAATGGTCAGTATGAATAAAAGTTTCATAGCCTGTTATGTAATGTCTAAACTTATTAATTACATGAACAACAGCTAAAAACTCTTTTTCAGTCACAGTATAATTCAACTCTGTGGGAGTCAAATTTTTACTGGTATAATAAATGGCATAAGGAACTAAATCTTTTTGACCCAACACAGCTCCTAGAGCTGTATCTGAAGCATTCGTAGAAATATGGAAAGGGAGTTTCCAATTTGGTCCTCTCAAGATAGGTGCTTCAGATATTCTTGTTTTCAAAGTTTCAAAAGCTGATTGACAATCAGGATCCCATTTAAATTCACAATATTTTGTAAGCAATTTGAAGAGTGGAGATGCTATTTTAGTGAAGTTTTCTATAAATCTTCTATAGTAACCAGTAAATCCTAGAAAACTTCTAACATCTCTTTGACAATTTGGAATAGGCAACTTGGAGATGACTTCAACTTTGATCTATCAACCTTAATTCCATCTCCTGAAATATGATGTCCTAAAAAAATCCCTTCAATAAACATCATAAAGCATTTTTCATGGCTTAATGAAAGGTTTGTTTCTTTACATCTTATAAGAACTTTTTCCAAATTTTCTAATGCCTCTTCAAATGAATTACCATAAACTGTAAAATCATACATATAAACCTCTACACAATCATGGATTAGATCATAAAAAATTCCTAGTACTGCTCTTTGGAATGTTGCAGGTGCATTACATAACCCAAAAGGAAGCACTCGGTAGGCAAAAGTTCCCCATGGACAAGTAAATGTGGTCTTATCTTGATCTTCAGGTGCTACCTAAATCTGATTATAGCCACTAAACCATCCAAAAATGAAAAGTACTTTTTACCTGCTAATGTATCTAATACCTGATCGATAAAAGGCAAAGGAAAGTGATCCTTCAAAGTTGCTTTGTTCAATTCCCTGTAATCAATGCATACCCTCCATTTACTATTCTTTTTAGGTACTATAACCAAAGGAGAAACCCATCGGCTATCTGAAATTGGATAAATGAAGTTTACATTGAGTAGTTTTTGGAGCTCTTCTTTCACTATCTCCTAAGATTTGGATTCATCCTTCTTTGAGGTTGTCTGATTGGTCTACTGTTTTCCTCAATATAGATATGATGGATGCAAGTCTTAGGATCAATACCTTTCATGTCAGTATACTCCCATGCAAATGCAGAAGAATGTTTTTGCAAGATTTTGGTTAGTTCTTCTTGTTGTGACTTTTCCAAATGTTTGTTGATATTCAATGTTTTTCCTGGAAAAATCTCAATAGTAGAACTACCAAACTCTTCCATAGAGTAAAGAGACATTTGTCTTGATGATAAATATTCTATGTCAGATTCCAACTGAAATTGTGTGGGGTCATATTCTAAAGTTATCTCAAAATTTTCTAATGTGTTCAGAATTTGACTATCCTCACTAATTTCAGAAATGGTAAAGACAGGTTGTATAGTGTTCTCATCATCGACCCATTCATTGTCTCCTATTTCTGTAATTGCTCTTGCAGGAGGATACAAATTGAATTTCCTTGTCGAATTACCATTAGAAATGTACATGTCTCCAGATCTACAACTAATAAAAGCATCAGCTGTGGCCAGCCAAGGTCTTCCTAAGATAATTGGATGTCCTCCTAGATTATTCTTGGGAGTCAAAATCATAAAGTCTACTGGATATTCCCAAGAATATAAGGAGACTGAAATATCTTCTAATACACCATCTGGTTTAATAACCGATCGATCTGCAAGTTGCAATAAAGTAGGTGTAAAAAGAAGGTTAGGAAGTTTTAACTGCTCCATAGTCTGTCTACTCATAATGTTGATAGCAGCCCCTAAGTCAATCAATGTGTTTGGAATTTCTATCCCATTTATATGTGTCTTGACAATTGGACTTCCCGGATCTACATACTTCTGCATAGTAATTTTTCCCATCATAATGTCTGCAATCTTTCCTACCAGGTGGATTCTTCTTGTGTCTTTTAGTTTCCTTCCTGGTCTTTTGAAACTCAACTCCTTTATGGTTTTTGCTAGAATAGGAATTTCTCCAATGGCTTGTAGCAATGGAATCTTGATACAAACATTCTTCAATTCATCTAGAAAGTCATAGTTAGGCAACAAGATTTGTTTTTCCACCCCCTTATCAATTTGTAGTCTTTCCGGAAAAGGAGGTGTAGATGAAGATACAGGTTGTTCAACTATAGGAGTTGTGGATGTTAACTTTTCTTTTTCTTTTTGAATTTTTGAATTTTGAAGAGATTCTTCCTCAGAACCCTTATTGACTTGAAGAGAGTCCTCCTCAGAGGTATCTTGCTCTTGAATGTCTATAGAAGGTTTTTCTAAAACTCTACCAGATCTGATTTGTACATCGTTGAGAGGAACAATCATATAGGTAGGAAATTGTTGTCCTTCTACCATATAAGTAGTTTGAGGATTCTTATTGTTAGGATTTGGCAATGGCCGAGCTGGAAGTTGATTTGTCTTCTGTTGGTATGGGAGCATGAGTTGAGGATTTGTATTTTGTTGAGAAGGTTGTTGTTGTGGAAATGGTAATGAAAGTTGTGGATTTGGGTTTGGAAGTTGTGGAGTTTGTTGATTTTGAAAAGATGGAGGATATTGATAAAATTGAGAAAATCTCCCATAAGGATTTTGCATCCCTTGTACCCATGGCTGATATGAATTCTGATGTTGGGGCCAAGGTTGTTGCCAAGGATTCCAATTTGGTGGGGTTTGAAGATTCATAGGGTTATTAAACCCTTGATATTGTTGTCCCTGCCAAGGTCTCCTTGCGACAAAACAGAGAGATTCTACTGAATTTGGATCTTCTTGAAAAACAACTTTGAGTCCAGGGATTGAAGGACAATCCTTGATCTCATGATTTTCTGAGCAAATCATACATGTTTCTACAACTTTTGCATCCAAGGGACATTCCCTTAAAGCATGTTTCTTCCTACATTTCGGACAAAAGATGGCTAAAGCATCTGTTTCTGCTTTCTGCTTGTTTTGGATTTTAAGGGTGTTTAGTTGTTCACTAAGGCTCCCTAAGATATCAGTTTTGAATTCATCAAGAATATTACCAATCTCTGCCCTACTTACTGATCCAGTTGCAGATTTGTTAGCCCTAATAAGAGAAGGATCCCTAGGCCCTTTTCCCGTTTTAGATTTTCCTCTTGAGAGATGGACACATAGTTCTGTTATGTCACGAAGTGGAAGTTGAGAAATGTCTCCTTTCCCCATCATGTTTAAAATATCTATCCATTCATCTCTATTGGCTTTTAATATGAGGGCTTTCAAGGTTTCATCATCTAAGTTGCTCATCTTTGCTCTTTTCAAGTTGTATTGAAATCTTTCAAGTAAGTCTTCCAAATTTTCATCTTCTTTTTGCATCATTTTGAATACCTCATCCTTGTGATTGGTGGGCATACAATAGTCCAAGTATCTGTCCAAAAATTTTTGTTTCATATCATTCCAAGTCCTAATAGATTGAGTGGCTAATCCCATGAACCATTTCAAAGCAGATCCCTTCAAAGTTGAAGGAAATAATTTGAGTTTTTGAGAATCTTCCATATAGTCATAAGTTCGGCACACTACTTCAAACTCAAACAGAAATGTTTCAGGATCCTCACTTCATAATCCATAAAAGTTAGGGAGAACAGATGGTGAGATATTTTTCATTGTTGCATGAGTTTCCTCATCAACTATAGGGAATCCAAGAAAATTGTCCCTATTTCTACCGTTATTTCCTTCACCATTGTTATCTTCATTATCTCCTCCTCCTCTACCTCCACCTCTATTTATTACTTCCTTTGCCATGATAGTTTCTTTAGAGTCCTTATAGTCCTCTAGTTCTTCTACCAAGGAAGGATGAGAGAAAGTCTCTTTGTTTTCTAAGTGGGTTTTAGTAGGTGGTATAGGAGAATCCTCTAATTCAGCTGTTCCTTGACTTCCAAAAATCTTAAGGCTAGGGGTAGATGGTGGTGAATCTGGTTTATGCCTTGAAGAAGATGGAGTTATGAAAATCGAACTCTTGGCTTTAGCTATAAACCTTCCCCTAGAATCTCTTGCTCTATGCATGTCATTTTTTTTTATTTTTAAAAAGTTGGGCTAATAATTCTCTTTCTGATCTTCCAGATCACACTAGGTGCAAGAAGAGAGCATACTTAAGAAATTACTAAACCAATAACTCTCTTTTCCGATCCTCCAGATCACACAAAACAGAGTAGTAGCTGCGGAATCTGCTTCTGGCTGCGGAAACTGGAGTCAGCTGCGGAAACAGATGTCAGCTGCGGAAACTGACACAGCTATTACTTGGTTGAATAGAAATGAATAAATGACAAATGACCAGATGGAAATGGTCATGAAAAAGATTTTTATTGATGGAATGGATGAAATGAAGTGGAATGAAGTGAATGAAATGAAATGAAATTTTAAATGCAGTGGAATGGAATGGACCGGTGGTGACAAAGCTTATGAAATGAAAGAGAGAGAATTTTTTTTGGAAAATATAGAGTGTCAGGTGTCCCTGATTTTCACCCTATATTTTCTGCATAAGACTGCCAATCAATGATTGGTTTTCAGGCTTATACCAATTTTTTTTTTTTTTTTTTTAACTGAAAAACAAAAGCTAGGCAACGACGCCAAAATGTTTGGTCAATTTAGTGTGTCCTAAATTGCTGCATTTAATTTGTCAATCCGGGAATCGTAAGCTGATGAAGTGCGGCGCACTATATGTGCAAGATAACCTATTTCTTAACTTTTTGTCGTTTTTGGTTTTCTAAAGTGAAATGGAAATTCTAAGATGAAAACAAGTTTGGTTATGTTTGTTCAAGGAAGTGATATCCCCTATAATGATTTACCAACTTGAAACTTTTAAAAAGCAAATTGAAATTTACAATGACAAGACTTGAAAGAAAATGAAGATGTACTGCTGAAATGAAAAGGTGCTGCTAATCTAATAAATCAAAACAGTAAACTAGTGAGCATGAAAACCAAACTATTCTTGCTGCCAACTAAACACAAAAGAACTATGCTTAAGTAAATTCAAAATTGCAACAAAATAAATCTAAATCAGATTACATCAATTTATCTTCTGACCCTTCATCATTAGTCCAGCTATGATTTTCGGAAGTAATCATAAACAATTTGAGTAACTGATATTTAATTTGCAGAAAGTAAACTAATACTAAACCATACACTCATGATTCAATCCCTCACCATCAGTCCAGCTGTGGCTTTCGGAGGCTACTGAAGATGTCATGCATGATTTAATATATCTAAATTTGCAGAAAAGAAACTAATACTAAACTACACATTTCATAATGCAATCCCTCACCAATGCATCAAACGGTTTTCTGATGGCAATCGAAGATGCATATGAGCATTAGTATATCTAAATTTAAAGAAACTAATACTAAACTACACATTTCATAATGCAATCCCTCACCATCACCCACCAGGCTTTAGTAAACTGAAGATGCTATGAGCAACTTAATATATCTAAATTTAACTACTAAAGCAGATAAGCAAAACTAAAATGAACAAAGCAAGACTGAATTTAAATAAAAGCTATGAAAAGCAAACTAGCAGCAGAACAATGTTAGTTTCATGTCATTAGTCAAAATGCTATGAAAATGCCCGGGCTGTCTATCTAAAACCTGCAATCAAGAAAACTGATCAGTGATTAACAATCATAAAACATGAAAGACAGAAATGAAATGGAAATTATGGAAATGTATAAACAGAAATGAAACAACTGCAAAGTATGAACATATGGATGGATTATAATACAATGATTTTTAAAGAAACGAAATGAGAAATATACACTAATACACAAAACCTTAGCTGAGCAGGGGCCCTCTACACAGCCTTGGTAACGATCCTCAAATACGAATTAAGTTGAAAAACAGAGTCTTCTCATATTAAAAATCAGTTCATTACAGAATGGTAATGTTACGGCACAAGTGCAGCGTAATCACTACAGAGCAGACTAAAAGATAACAGAGACTACATTCACTAACATCAACTAACTTCATATGCGTATGCAAACGCACTATATATAACAACAAACTGTAACTGTCTCCTAAAGTTCATGCTGGTAGAGAGCACGTAGACCACTACGTCCACGGATATAGGAGTATGGCCGTGTTGGAAAGTGAATCTACGGGAGGTGGATGCTTGAATTCGACTCTAGAGCTCTGCACAGATGTCGATTTATCCTCCGCAGGCTTAGAAAAAGCGGTATGGATCTTTATGTGACACGAAACAGAGTCCGGCCGACATGAAACTCCATGGTTGACTTCCATGTGGACGCCTTTGACCGCG
This sequence comes from Pinus albicaulis, assembly GCA_034641835.2. Taxonomy (NCBI): domain Eukaryota; kingdom Viridiplantae; phylum Streptophyta; class Pinopsida; order Pinales; family Pinaceae; genus Pinus; species Pinus albicaulis. Next base: position 205,210,106 of record CM076576.1, read on the forward strand.
GCTTCTTTGGACGAGTTTGCTTGAACCAATAGGACACGAACCATGTCCACGTCATTCCTGACCTGCCCATGTGGCTCGTTTCCCTTGTAGACACCTGTAGCATAGAGTTTTACAAAATAGCTGCGGAAAGTGGCAAGATTCCGCAGCTGAATGAACAAAATCTAGATCAAATAGCAAACACAAAAATATAATTAAAAACCATGTTAAATACTCTTTTGCACATGATATTGACAATTTGGGAGGTTTAGGAGGGTGAAAAAGGTATGGAAAAGTGTATGGAAAAGATGCAAATTTGGGACTCAACATACCCCCACTGTGAAGGTGTTGCATGTCCTCATGCAACCCAAATTTTGATACTCTTTCTTCAATTCATGTGCCTTGATACTTCAGCCAGCACATCCAATCCCCTTCTCTTCTTCTTTGGTACTGCCATCATTCTGGGTTTCTTCATTAAGCACCTAAATTTGATATTTACAAGTGCTCTGCTCAATCTCTGGCATTTCCTTTTCAATTTCTTATTCTTCTTTTGCCATATTCCCAAATGTAACATAGTATTATCATGGATGATCTTGTCCAGCTTGCCTTGCTCTTTCAATGTTTCATTTTCATTTTTGATGTGCCGATTTAAAAGCTCCAGCTCAAAAATTTCTTGTTTTAATGATTGAACTAAATCATCCTGTAATGTATGAGGCTGAATGGAAGAAGTACTTGGACCTGTGGCTGCCTTTTCCAAGGATTCTATATAGTCATATACCTCCTGCTGCTTGGGGTCTATTTCAGGTGTCATTTTCATTGGGCTGTCCCCAAAATGTTGTAAAGGAGAGTTATGTTCAAAATCTGGCTGAGGAGGGCTTACATCAATATTTTGCTGAGAATAAGATGGAGTATGCTCATTGTCTAATTGGGAATGAAAGGAATCAGGTTCACTAACTGACTGAGATGGACTATGGTCAGTTGGGGACTGTTCAGATGTCTCCTCACCCAAATCAATGAAATGAGGACCCTTAATTTGTGTTTTCCTCAATTTTCCCTTAAGCCTGCTGCTTCTCCTCGCACGCTGTGGTACATTATCTTTTTGTTTTTGTTTCCCTTTTTCTGTCTTCTTGGGCATGGATGACTGTTTTTGAAGATAAACTAATCTTTCTGATAGTATTTGATGATCTTCTTCTTCAGAAGAAGGAGTTTTATGTACAACCTCAATAGTTTCTCTTTCTTTTGGTATTATTGGCTTCTTTCCTTTGATATCCTTCTTCTTTCTTTTTACCAATCTCTCTTCCCTATCAGTTCTTTCCATAGTAATAGTAGGAGTGTTTTGGATTTCCTCAATTGTTCTTTTCCTCCTACTTCTTCTTGTTGTTCTAGCTGCGGAAATTTCCTGAGTAGAAGTAATTTGGGTTTCAACATTTATTCTTTTTCTTCTACTCCTCCTTGTTGAACTATCTTCAGGAATTTCCTGAGGTTCCTCAAAGAAATTTCTAACTAGAAATTGTTCCCATGTGTCTTTTCTTTCCCTTAACTCCTTTTCAATCAGAATTTTTATAAGGCCGTGGTGATATAGATGAGGCTCTACATCTCCTAAGTGTTTTTGAACAGTCACAGCCATTTTCTTCAAGCTATTGAATAGAAAATATGGGATATTAAGAGTTTGGTTTTCTAGGAAATTCATCAATAGCCTGGTATGGTACATGTACATAGACCCAAAACGGCCTTCACATGTAATGAATTTCTGAACAATTAGCAGTAAAGTGGCCCATTCTTCTTTTATTGCATGCACAGGGATTCCTCTTTTAAAAACAGTGATGTCCATACCTTGATTTCGTAGGATTGTTCTCCATGCCTCATCACCGATGCTTTTATTTTTGAACCAACGTTCTCCCTCCTGAAGAAGTTCTGTGGCTGTTGCTATTGATGCTTCATTGACCGAAAACTTGAGGTCTCCAATTTCTGCTTCCGAGCCATCAAATGACCTTGCAAACGCTTTCGTAACTTCTTTGTGGTAACCTCTGAATTTCTGAATAAAACGCAGCCATTTTGCTTTCTTTAATATCTCCTTTGCTTGCGGATATCCCTCTATAAACTTCGGTCCTTCCGGCTCTGCCCTTAGAAATTTACCCATTTCACTTCTCTGTTTTCACAAATTTTCCTTCGTGAGGGTTTCAAATGGAAGTAGAATGGTTGAATGCTCAGGAACGAGCACAATGGCTGTGGGAATGTATCATAAAATGGGAATGAGCACTATAAACGGAATGGAGTGAGACTGTGGGTAGATATCCGGGAGTGAGAATGAGCAAAAGGAACGAAACGGAGTAAAACAGAACAGAGTGGGGTTTCGAAAACATAACAAAGATAGGACTGATTAGATTGATAGAATATAACACATTCAGCCGCATTTTGAATTTTGGTGGCTATGAAATAAATGTGGACACGTTTCAATCAACGGTTGTGAAGTTATGCGGCTTGTAAGAGTCCTTTGTCAACTCAAATACGTCTCATTATCTCCGGTGGGATATTGGAACATGAGTGAGAATCGGAATTTCAATGATGAAACCGTTTATGAATGAATGCAAGAGGATAACATGGAGGTCGTGAAAGGTTACGGAACTGTCAATATAATCATTGCGCGTAATGGGTAGAGCTCATGGTTTAAAACTATATAAAAATGTGTTTTTCAATACTATTTGAAATAAATTTTATTCATACCTTTGGAATCTTTGCTTTTGCCCTTGGTCTTCAACTGATTGATCTCCATTGGTGTCCTGAGTACTCCTTTGATCCTCTCACCTGCATTTTATTTCATAATTATGGAAATAACATCTAACTGTACATTCTCTTTGAAAACAGAGTAGTAGCTGCGGAATCTGCTTCTGGCTGTGGAAACTGGAGTCAGCTGCGGAAACAGATGTCAGCTGCGGAAACTGACACAACTATTACTTGGTTGAATATAAATGAACAAATGACAAATGACCAGATGGAAATGGTCATGAAAAATATTTTTATTGATGGAATGGATGAAATGAAGTGGAATGAAGTGAAATGAAATGAAATGAAATGGAATGTAGTGGAATGAAATGGAGTGGGTGGTGACAAAGCTTATGAAATGAAAGAGAGAGATTTTTTTTTTGGAAAATATAGAGTGTCAGGTGTCCCTGATTTTCACCCTATATTTTCTGCATAAGACTGCCAATCAATGATTGGTTTTCAGGCTTATACCATATATATATATATATATATATATATTTTAACTGAAAAACAAAAGCTAGGTTGGTGGAGAAGAAGAATTCTTCTGTACCAGCCTGATTGCAGAAATTTCTTGAAACATCTTGACAAAATCCTCTTTTGAGAGTGGCTTATGATAAACTTTCAATCTATGGCCATTCACAATAAGAGGAGTTTGAAACTCATCAATGGTCTTGATTCTTACAGCTCCATTGCTAAAGATTTTGTCAATCTCATATGGCCCAAGCCAATGAGTCTGAAATTTCCCTTGAAAATCTTTAAACTTGGAATCAAATAACAATGTCCAATCTCCTTCTTGAAACTTCTTCTCTTTGATATATTTGTCATGCCATTTAGTTCTTTGATATTGAACTAGATCAGTTCTTAGAATTGCTTCTTGTCTGATCTCATCTAGCTCATTCAACTGCTCCATTCTATGCTTTTGGGCTTCTGATAAGTCCATCCCCAACCGAACTGCTATCTTGAAGGTCTTGACTTGGAACTCAATGGGGAGCAAGACTTCTTTCCCATAAACAAGTTCATAGGGAGAATGTCCTGTTGTATTCCTCCATGTAGTTCTGTAGGCCCACAAGGCTTCTGGAAGCCTTTCCGCCCAATCTCTTCTATGTAGATGAACAGTTTTGGTGATGATACTTTCAAGAACTTTGTTTGTGGACTCCACTTGACCATTTCCTTGCGGATGGTAAGGAGTAGATCTTCTGTGCTTGATTTTGTATTCTTCCATCAACTTCTCCACCAAATTGGATGTGAATTGGCTCCCCTGATCTGTCACAATTTCTCTTTGAACACCAAAGCGAGTAAAAATATCCTCATAAAGAAAATGAACAACTGAATTTTCAGTAGCAGATACTAATGCTTTGGCTTCTACCCATTTAGTAACATAATCAATACAAACCAATATATACTTCTTTTGCTTAGATGGTGGATTAATAGGTCCAATGAAATCTAAAGCCCATTTTTCAAAGGGTTCAATGAGTACCTGTGTTTGAAATGGCATTTCATTTGAAAGGGTAGGTTTCCCTACTCTTTGGCAGCTGTCACACCTTTTGACATATTGTTTTGCATCTTTGAAGAGGGAAGGCCAATAATATCCTAAAGAGAGGATTTTATAGGCCGCCCTTTTGTCTGCAAAGTGTCCGCCGCATGGTTCATCATGACATGCCTTAAGAATATCAGGCATTTCATCTTCCTTGACACATCTTCTGATCACAAGATCTGGCCCTCGTTTGGTCAATTTAGTGTGTCCTAAATTGCCGCATTTAATTTGTCAATCCGGGAATCGTAAGCTGATGAAGTGCGGCGCACTATATGTGCAAGATAACCTATTTCTTAACTTTTTGTCGTTTTTGGTTTTTCTAAGGTGACATGGAAATTCTAAGATGAAAACAAGTTTGGTTATGTTTGTTCAAGGAAGTGATATCCCCTATAATGATTTACCAACTTGAAACTTTAAAAAGCAAATTGAAATTTACAATGGCAAGACTTGAAAGAAAATGAAAATGTACTGCTGAAATGAAAAGGTGTTGCTAATCTAATAAATCAAAACAGTAAACTAGTGAGCATGAAAACTAAACTATTCTTGCTGCCAACTAAACACAAAAGAACTATGCTTAAGGAAATTCAAAATTGCAACAAAATAAATCTAAATCAGATTACATCAATTTATCTTCTGACCCTTCATCATTAGTCCAACTATGATTTTCGGAAGTAATCATAAACAATTTGAGTAACTGATATTTAATTTGCAGAAAGTAAACTAATACTAAACCATACACTCATGATTCAATCCCTCACCATCAGTCCAGCTGTGGCTTTCGGAGGCAATTGAAGATGTCATGCATGATTTAATATATCTAAGTTTGCAGAAAAGAAACTAATACTAAACTACACATTTCATAATGAAATCCCTCACCATCAGTCCAGCTGTGGCTTTCGGAGGCAACTGAAGATGCTATGAGCAGATTAGTATATCTAAATTTGCAGAAAAGAAACTAATACTAAACTACACATTTCATAATGCAATCCCTCACCATCAGTCCAGCTGTGGCTTTCGGAGGCAACTGAAGATGCTATGAGCAGATTAGTATATCTAAATTTAACTACTGAAGCACATAAGAAAAACTGAAATGAACAAAGCAAGACTGAAATTAAACAAAAGCTATGAAAAACAAAGTAGCAGCAGAACAATGTTAGATCCATGTCATTAGTCAAAAAGCTATAAAAATGCCCGGGCTGCCTATCTAAAACCTGAAAAACATAAACACTGATCAGTGATTAACAATCATAAAGCATGAAAGATAGAAATGAAATGGAAATTATGGAAGTATATAAACAGAAATGAAACAACTGCAAAGTATGAACATATGAATGGATTATGATACAATGATTTTTAAAGAAATGAAATGAGAAATATACACTAATACACAAAACCTTAGCTAAGCAGGGGCCCTCTACACAGCCTTGGTAACGGTCCTCAAACACGAATTAAGTTGAAAAACAGAGTCTTCTCATATTAAAAAGCAGTTCATTACAGAATGGTAATGTTACGGCACAAGTGCAGCGTAATCACTACAGAGCAAACTAAAAGATAACAGAGATTACATTCACTAACAACAACTAACTTCATATGCGTATGCAAACGCACTATATATAACAACAAACTGTAACTGTCTCCTAAAGTTCATGCTGGTGGGAAGCACGTAGACCACTACGTCCACGGATATAGGAGTATGGCTGTGTTGGAAAGTAGATCTACGAAAGGTGGATGCTTGAATTCGACTCTAGAACCCTGTACAGATGTCGATTTAACCTCCGCAGGCTTAGAAACGGCCGTATGGATCTTTATGTGCCACGAAACAGAGTCCGGCCGACATGAAACTCCATAGTTGACTTCCATGTGGACGCCTTTGACCGCGACTTCTTTGGACGAGTTTGCTTGAACCAATAGGACACGAACCATGTCCACGTCATTCCTGACCTGCCCATGTGGCTCGTTTCCCTTGTAGACACCTGTAGCATAGAGTTTCACAAAATAGCTGCAGAAAGTTGCAGCAGCTGCGGAAAGTGGCAAGATTCCGCAGCTGAATGAACAAAATCTAGATCAAATAGCAAACACAAAAATATAATTAAAAACCATGTTAAATTCTCTTTTGCACATGATATTGACAATTTGGGAGGTTTAGGAGAGTGAAAAAGGTATGGAAAAGTGTATGGAAAAGATGCAAATTTGGGACTCAACATAGTGTGTCCTAAATTGCTGCATTTAATTTGTCAATCCGGGAATCGTAAGCTGATGAAGTGCGGCGCACTATATGTGCAAGATAACCTATTTCTTAACTTTTTGTCGTTTTTGGTTTTCTAAGGTGAAATGAAATTCTAAGATGAAAACTAAGTTTGGTTATGTTTGTTCACGAAGTGATATCCCCTATAATGATTTACCAACTTGAAATTTTAAAAAGCAATTTGAAATTTACAATGACAAGACTTAAAAAGGAAAATGAAAATAGTGTCTGAGAATGAAAAGGTCGTTGCTAATCTAATAAATCAAAACTAGATAGAACTAGTGAGCATGAAAACTAAACTATTCTCCTACGCCAACTAAACACAAAAGAACTATGCTTAAGGAAATTCAAAATTGCAACAAAATAAATCTAAATCGCATTACATCAATTTATCTTCTCGACCCTTCATCATTAGTCCGGCCTATGATTTTCTAGAGTAATCATATACAACTTGAGTAGCGATATTTAATTTGCGGGAAAGCAACTAATACTAAAACCATACACTCATGATTCAATCCCTCACCATCGGTCAATTTGTGGCTTTTCGGAGTAAACCGCCCAAGATGTCATGCATGATTTAATATATCTAAATTTGCGAAAAAAGAAACTAATACTAAACTACACATTTCATAATGCAATCCCTCACCATCGATCCAGAGCACTGCGTGGCTTTCTGAGGACAACATCGAAGATGCTATGAGCTTGACTTAATATATCTAAATTTGCGTAAAAGAAACTAATACTAAAACTACACATTTCATAATGCAATCCTCCTCACCCATCGATCCGAAAATTTGTGGCTTTGGAGTAAGTAAACTCGAAGATGCTATGAGTAGATTAGTTTATCTAAATTTTAAACTGCGAGCGCGAGAAAAACAAAGCCGAAAATGTACAGAGGCAATACCGAAATTAAACAAAAACTATGAAAAGCAAACTAGCGAATGAGAACAATGTTAGTTCCATGTCATTAGTCAAAAAGCTATGAAAATGCCGATGTACTCTATCTAAAACTCTGAAAAAACATAAACACTGATCGATGATTAACAATCATAAAGCATGACAAAGCGAAATGAAATGGAAATTATGGAAGTGTATAAACGAGAAATGAAACAACAAGCGTAAAGTATGAACATATGAATGGATTATGATACAATGATTTTTTAAAGAAACGAAATGAGAAATATACACTAATACACAAAACCTTAGGTAGACGTGGGCCCTCACACGACTCTCTAGCAACGCGGTCCTCAAATACGAATTAAGTTGAAAAACGTAGTTTTCTCATATTAGCGATCTGAGCTATTATAGAATGGTAATGTTACTAGCACAAGTGCAGCGTAATCACTACTCAGAGCAAACTAATCAAAAGATAACAGAGACTACATTCACTAATAACGACTAACTTCATATCGTATGCAAAACGCAATATATATAACAACAAACTATAATCGTTTTCCAAAGTTCATACTGAGTGGAGAGCACGTAGACCACTACGTCCACGGATATAGGAGTATGGCGCGTGTTGGAAAGTAGATCTACGAAAGGTGGATGCTTGAATTCGACTCTAGAGACACCCGTACGGATGTCGATTTAACCTCCGCGAGCTTAGAAACGGCCGTATGGGTTCCCATGTGACACGAAATCGCAGTCCGACTCGACATGAAACTCCATGGTTGACTTCCATGTGGTGCGCCTTCTGACTCAGCGGCTTCTTTGGACGAGTTTTCTTGAACCAATAGGGACACGAACCATGTCCACGTCATTCTGACACATGCCCATGTGGCTCAAGTTTCCCTTAGTAGACACCCTGTCAGCATAGAGTTTCACAAAATAGTCACGGAAAGTTGCAGCGAAAGTTGCTGAAAGAGGTGGCAAGATTCATGGTTGAATGAACAAAATCTCAGATCAAATAGCAAACACAAAAAATATAATTAAAAACCATGTTAAATGCTCTCTCTGCACATGATATTGACAATTTGGGAGGTTTAGGAGAGTGAAAAAAGGTATGGAAAAGTGTATGGAAAAAGATGCAAAATTTGGGACTCAACATACCCCCACTGTAGAAGGTGTTGCATGTCCTCATGCAACCATTTTGATACTCTTTCTTCAATTCATGTGCATTGATACTTCGGCCACGGCCCACATCCAATCCTCTTCTCTTCTTCCTTGCTATACCTTTGCCCATCATTCGGGTTTCTTCATTAAGCACCTAAATTTGATATTTACAAGTGCTCTCTGCTCAATTTACGCGCATTTCCTTTTCAATTTCTTATTCTTCTTTTGCCATATTCCCAAATCGTAACATATTATTATCATGGATGATCTTGTCAACCTTGCCTTGTTCTTTCAATGTTTCATTTTCATTTTTGATGTGCTCTATTTAAAAGCTCCGAGTCTCAAAAATTTCCCCCAGTCAATGATTGAACTAAATCATCCTGCATGATGTATGAGATTTGAATAGAAAGTACAGTACTTGGACCTCGTGTCGCTATTCCAAAGATTCTATATGAGTCATATCACTCCCTTTCGTTTGCTTGGGGTCTATTTCGGGTGTCATTTTTATTGGTCGTCCCCGAAATCTATGTCAGAAAGGAGAGTTATGTTCAAAATACTGGCCGAGGAGGGCTTACATCAATATTTTGTCGAGAATAAGATGGAGTATGCTCATTGTCTGGATTGAGAATGGAATGAACTGTGTTCACTAACCGGGACGCAGAGCTGGACTATGGTCGTGTTGGGGAATCTGCTTGAATGTCTCCTCACCCAAATCAATGAAATGAGGACCCTTAATTTTGCGTTTTCTCAATTTACCTTTAAGTCTACCTTTACTTCTCCTCACACGTTGTGGTACACTATCCTTTTTGTTTTTGTTTTTCTTTCTCCGCCTTCTTGGGCATGGATGACTCGTTTTTGAAGATAAACTAATCTTTCGTAGAGAGTATTTGATGATCTTCTTCTTCGGAAAGACAGAGGAGTTTTATGTACAGACCTCAATAGTTTCTTTCCTTTTGGTATTATTGGCTTCTTACCCTTGATTTCCTTCTTCTTTCTTTTTACCAATCTCTCTTCTCTGTCAGCTTCTTTCCATAGTAGTAGTAGGGAGTGTTTTTGATTTCCTCAATTGTTCTTTTCTCCTACTTCTTCTCTTCGTGCTGCAGCTAGTCAAGGGGAATTTCCTAAGCGGGAGTAATTTGGGTTTCAACATTTATTCTTTTTCTTCTACTCCTTCTTATTGAACTACCTTCGGGAATTTCCCTTGATGTTCCTCAAAGAAATTTCTAACTAGAAATTGTTCCCATGTGTCTTTTCTTTCTTTTAGCTCCTTTTCAATCGAAATTTTTTATAAGGCCATGAGTGATATAGATGAGGCTCTACATCTCCCTAAGTGTTTTTGAACGATCACGACCATTTTCTTCAAGCTATTGAATAGAAAATATGGGAGATTAAGAGTTTGGTTTTCTAGAAAATTCATTAATAGCTCCGGTATGGTACATGTACATGGACCCAAAAGCGGCCTTCACATGTAATGAATTTCTCAGAACAATTAGCGATAAAGAAAGTGGCCCATTCTTCCTTCAATGCATGCACGGGAATTCCTCTCTTAAAAAGCAATAGTGTCCGCATACCTTGGTTTTAGTAAGATTGTTCTCCATGCCTCATCGATGATGCTTTTATTTTTGAAACCAACGTTCTCCCTCCCGAAGAAAGTTCCAGTGTTTGTTGCTATTGATGCTTCTAGTTGACCCAGAAAACTTGAGGTCTCCACATTTTACCGAGCCATCAAAGCGACCTTGCAAATGCTTATCGTAACTTCTCCGTGGCAACCTCTACGACTTCTGAATAAAACGTCAGCCATTTTGCTTTCTTCAATATCTCCCTTTGCTTGCGGATATCCCTCTATAAACTTTGGTCCTTCCAGTCGCTGCCCTTAGCAATTTACCCATTTCACTTCTCTTTGTATTTCCACAATTTTGCCTTCGTGAGGGTTTCAAATGGAAGTATAATGGTTGAATGCTCGAAAACGAGCACAATGGGCATGTGGGGATGTATCATAAAATGGGAATGAATGAGGCTTGTGGGTAGATATCACGAGGAGTGAGAATATGAGCAAAAGAGGCTACGGGATGAAACGGATGAGCAGTGGGGTTTTCGAAAAACATAACAAAGATAGGGACTCGGAGTACAGATTGATAGAATGATAACACATTCAGTTTGCATTTGAATTTTGGTGGCTACGAGAATAAATGTGAACACGTTTCAATCAACGGTAGGGACTTCGATGCGGCTTGTAAGAGTCCTTGGTCAAATCAAATACGCTTCATTATCACAGGGTGGGATATTGGATCATGAGTGAAAATCGGGGGTTTAATGATGAAACTGCGTTTGTAGAGATAAATGCAAGAGGATAATATGGAGATCGTGAAAGGTTACGGAAGCATCAATATAATCATTGCACGTAATGGATAGAGCTCATGGTTCAAGGAAACTATATAAAAATGTGTTTTTTCAATAATACTATTTGAAATAAATTTTATTCATACCTTTCGGGAATCTTGCCTTTTCCCTTGGTCTTCCATCGACCGATCTCCATTGGTGTCTTGAATGCTCCATTGATCCTCTCTCCTGCATTTTATTTCATAATTATGAAAATAACTTCTAACTCGTACAGTCTCTTTGAAAACGCAGTAGTACGCGGGAATGCCGTCGTTTCGCGGAAACGCTGAGTCGGTGCTAGCGATCGATGTCGAGTGTGAAGCGACACTGATTATTACTTTGATGAATGGAAATGAACAAATGACAAATGACCCGAATGGAAATGGTCATGAAAAAGATTTTTATTGATGGAATGGAATGAAAATGAAGTGAATGAAGTGGAATGAGATGAAATGAAATGGAATGAAGTGGAATGAAGTGGAGTGGGTGGTGACAAAGCTTGTGAAATGAAGGAGAGATTTTTTTTTGGAAAATATAGAGTGTCGGGGTTTCCACTTTGATTTTCACCCTATATTTTCTGTATAAGACTCGCCAATCAATGATTGGTTTTTCGGGCTTATACCATTATTATTATTATTATTATTATTTTTATTTTTATTTTTTTTAAGCTGAAAAACAAAGCTAAGGGCTGGTGGAGAAGAAGAATTCTTACAGTACGCGGCTGAAATTTCGACAGTATTTCTTGAAACATCTTGAAAAAGTCCTCTTTTGAGAGTAAGTCTTATGATAAACTTTCTAATCTATGGCCATTCACGATAAGAGGAGTTTGAAACTCATCAATGGTCTTGATTCTTACGGACTCCATTAGCTAAAAGATCTTGTCAATCTCATATGGCCCAAGCCGCAGTGAGTGCGAAATTTCCCTTGAAATTCTTTTAAACTTGGAGTCAAATAGCAATGCCCAATCTCCTTCTTGAAACTTCTTCCCTTTGATATATTTGTCATGCCATTTCAGATTCTTTGATATTGAACTAGATCAGGTTCTTCAGAATTGCTTCTTGTACTGATCTCATCTAGCTCTAATCTCACTGCTCCATTCTATGCTTTTGGGCTTCGATGATAGTCCATCCCCACCGAATCACTATCTTGAAGGTCTTAACTTGGAACTCAATGGGGAGCAAGACTTCTTTCCCATAAACAAGTTCATAGGGAGAATGTCACACTTTGTATTCACTCCATGTAGTTCTCAGTAGGCCCACAAGGCTTACGGGAAGCCTTTGCGCCCAATCTCTTACTATGTAGATGAACGTAGCTTTGGTGATGATACTTTCAAGAACTTTGTTTGTGGACTCCACTTGACCATTTGCTTGTGGATGGTAGGGAGTAGATCTTCACGTAGCTAGATTTTGTATTCTTCCATCAACTTCTTCCACCAAATTGGATGTGAATTGGCTCCCGATCTCGCATCATTTCTCTTGGAACACCAAAGCGAGTAAAAATATCCTCATAAAAGAAAATGAACAACTGCAGAATTTTTCGCATAGCGTATACTATGCTTTAGCTTCTACCCATTTAGTAACATAATCAGTCACAAACCAATATATACTTCTTTTGCTTAGTATGGTGGATTAATAGGTCGATGAAATCTAAAGCCCATTTTTCAAAGGGTTCAATGAGTACACTGTGTTTGCAATGGAATTTCCTCATTTGAAAAGGGTAGGTTTCCTACTCTTTGGCAGACATCACACACCTTTTGACATATTGTTTTGCATCTTTGAAGAGGGAAGGCCAATAATATCCCAAAGAAAGGATTTTATAGGCCGTCCCTTTTGTCTCGCAAAGTAGTCACGCTCGCATGGTTCATCATGACATGCCTTAAGAATATCAGGCATTTCATCTTCCACGACACATCTTCGATCACAAGATCAGCCCTGTTTTTAAACAATTCCGTTAGAAATCCATGAATATTTTTAACTCTCTCTGAATAATCTTTCGTTTTTCTCTTGGAAATAAATGTGAAGGTAGTTTCCCCGTAACCAAATAGTTAGCAATATTCTACATACCAAGGGGTCTTAATAGTTACTCAAGAACAAGTATTCATCGGGAAATTTATCTTCTACGGGGAGAATCTTCTTTAGTATTCTTAATCCTAGACAAGAAATCAGCCATCACATGCTGTGTTTTCACTGCAGTCTATCCAACACGATAGATATTGGAATTCTTGCAAAAGTAAAAGCCATCTTGTCACCTCTGCCATTAGTAACAAGTTTTTCTATTATATAATATCTAATTGCGAAATGGATGGAATTATGAATAAAAAGTTTCATAGCACATTATGTAATGTCTAAACTTATTAATTGCATGAACACATAATCTAAAAACTCTCTTTTTCGATCTACGAGTATAGTTCAACTCCTGTGGGAGTCAAATTTTTCATGGTGTAATAAATGGCATAAGGAATTAAATCTTTTTGACCCAACACGCTCAAGAGGCTGATATACGAAAACATCCAGTAGAAATATGGAAAAGGAAGTTTCCAATTTGGTCCTCTCAAAATAGGTGCTTGAGATATTCTTGTTTTCAAAGTTTCAAAAGTTGATTGACAATCAGGATCCCATTTAAATTCCGCAGTCTTTTTGTAAGCAATTTGAAGAGTGGGAGGTGCTATTTTTAGTGAAGTTTTCTATAAATCTTCTATAGTAACCCATGTAAATCCCTAGAAAACTTCTAACATCTCTTTCGACAATTTGGAATAGACAACTTGGAGATGACGCTTCAACTTTTTGATCTATCAACCTTAATCCCATCTCCACGAAATATGATGTCCTAAAACAATCCCCTTTCAAAGAGAACTTATCATAAAGCATTTTTCATGGCTTAATGAAAGGTTTGTTTCTTTACATCTTATAAGAACTTTTTCGAAATTTTCTAATGCTTCTTCAAATGAATTACCATAAGTCGTAAAATCATCCATATAAACCTCACACAATCATGGATTAGATCGGGAAAAATTCCTAGTACTTGCTCTTTGGAATATTCTTTGTGCATTACATAACTTAAAAGGAAGCACTCGGTAGGGCAAAAAGTTCCCCATGGACAAGTAAATGTGGTCTTATCTTGATCTTGAGGTGCTACTCCGAATTTGATTATAACCACTAAAACCATCCAAAAATGAAAAGTACTGCACTGCTAATAGTGTCTAATGCATCGATCAATATAAAGGCAAAGGAAAAGTGATCCTTCAAAGTTGATTGCTTTGTTCAATTTCCTGTAATCAATGCACTACCCATCCATTTACCATTCTTTGACGCACTATAACCAAAGGAGAAACCCATCGGCTATCTGAAATCGATAAATGAAGTTTACATTGAGAAGTTTTTGGAGCTCTTCTTTCACTATCTCCTAAGATTTGGATTCATCCTTCTTTGAGGTTGTACTGATTGGTCTACTTTGTTTTCCTCAATATAGATATGATGGATCACGAGTCTTAGGGATCAATACCCTTCATGTCGGTATACTCCCATGCAAATGCAGTAGAGTGTTTTTGCAAGATTCTCGGTTAGTTCTTCTTGTTGTGACTTCTCCAAATGTTTGTTGATATTCAATGTTTTTTTCCGGAAAAATCTCAATAGCGAGAATTACTAAACTCTTCCATAGAGTAAAGAGACATTTGTCTAGATGATAAATATTCTATGTCAGATTCCAAGCTATTGTGTGGGGTCTATTATTTCGAAGATATCTCAAAATTTTCTAATGTGTTCGGGATTTGACTATCCTCATCGATTTCGAAATGGTAAAGACAGGGTTGTATAGTGTTTTTCATCATCGACCCATTCATTGTCTCCTATCTATCTGATGATTTCTCTTCTTTAGGAGGATACAAATTGAATTTCTTTGTCGAATTACCATTAGAAATGTACATGTCTCCGGATCTACAACTAATAAAAGCATCGTTGTGTCGGCAAGGAGTCTTCCTAAGATAATTGGATGTCCTCCTAGATTATTCTTGGGAGTCAAAAATCATAAAGTCTACTTTGGATATTCCCAAGAATCTAAGGAGAGCGAAATATCTTCTAATACACCATCTCGGTTTAATAACCGATCGATCCGCAAGTTGCAATAAAGTAGGTGTAAGAAGAAGGTTAGGAATTTTAAGCATGTTCCCATAATCTCGTCTACTCATAATGTTGATAACTGACCCCCTAAAGTCAATCAATGTGTTTGGAATTTCTATTCCATTTATATGTGTCTTGACAATTGGACTTTCTGGATCTACATATACGCATAGTAATTTTTCCCATCATAATCGTCTGCCAATCTTTTTCCTACCGGGTGGATTCTTCTTGTGTCTTTTAGTTTTCTTCCTGCAGTACTTTTTGAGAAACTCAACTCCTTTTATGGTTTTTGCTAGAATAGGAATTTCTCGAATGGCTTGTAGCAATGGAATCTTGATACAAACATTCTTCAATTCATCTAGAAAGTCATAGTTAGGCAACAAGATTTGTTTTTCCCACCCCCTTATCAATTTGTAGTCTTTACGGAAAAGGAGGTGTAGATGAAGATACAGTTGCTCAACTATAGGAGTTGTGGGTGTTAACTTTTTCCTTTTTCTTTTTTCATG
Organism: Pinus albicaulis; assembly: GCA_034641835.2. Lineage (NCBI taxonomy): Eukaryota > Viridiplantae > Streptophyta > Pinopsida > Pinales > Pinaceae > Pinus > Pinus albicaulis. The sequence goes on from CM076576.1 coordinate 205,225,679, forward strand.
CTTGAATTTTGAAGAGACTCTTCCCTTAGAACCCTTATTAACTTGAAGAGAGTCCTCCTCGAAGGTATCTTGCTCTTGAATATCTATAGAAGGTTTTTTCTAAAACTCTACCGTGTCCGAGTTGTACATCAGTTGAGAGGAACAATCATATAGGTAGGAAATTGTTGTCCCTTCTACCATATAAGTAGTTTGAGGATTCTTATTGTTAGGATTTGGCAATGGGTTTGAATGTGGAAGTTGACTTTGTCTTACTGTTGGTATGGAAGCATGAGTTGAGGATTTGAAATTTTTTTGAGAAGGTTGTTGTTGTGGAAATGTGCAATGAAAGTTGTGGATTTGGGCTTGGAAGTTGTGGAATTTGTTGACTTTGAAAAAGATGGAGGATATTGATAAAATTGAGCAAATCTCCCATAAGGATTTTGCATCCCTTATATCCCATAGGTCGATATGAGTTTTGATGTTGGGGCCAAGTTTGTTGCCAAGGATTCCCAATTCTGGTGGGGTTTGAAGATTCATGGGGTTGTTAAACCCTTGGGGATCGTTGTCTGCCAAGGTCTCCTTCATGACAAAACAGGAGAGATTCTGCTTGAATTTGGATCTTCTTGAAAAACGACTTTGAGTCCGGGAATTGAAGGACAATCCTTTGATCTCATGATTCTCTGAGAGCAAATCATACATGTTTCTACAACTTTTGCATCGAGGGACATTCCCTTAAAAGCATGTTTCTTCCTACATTTCGGACAAAAGATGGCTAAAGCATCCATTTTCAACTGCCTTGTTTTGGATTTTAAGTGTCTAGTTGTTCACTAAGGCTCCCTAAAATATCAGTTTTAAACTCATCAAGCATGTTACCAATCTCTGCCCTACTTATGCCGATCCGATTCTTGCAGATTTGTTAGCCCTAATAAGAGAAGAATCCATAGGCCCTTTTCTGTTTTAGACTTTTCCCCTTGCAGAGATGGATACATAGTTCCGTTATATCACGAAATGGAAGTTGAGAAATGTCTCCTTTCCCCATCATGTTTAAAATGTCTATCCATTCATCTCTAATGGCTTTTAATCAGGAGGGCTTTCAAGGTTTCATTATCTAAGTTGCTCATCTTTGCTCTTTTCAAGTTGTATTGAAATCTTTCAATTAAGTCTTCCAAATTTTCATCTTCTTTTTGCATCATTTTGAATACCTCATCCTTGTGATTGGTGGGCATACAATAGTCCAAGTATCTATCCAAAAATGTTTCGTTTCATATCATTCCAAGTCCTAATAGATTGAGTAGCTTCAATCCCATGAACCATTTCAAAGCAGATCCCTTCAATGTTGAAGGAAACAGGTTTGAGTTTTTGAGAATCTTCCATATAGTCATAAGTTCGGCACACAACTTCAAACTCAAACATAAATGTTTCACGATCCTCACTTCGTAATCCATAAAAGTTAGTGAGGCACGGATGGTGAAATATTTTTCATTGTTGAATGAGTTTCCTCATCAACTATAGGGAATCCCACAACAAATCCCTATTTCTACCATTATTTCCTTCACCATTGTTATCTCCATTATCTCCTCCTCTTCATACCTCCACCTCTATTTATTACTTCCTCTTGCCATGATAGTTTCTTTAGAGTCCCTATATTCCTCTAGTTCTTCTACCGAGAAAGGATGAGAGAGAGAGTCTCTTTGTTTTCTAAGTGGGTTTTAGTAGGTGGTATAGGAGAATCCTCTAATTCAGAAATTTGTTCCTTGACTTCCAAAAATCTTAAGGCTAGGGGTAGATGGTGGTGAATCTGTTCTATGCCCTCGAAGAAGATGGAGTTATGAAAGAAATCGAACTCTTGGCTTTAGCTATAAACCTTCCCCTAGAATCTCTTGCTCTATGCATGTCATTTTTATATGCAAAAGGTTGGGCTAATAATTCTCTTTCTCGATCTTCCGAGATCACACTAGGTGCAAGAAGAGAGCATACTTAAGAAATTACTAAACCAATAACTCTCTTTTACTGATCCTCGCGGATCACACTAGGTGCGAGAGGAGAGCATGCTCAAGAAGTTATCAAGTTTTCCCTTCTTTTATGATTTTATGTTTTTTTTTAAGAAATTGGCTACCTAGTTACACTTCCCGCAACTACGCTAAAAATGTTTGGTCAATTTAGTGTGTCCTAAATTGCCGCATTTAATTTGTCAATCCGGGAATCGTAAGTCGATGAAGTGCTTAGCGCACTATATGTGCAAGATAACCTATTTCTTAACTTTTTGTCGCTTGGTTTTCTAAGGTGAAATGGAAATTCTAAGATGAAAACAAGTTTGGTTATGTTTCGGTTCAAGGAAGTGATATCCCCTATAATGATTTACCAACTTGAAATTTTAAAAAGCAATTTGAAATTTACAATGACAAGACTTAAAAAAAGGAAAATGAAAATGTGTCGAAATGAAAAGGTGTTTAATCTAATAAATCAAAACATCAGCAAACTAGTGAGCATGAAAACTCAAACTATTCTACGTCAACTAAACACAAAAAGAACTATGCTTAAGGAAATTCAAAAATTGCAACAAAATAAATCTAAATCGCATTACATCACTTTATCTTCTGACCCTTCATCATTAGTCCAACTATGATTTTCGGAAGTAATCATAAACAACTTGAGTAATCGATATTTAATTTGCAGAAAGTAAACTAATACTAAACCATACACTCATGATTCAATCCCCTCACCACGCCCAGCCGTGGCTTTCGGAGGCAAATCGAAGATGTCATGCATGATTTAATATATCTAAATTTATAAAAGAAACTAATACTAAACTACACATTTCATAATGCAATCCTCACCATCACCCAAATTGGCTTTGAGGTAACCGAAGATGCTATGAGCAACTTAATATATCTAAATTTGCGTAAAAGAAACTAATACTAAACTACACATTTTATAATGCAATCCTCACCACTACCCAAATAGGGCTTTGAGGCAACTAAAGGTGCTATGAGTGCATTAGTATATCTAAATTTTAACTAACAAGGTAAAAACAAACCGAAATGCAGCTGCAGCAATACCGAAATTAAACAAAAACTATGAAAGTGCTAAACTAGCAAAGAAAATAACAATGTTAGTTCCATGTCATTATCAAAAAGCTATGAAAATGCCCTAAGCCGCTATCTAAAACCTGAAAAACATAAACACCGATCGCTGATTAACAATCATAAAGCACAAAGACAGAATGAAATGGAAATTATGGAAGTGTATAAACAAATGAAACAACTCAAAGTATGAACATATGAATGGATTATGATACAATGATTTTTAAAGAAACGAAATGAGAAATATACACTAATACACAAAACCTTAGCTCGAGTAGGCCCCCACACAAACCCTTGGCAACGGTCCTCAAATACGTAATTGTTGAAAAACAGAGTTTTCTCATATTAAAAAGCACTATTACAGATTTGTAATGTTACTAAGACAAGTGCCGTAATCACTACAGATCAAATAATCAAAGATAATGTAGACTACATTCACTAATAACGACTAACTTCATATGCGTATGCAAACGTAATATATAACAACCATAATCAAGCTTCCTAAAGTTCATACTAGTGGAGAGCACGTAGACCACTACGTCCACTATATAGGAGTATGGCCGTGTTGGAAAAGTAGATCTACGAAAGGTGGATGCTTGAATTCGACTCTAGAACCCCCGATGATAACGATTTAACCTCCGCAGGCTTAGAAACGGCCGTATGGGTCTTCATGTGACACGAACAGTAGTCCGCCCATGAAACTCCATGGTTGACTTCCATGTGGACGCCTTTGACCGCGGCTTCTTTGGACGAGTTTGTTGGAACTAATAGGGACACGTAACCATGTCCACGTCATTCCCGACTCCGTCATGTGGCTCGTTTCCTTTGTAGACACTCGTAAAGCATAGAGTTTCACAAAATAGCTTTGAAGTTATAAAGAATTTCATGAAAGTGGCAAGATTCCGCACGAATGAAAAAAATCTAGATCAAATAGCAAACACAAAAATATAATTAAAAACCATGTTAAATGCTCTTTGCACATGATATTGACAATTTGGGGAGGTTTAGGAGAGTGGAAAAAGGTATGGAAAAGTGTATGGAAAAGATGCAAATTTGGGACTCAAATGTGGTTGCATGCCGACAAGACTTCCATTAAAAAGAAGCAGGGTTAAAAAGTCATTAAACCCTCCGTAGTCATTCAAAGGTGCAGATTTCACGATGCAGACATGAATGGAGCAGAGGAGAAATATCATGGAATGTCGAGGAATTCAACGCTACTAAAGATTGAAGATTTTTAGCCGTAATTCAGTGTTTAGAAGGCAGAGGGTACCATTCGCAGTAAAAAACAATACCCTAAAGTTGCTTTAGCGCCATTTTCTTTCGTGAGCGGACTAATGTTCCAGGTGATTTTAATTTCACAGTTCCCCGAAGAGACTCTCTACCCGCCGCATTTATTTTGTAAAGTGTGCTAGAGTACATACAACACTATTGGTAGTCATCCAAAGAATATGGGCGTGCATGTTTCAGCCATCTTGTCTTAATGAGGCAAATTAAATGTTCATCACCTACTCCCTTTTCAAGCTTTCTTTTTCTCCTATAAAGCTCCCGAAGAACAGATGATTTAGGGTTCCAGATTAATTAGAAAATTATGTAGTAAGAGGATTTTTGTATAAATTTTGTTGAACTCTTGTATGAAGGCTCAGAGCCCGTTGGGTCTTAGTGAGGAGGAGTTCCATTTGTTAAAAGGATTTTGGTCTTTGGTATTTCACATTTTGTAACTTTCTCTCATATGTGCTATTTTAATAGATCATTTCATTTCATCCACCTTTCAGATTACAAGTTTCTCTGGAATGCGAGTGGCTCATCGATTTTGGTATGGATTTATCCTAGTTGATACCCATGTTTGGATTAGTCAAGCGCTTTAAATATGGCTCGTGCATGATATTCTGCTTCACTATTCATCAACCATATTTCTCTATATTAGTTTCTTTTGGGAGGTTATTTTTAAAACGCTATTGTCCCGTATGGATTCTTAAATTGCAAGCCCATTACATGGTGATATTGTGTATATGGATATCACTCAATGACAACTAGTATTCTCCCAATATTTCATTCACAACAAACACCTCTCGATAATTGGATTTCTCGTGACATATCATTTGAATCACTTTTACTTCGTAAGTTGTCTCCAATTATCCGTTGTTTTTTTTATATCGAGTTTTGCATCTCTTGCCTCTGGCAAAGATTCCTTTCCTATGTCAACTTTCTAAGGGTCTTGGTCCCACCTAAATTAATATTTCTTGTTTTCGTGAAATGTCATGAGAGCTTTTTATTGATAACTTGCCTCATATACCTATAGTACCATTGTGTTTAATATATGTCCTAGGCACTATCTTTTCAAACTCAAGGTTGTCTCTAGGAACGACAACATATTTTCGACACTGCCACGGGGAATGAAGTTGAGAAAAATTTTAAACTCTTGGGCTCACTAAACCTAATTCACTCTTCAAGTAGGTGAGTATGGAGATTTGACAGATCTCACTGCCACTCCACATTAATTTATTAGATAAATTCATTTGCATTCCGGATCCTCAGAAGTCACACCCGAGGTTAGATACGTTCTATCCAAAGACACCTTTCAAGGTCCCACCCCTGGGTGGACTGGTACATATGAGAAATTGAGAGAGAAACTACCCATTTTTGAAATTCCCTTAATTGTCTATAGAAAACTTTCCATCTTCTTCTTCTCAAGTAGCCAAAGTGCTACGTAATCGACCCCACCGTGGGAGATACCGACATATTCGTATAGTCCACCCCGGGAGGTGTCGAATAAATATACTCTCACCCTACTCCCGACGTCGAAGAGTTCAAAGAAGTCACTCAAGTATCTCGCTATTAACAGACTATTATTCCCCCTCAACACCCTGGCCGTTGTTCATTATATTCATGTTATTCATACGCCACTTCCACCTCCTCCTCCTTTTGTTACGCATCAAACTATTGCACTACCTCCACCCCCTCCAATGGCCAATGTTCTAGGCTTCTTGCTAAATTAATATGCCCTGCACACCAAGTGTTGAATGATATGCCACAAGATTATTCGAAGATTTTACCCCATTCCAATGGGGAAAAATGTGATCGATGCTCACAAAAATCTTGAGGTCTTCTGCTCTTTTGCAAGAGAATTTTAATGGAAACATTTAGATGTGGTCTTAAGGTCGTTTGTCCTAATCTCTTGATGGTGAAGCTCAAAATGGTTTAAGACATTGGCACATCGTTCACACCACTGAAATAATGGAAGATACTTTTTCTCAGAAATGGGGGAGAGTAAGAAGGACCATGGAAAATTATTCTGCTGAGTTTAATACACTAACAAAGACATAATTAAGGGTGTCGTAATTTATCAAGAGATTTAATAAATTGTATTTGGAGTCTTCCTCGTCGATATGAAACCTCATCAAATCGGTCATGTTGTTTTTGTAGCACTTTTGATTCGTAATTTGCTTTCCTTAGAGAAAGAAAGCCTACTACTCTGGATGATGCTCAGACAGATGCTCTAGAGTTGGAAGCAAACTTTGCCCCCACTAGTAAATCAAAGGGAAAATCTTAACAAGATACTAGAAGAAGGGGCAGAGAGGAGGTATCTACCTCTAACCAAGATAGAGACTCAGCTAATGACAGAATTGAAGAAATGAGAAAAATGATTAAGAACCTTTCTGGTAAACTGGTCAAGCTTGAATTAGAATCCAAGAATTCAGCCTCCAAGAATTTCCACAATGCTCCAAACAAGAGGTTACAATCCTCAGATAGAAATCCACCCCCGGGAAATATTGCCAAGGGAACTAAAAAAGAACAACAAGATAAGGCACCCACCCATTGTACTTGGAAGGTCCAAGAGATGATCCCACCAGACATAGCCTCGGGACTCGGGAGGATGAAAAATTCCGATTTCAAATAGCAATGGAGAAGAATTCCTTTGCAAGGAAGTGATGGAACCGAGTGCTCATCGTAAGCAAGAAGAAAATCTAGAGACACAGAAGACTCGTAAATTGATCACTAACGTAAGAAATTTTATTTCATGCAAGCACAAACAATAGAAGATATGATCTTAGATCTTCTAGGAAGAGTGAATTTACTCAAGATCAAGAAGAGAGCCACCCTGCATGAAGCACTCGCCGTAAGGAGTCACGCAGAAAGTCACGTGATGTGCTGCAGGCCTCTAAATAAACTTTTGCAAATGAAATGATCAAATTCCTCCCTCTTCAAAAGTAGTCATTCCCTCATAATACCAAGTTTGTAGCCAAAAGAAGTCAAACCCTCACCAAAATAAAGAGTCAAAATAGGTTGTACGTAGAAGTCCCTCCCTGCTTTTAGTCTCAAAGGAACTTTGAGAAATTCAAATCCTGGGCCTCTTTGACCTGACTATCAAGCAACTCCGCATATCAATCCCAAGTCACCTCTTTCATGATCCCTCCTTAAGTTGTTACCTCACCCCTGCATAGTCTCAAACTCTTCAAGAAGAAAGACCCATGGTTGCTTCTTGGCCCACATGTTGAGGAATTATATGCTTCTACTCCTCCCTTCTATGTGTCTCTAGTGATTCATGACTCCGCTATTACATAACCGTATGTTAGATTCTCAGAGCTTTCCATAATTCATCGCCTCTCGGCTACCATGGAACAACTAGGATTACAAATCACCCGTCCATACAAAGACCTCTATTCATTTTTATTCCAAAAGAGTTAAATGCCCGGGATGATCAAGGATTTGGTGGTCAATTTGGCTCAAATCCTAAAGAAAAGTGTGGTAATGGACATCGTGGTGGCCGACATCCCGGCCTGGCTATGGCATGTTGTTGTCAAGGTCCCTGGGGAAATAATTGGTGGGTAACCAAGTTGGATCTAACATATGCTACTATCCCATGGTGGCCAGGAGAGGAGGCTATACAAGGAAACTAGATTTATCAAGATGGTGACTACAATGATAACTCAGCATCCACCAAATACAAGAGAAGGAGATTTCTCTGCTGTTTACTACCATGAAGATCAAGATTATGCTCATGAACCATCCTTCATGCAAATCAAGACCGAGAAGCCCACAGAGAGCCATGAAACAGAATCTAGACACTTCATTTTGATGGGGCAAATTCAAGAGAAGGTAATGGACTTGGAATATTATTTCCATTTCTCCCATGAAAAAATGGGTCCCATTGCCTTTCAAGTTAATATGAGGGTTTACCTAATAATGTGGCTGAATATGAAGCACTTGCTAGGACTGGCAGACAACCAGAGCATGAATATAGCCAAAGTTTAAAAGTTTTGGAGATTCAAAAACCGGTGGTTATACAAGTCAGAATCGTTGTCAAACCAAACATCCTCACTCAAAGTTTATAGGAATGGAGTTTGGGACATGGTGAGTACTTTCTGAATTCAATATCCAACATATGCCCCTATAACATAATAGGATGGATGATTCCCTATTGTCAGCCGTTAGAAAATTTTACCCAAATTCTAACCCCTCTTAAGATATGAAATTGAGGTACGTTATCGACCATCAATTCTATAACATCACACTAGTGTAATTGAGGATGAATAACAGATGAATAGATTCTACAACAAGAGGGGGAATTCTCAAATATGGATGCATGATGCTGGTGAAGAAGGAGAGTCTCGAAGACACTTCGTAAAGAAATTGGGAGAAGAAAATGATGTAATAAAGTGTTGCAATTGAAGGGAACATTATACCTAGAGGACCTGGTGCCTCTAGAAAGATTATTTGACAAGAACGATGTCCCATCGCAGCCAAGCAAAGTGGTAGAAGAGAATCGTAGAAGACCCGAATTCAAAATCGATGCCGACTCCCAAAATTGTAAAATTATCTAAGAAGGTCCCAGAAGAATATAAAAAGGCTATACCCGTAAATTATTTCTGTCTTACAGAGATGTGTTTGCATGGTCTTATTAGACCCAAAAACTTTTTGACATCGTATAATGCAACACAAAATTCCACTAAAGGGAGATGCTAAACTCCTCACAAGCAAGAAGCTCGTATAGATAAACTCTCTGTCGTTTCCCTCTATTGAGAAGGAAATTTTATAGTTGTTAAGGTAAATAAAATAATTGTGTCATTGAGGTACTCGAATGGGTGGTAAACCTAGTCCATCTCCGAAAGAAGAATGGAGAAATAAGGTCAGAAAGATTTCCAAATTTAAATAGAGCATCCTTAAAGGATAATTATCCATCGCCTAAGATGGATCACATCCCTGGAGGCGTTGAGCTTCTGGTGGATGTCAATGATGGATGGATTATCCTGTTACAATCAGTGGTCAGATTTCCAAGATCAAAATATGACTGATTTCACCACACCATGGGTACATTTATGTATGCCAGATGCCTTTGGGTTGATTAATGCAGGGGCCACTTTTCGTGAGGGGCTATGGACATTGCTTTTGTTTTGGGGAGCAAGATAAATTTTTTAGTTCACCTCGTATGACATCACCGTATTTTCAAAGAATGACATCGGCACATTGAGCATCTACGTAGAACCTTTGAGAAAATGCAAGGTATGGTCTCTCCGTGAACCTCCTCGAAGTCTTTATTTGCATTAGAAGAGGGTAAAATTTTGGGGACACATCGTGACTAAAGACAAGGTGAAGATATATCCTAAGAGGGTGGGAGGTTATAAATGGTATTTCTTCCGTAAATAAGAAGGAGGTACAAAGTTCCTAGGCGATTAATTTCCGAGAAGGTTTATTCCTAACTATACGAAATAGTTAGACATATAACCGACATGCCGAAGAGCGTATAATGTATTAAATGGTCCCAGAATCAATGGCTGTGCATTTACTAGAATAAAAAATGCTTTTGCGTAAGCCCCTCATATTAGCCGGGACCGTATTATGCTAAACCTTTATGATCTTTTTCTTTTTTGCAAGACTCTCATACAATAGCAGAGTTTTATTGCGGAAATATGAAGGCACAGAGCCCATTGCCTTCTACCAAAGTCTACAGATGCAAAAAATTAAAATATAACATATTAGAAAAAGCAAGCATAAGCCCCGGTGAAATCCCTCAAAGCATTCCGTATGTATATCTTGTAGTCCCATATCACCGCATTTGTGCCTAGCTGCCGTAAAGATATTCTTATCCGTGGGGGATAGTGAAGGAAAAAGGGGGGAAGCGGATTGCCAAAATACAGAATATGAGCTAGACATTCGCTCTACCAAGTCGATCAAAGGACAGGCTTGCCAAAATGTTATCTCGAATCAAACTATCGTTCGGTATAATTTTTTCTCAATAGCAGTGAGGAATCAAGAGAAAGAAGAGCGACAGTGGAATTGGGGTAGCTACTCCGAACACATATAAAGTACCTCACCACATGGTACAAAGAGATAGTAGAATATCTCCTCACACTCACCGCTCCAAGTTGTGATAAAGCTAAATACAAATGCTAAGATTGAAATCACGTAAGTACATAGTCACCCATGGCCGCCATATCAAGTGAGATCCTCAGGCATCCTACTCCTGTCTCACAGAGAATGAGGTAGAGAGTATTATAGCCGGCTTCATGAAGGGACCAGTGGGGGCTGGCTAAAGCCGGAGGGCCAACGCTCACAAAATCGAACGCCGGTTTCATTGCCCAAGCTTTTCTGGAGATGTTTTTTCCGGGTTAGAGCGTGAGAAATGTCAAAAAATTTGCTAAAAGACGTGTTGGCACCTCTTCCCATGATTCCCGTGCATCGGACGAACCATTCCGACAATGGGGTATTGACTTTATAGGTGAAATACATCCTCCATCGAGTGGTCAGCATAAGTGGATTTTAACTTCCACTAATTATTTCACAAAATGGGTAGAAGCCATACCTGCGAGGAATGCTATAGATACTGTGATAATAAAGTTCATGGAAGAAAACATCATATCCGGGTTTGGTTGCCCGACGTAATAGTAAATCGATAATGAAATTTTCAAAGTCCTAAAGTTTGTGAGTTTTTGTCAACAAGATAACATCACACTAAGTCACTCTATACCTTATTAATATTATCCACAAGGAAAATGGCTTAAGTAGTCTTCCAATAAAACCCCAGTAAGAGCACCGAAGAAGGCTATAAATGAAAATCGAAAATTGGACTTTACTGAAATTTTCTTCAGCTAATAGAATTACCAGCAAGAGAGCAACTGGGAAATCCCCATATGAATTAGTATATGGGAGGGCAAAGGAGATTCCCTATACAATTAGCCGTACCAAGAGTTCCATTCATGTAAGAAAGTCAAGAAGAGCTTGGATGATATGACCAGAGAATAACTAAATTTCGTGGAATTGGAAGAAACATGGAACCAAGTAAGTCAAAGGCCGATCGAATATCAAGAGAAGACTTAAGTGCCTTTTTGATCAGCATGCCAAGGATGAATTTGCAGATTGGTGATTTAGTGCTCAAGTGGGATATCCGAGGGTCAAAAAGGAAAACATGGTAAATTCGACCCACTTCGTTCTAATTCCTTCAAAATTGTAGAACAAGGAGGCAACAACACTTCGTTGGAAAAATTTACAGGGTGACTTACTCGACGCCCCGTAATGGTCGCTCTTTAACCCTAATTCCGCTTTAATTCGGTGCAGAGATAGCCTCGATGTATTATACCGTATATTAGTTTCGTTTTTCACCCTTTGTTTGAACAATGTGGGTGTCGTGATGAATTATGAAAAAGAAAAGAAGTGATGAGGAGCGTAGTTCACACAAGATCACTGCCCACGGTTCTCGACACGTCGGGATGGAACGTGTCGTCCATCATGTGAGCCAATGTTGATCATAACAAGATTCTACTGAAATTTTGTTACAACCTCGCTAAACATTTCAAACTTTTTCCCCGAGAAATTCATTTTCTCGTCATCGTTACCTCTCCACCCTCAAAACCGCATAAAAGGGCCGAACCCACATTACTACATTGCACATGCCCAACAACTAGGTCTGGTTCTGGCCCCCACCTTGGTCCACATGACCTAAGTCAAAACCGAGTGCTAGTCATGAAGGCGCTTATCACATATATATATCGTGCACGTTATAAATTTCGATCTCATTATCCCATGGCACGGTGTCATCGATCGCGCTCAGTGGCCTCACCTCCGTTCATCGCCCCAAATCACTCCGTCCACCAGCTGGCCTTAAACCGCAGACCACGCCCACAAAGACACCCCGCCCGTGGTCTCCACGTGCACCTGCAAACGCCTGCTTTCTATCGACGTTTGGCGTGTAGGTGGTATTTATTTTCGAAGCGATTCCATACACGTTCGCTGTGTGTCTCCGCGCACGCCAAAAACCGCCTCCATCGCGTGTTATCATTCTGCATAAAGACCTTAAATATGGACATCGTCAGTGGAGATGGTCTCATCTGGGCAATCCATCTCACGCAGTCGCCTCCACGAACCTGCTGCGACGAGCGAGGCAAGTCAGACTGCGTCACTATCCATCGCGCCTTCACCCCCTCGATCAAGCTTGTCTCATCAATTCTCCAGAGATCGAATGGTCTGTATTAATTACTCTTCCACCACGTGCTTTCCGGCCATCACCATCTCCACGCGTTTTTGTCGCGTTTTTCTCCGTCTCCCTTTATGGTTTCATTCCAGGCCCAAGTGTCATGTTTTAGCATTCTCGCCAAATTTCACCATGACTATCTTCTATATTCAGCTCATTTTCCGCCACCCCATTGGTCTACACCACTTCACCATGTCCGCATCACCATTTGCATTGACTTCGCCATATCCGCCATCCCCATGCTGGTTTTCTCTAATGAGTTTGCAAATTTTGGTAAAGAGTTGGGGGCCAAGTGAAAACTCGCCATGATTTACGCCTCTACTGCTGGGTGACAGAGAACACATCAAAGGACCATTTTCAAAGGATGGAATTCTGGAGAAAGGCCTCTGAAGGGTATGTCAGCCAAGACTTACTAAAAGAAGCAGTGGTTGTAATCACAAACCCTTCCAAAGTCATTCAAAGGTGCAACATTTCGCAGATGGAGACATTAATGGAGTGGTAGAGAAATATCGTGAATGATCGAGTGAATTCAACGTACAAAATTGAACACTTTAATGTAATTTAGTGTTGAATGTGTAGGGCACCATTTGTAGAAAACAATTCAAATTTTTCGTTTTCAAAGACCATTTTCTTTCAGAAAGGACAGAATGTTCTGTGATTTTACTCTTTGCCGTGTTCCCCGAAGAGACTTCTACCTAGTGCATTTATTTTGTAAAAGTTGTGCAACAAAGTACATACAACACATGTATCCATCCAGCAATATGGGCATGCACATTTCCGCCATCTTGTCTTAATGAGGCAAATTAAATGTTCATCACCTACTCCCTTTTCAAGCTTTCTTTTTCTCCTATAAAGCTCCTGAAGAATAGATGATTTAGGGTTCCATATTTATCAGAAAATTATGCAGTGAGAGGATTTTTGTATACATTTTGTTGAACTCTTGTATGAAGGCTCAGAGCCCATTGGGTCTTAGTGAGGAGGAGTTCCATCTGTTAAGGATTTCCGTCTTCTTTGGGTATCGCTGCTTGTGTCCCTTTCATGTGCTATTTAATAGATCATTTCATTTCATCCACCTTTCGTATCATGTTTCCCGGAATGCGAGTGGCTCATCGATTTTTTGGTATGTGGATTTATCCTAGTTGATGTTCCATACTTGGATTATCAATAAGCTTGCATGGCAGTCACAAGACATTCCTGCTTTCACTATTCACTCAAACCATATCGTTTATAATAGTTTCTTTGGGAGGTTATTTTTAAAAACGCTATTGTCGTAAAGTGGATTCTTAAATTAGTGTTTCAATACATGGTGATATTGTAATATTATCACCAATGACAACTAGTATTCTCCAATATTTCATTCACAACAAACACCTTCGATAATTGATTTCTCGTGACATATCATTTGAATCTACTTTCTCTTACGCAGTTGTCTCCGGAATTTTCTGTTACTTTTTTTATATTGGAGTTTTGCATCTTGCCTCTGCGGTATTCCTTTCCCGGTGTCAACTTTCTGAAGGTCTTGGTCCCACTCAAATTAATATTTCTTGTTTTCAGGAAATGGCATGAGATCTTTTTTATTGACAACTTCCTCTGTTATACCATATGCTCCTTGCTAATATAAGATGTCCTAGGCACTGGTCTTTCACAACTCAAGGCTGTCTCTAGGAACAACAACAGGACACCTTCCATTTTCCTTTCTTTTCCTTTCTAGCCAAGGAATAGTTCTCCTCATCATTAGTCTTGGTGAGGATCCATCTCTGGTGCTCTGCCAAATGTATTCTTGTGCCAGATCAACATAGTTTTTCCTAATCTGGTAGCTTATCCCTCCCATGAACAAATTCTTGGTAGCTATGCCAACTCTTGGGAAGGCCTAGAAGAGCTATGCTCACCAAATCATCCGAGGAAACAATGATCCCAACACTTCCAAGCTCATCTCGACACTGAATGAACTTCGTCAAGTATTTTTCGATCGTGTCACCCTTCTCCATTTTGATCTTCAGGAGCTTGTATTTTAGTTCCAACTTCCAGTGGTAGCTGTTATTCTGATACAAATCTGTCGAGGCCTTACACATTTCATATGGAGTCTCCTTCCCATGGAGACTTGAGACAATATGATATTGAACTCCCTTTAACAAGATCATTCTCGCCTTTGCTACCTTCTTCTTCCATGCATCAAGAAATTGAGAATCTGATGTTACGGGCTGCGGGATATTAGTATATATGAAATCCTTCAGTCCATTTTCTTTGAGCATTGCCTCCATCATGTCCTTCCATGAAATATAATTTTGATTTCCCTCGAGTTCATATTCAAGTCTCAAGCCATTGAAAGACATGATCTGCTACTAGATCCTGAAGAATAAATATGAAAATTTGAACCTGATCAAAAAAAAATTGTTCTTCTCTTCTTATTGTGATTCTTGGCACTCTAATACCATGTATAAAATCTAAGAACAATATTCAATCTGATCTTGAAATATACTAAAAGAAGATACTTAATCCTTCTACAATTTGTGGAAACAAAACACGATTGCACAATAACATAACAAGTAAGAGAAAGAGACAATCAATTGCACAACACAAGATATATATGGGGAAAACACATTGTCTAAAACCATGCTATCTTTATATTATATAAAATCAAAATAATGAAACAATACAATGTTTTTTCTCACTAGAGAAATTCCTGCACTCTCCCAAGTGTCTCACTTTGATCTAGGAAAAATCAACCAATTACCTAGCCAATTCTCAGCATCTTCTCAATTTGCCCTTCTCACTCTTTCGTGGAGGAATTTTCATCCTATTAAATAGTAAATTCCTTCTAATTGATTTTGCAATTCACCCTTAGCCTCCACATGACTCTATAACTGACCTGTACACTTTTCTAATTATACAAATGATAGTTATCATCCCTTTAACCTCAGTCTCAACTGGGCCTTCCTTAGAAATGACATGAAATAACTATTTATAGTGAATTATCAGTTAATTGATTGATCACTACTTGTGAATTAAATCATATTTAATTCACTTGACCTCTCACTATCTCATCTCTCAGTTAGAACTAGTTAAACTGATTTTAACTCAATTAATTGAGTTAACTAATTACAACTCACAAATAATTGTAATTGGACCGCCTTAAATCATGGGAGAAATCTACATGCCTACTCTCTAACACTCAACTCGAATTTCCTAAGCTAACTCAGTCATTTTGACTTAGTTAACTAATACAAGTTGTCATGAGATGAAATTACAATTTCTCTTCCAATTTAATTAAGGGAAAATTAAATTACAAGACCCTTTGGGTGCCATTTATTGGTGCCATTTCAAAAATCTTATCAAAATTACTTACTCTATTAATACTTTTAATAATATTATAATTAATTCATTTAATAATAAATTAGAGGAAATTTCAACTCAAATATTGTCACGTAAGAAAAGATTAAGAAATTAATAAAATAATGCCATGTACACAAATTTTCGATATATTCTTATTATTATTTTACTTTTATCAAAATTACCCAAATAAATGTCATGCTTAACAAAATAACTGTATATATGTTATATTTAAATTAATTTATTAGGACAAGATTTAATAAAATTTAAATTCAAAAAGTAAATTTAAATTTTAAATTTAAGTTACCCAAATTTAAAAATAATAGTGTGTGTGTGTATATATATATATATATATACACACACAAATATATTGACAAATGTGCATATATTTGTGTATATATGAAAAATAATTTTGAAATTAAAATTAAAATTACACAAATATATGCACATTTGTCAAAATAATTGTATATATATATATATATATATTTACACAAGATTTAATAAATTTAAAATTAAAAAATAAATTTAGACTTATATTAGTTACATGTCATTAAAAACACAGTCAACACATGATTTTAATCTTCATTAAAAGAATTTCTCGATATTATAACTTTTATAGAATAAGATATTAATTTTATTTTTTAAATTTAATATTGTTATGAGTAGAGAAATTAAAAAGAATAATCCCTTAGCGAGAGGGAAATGGCCGGTGCTAGGGTTTCAAGATGTTTCGTTGCTACCACCGCTGACGAGGAGGCTCCTTTTCTAGAGCCTGAATCTCCTTTCTTTGTAGACACTGCTGTGAGGGAACTAGTCACAGCTCCCAGCAGAAAGACGACCCTGTCCTGGTTGAAGGCTCCCAAAAGCCTCACTGCCACTGCCAACGTTGAGAGTGTTCTTTGCGCAAACTCCATTGCCTTGGAAGACCAAAATGCTACAGGAAGAGATGATGTTGACACCATGAATGAATACATTGATACGACATTAGTACCAGGGGCTGCTCCCCTCGGCCATAGGGACGTGAATCTGCTCTGGTTTGGCATCACATTTCTCCACAACACAAGAAGAAACCAACATCACCAAATACACATACCCTGCCACCGCCTCTGCCTCGTGGCAGTTGTGCCTTCCGGATCTGCAACCTGGGTGCCCAGAGGAGCCATTATTGGCTGAAAATACCCAGTTCTACAGTAGCCATACTCATCTCTCAACCTCCCTCAAGCACAAAAAGGCCTGAAGGAACTGGAATACCAGATATCTAGCTCGTTCTTGCCTCAGATCTGCCATGGAAAGAAGGGGTTTACAGATCTCTCTGCTCCTTCTTTTCAGATCCATATCTTGCTTCTTTTAGCCAAAACCATGTTGCATTGGGTGCGTTCAATGGATATGGTGCAGAACCTCTCGCTAGACCTTTAACACAGGCTGGGGATTCCCTCTACCTTTCAGAGACTTCTCTATGAAGGTAAAAAACTTGATGACCTTCTTCCCCTCTCTTTTTATAGTATTGAAAGAAATGGTTCTATTGTGTTAACCCTTTATCTGCAAGGGGGAGAAGTTGGGTAGCCATCCTCTGCTCCTGCCTTCTCCTACAAAGATTTTATTCATGCACAGCCACCCAAGAAATCATCTCCACCATCTGAAGGTCCCAAGCCTTTCTTGGTGGATAAACTGGAGGAAATTCCCTCCATAGAAATCTCACATCCAACAGTAGATGATCAATTCCAAAAGTACGCAGAATTTTCCATCATTTGTAGATTTAATGGACTATGGTCGCGCACTACAGATTTATACCAATGGATCAACTCAACTGGACCAACAATTGCAAGGTTTTATTTTTCTCAAAGGGTTTCTTCATTGTTGTGTTTTCTTTCAGCGAATATTATGAAAAAACCTTAACATAAGGCCCATGGTTTTGGGGAATAGAAGGGTTATTCCTCATCCCCTGGTTCCCAGATTTCGACCCCTCTATAGTAGTTATCACCAGCCTTCCCATTTGGGTTAGACCTCCTAACCTTCCTGGGCATCTATGGCACTTCATTGTCTTCTAAGGGATTGGAAACACTCTAGGCCGCTTTCTGGAAAGAGACCCCTCTAGGGGGGAAAAGGGCATATACACCTACAACAGAATCTGCGCGGAAATATACATAAGTAAAGGTCTTCTCGATCAGATCAAATTCAAAATTGGGGACTTCCTTTGGACATAGACCCTGGACTATGAGAAACCAGCCTCCCGATGTCGTCATTGCCATCAAACAGGGCATCTTCAAAACTCCTGCACCACGTTCCTCACCAAAAATAATAAATTCATTCGCAAGTCAAAATTCAAAAGCTGGAAACCATGTGATCCACCTCCTATGGATGACATTGATTCCTTCAGCTCGGATGAAGAGGAGGATGCTATAGAAGGGGAGGAAGAAAAGAAACCACAAGACATGCCTGCGATAAGCCCTGATGAATCCATTGAACCACCGAACTCACAGAAATGAACTCATGAGTCTTCCTTCTCTGATTCAGACAAGGAGACTTCTCCTTCAGCCTAGAACAATCTGCAAGTGGTTCCAACCCTGCTGCATCACAATGGCTGGGTCAAAGTCAGTAAAAAGAAAGGGAAAAAATATCATATGTATGATTCGACCCATTCTGGGTAGAATCCTATGTTTACACCATTGTTTTCTTGTCACCCCTTGTGATCTTTTTTTCTTATTTCGTGTTTACTCACTGGGGCCGAGGTGGATAGTTTATATTTTCCGGCTTCCCGTTATCTAGCTTCTCTTGATTGTAACTTCATATTGTAGCATATGCTTTCTTTCTAGAATTAGTCTTATTGAGAAAAAAAAAATATAGTTATGAGTCACTTGGGCACCATTCACACTTAAGGTAGGTAAATTCAATGTTAACTTTTTAAAATCAAATTTCCTCTAATTGGCAAGTTTATTAATATTAACCAAACATATATAATGATTATTATTTTTTTTTCGAATAGTAATATCACTATAAGAATTACAATAGGTCCTAACTTATTAAACAAACATAACTAGCAACACTAATAACAATTTTAAGTTGTTGTTGTTGTTATCATCTTTACTAACTAAAAAATTTGATTAATAATGAATTATAGTTGTATTAATAAATTTGGCCTAATTAATTTTTAATGACTATCGACCATTAATTCACTATAATTTCTACTTGATAATAACAACATATTAATATTAATATTAAAAATATTACTAATAACGCTTAACTAATATTAATATTACAAATATGAATATTAAACCTAATAATATTTTTGTTTTAAAAATATTATTACTAACAATTATAACATTAATATTAACACTAGCCCCAAGGGTTAGCTTAATTGGTCGAGTTCTTGATGTTAAAGCACCTTTTCTATTGAGGTCATAGGTTCAATTCTCTTGACACCCTCAGGGTCAGGCTATGTGGATGAGCCAACGAGAAGTGATACCTTCTGTGGACATAGAGATCATTGATTCTTCGGGTAGATATGCCTGGTACAAATATTCCGTCGAAGTAATGGTCATTAATATTGAGGGTCTGTGAATCACATAGAAAAAAAAAAATTAACATTAACACTAATACTTTTAATACTAATATTTTATCACTTAATAATTAGCTCAACATGTCAATTAGAAAGATTAAATTAATTAATGAAATCAATAATTTTTAATTAACTAATTAATTAATTTTAAGATCCTATTTTTTAACCTAACTAATTATTAATTTATATATGCCTTAAATAACTGGCTAAAGATTCTAATTAAAAATAAATACATAATAGGTACATTAATAACCTTGGTACCCTATTTCCCTTTCTCTACCTCCATTTTACCAAGTCTAACTTATGGGATTATTTTCTCTAGTTAAAAACATTTAATCCTTAATTAAATATTCTTTCATTACTCTTCAATCCATTTTTTTTTAATAATTGTCCTAACAATCTATGCTATTATATGTTACCAATCATTCTTTACATTTAATTATTAACTAAATATCCTTTTATTCATATATATATATATATATATATATATATATATATATATATATATATATATATATATATATATATATATATATATATATATATATATATATTATGGTAAATTTTATTAGTCATTGCCAATCATTATATTTAACCTAGATTTACACTTTCTCTCACAAAAAAATATGTGTCCCTGGTGATGGGAGGAGCTTCCACCCAAAAAATTCGGCGTTTCAATCAAGATACACAATTTATCCAGAAGGAAAAAAATATTGGAAACATATTCAACCATTTTCAAACAAACTCAAATATGGTCAAGCTCTATGATAAAAAAAACAAGATTGAAATGTGATTAATGTATTTTTTTTCTTAATGTGGAAAAAAAAACAAAATGTTACAATGTGATGAACACAAGTTAAATTTCAAAGCGATAAACAAATATTGATGAGATGCAATGTGATAAACAAAAAATGGCATTACAATGTCACAAACAAATATCAACATCGCAATGTGATGAACAAAAATTGATGTCAAAATGTGTCTAACTAAAATCAACATCGCAATGTGATGAACTCAAATTTACATCATAATGTGACAAAAAAACATTAATGTTGCAATGTGATTAACAAAAAAAATGATGTTTCCATGCGACAAACAAAAATTTATGTTGCAATGTGACAAATAAATACCAAAATCACAATGTAACAAACAACCATGTAACATGGTCAGACCATGGTCAACTAGTTCAATATGGTGATACATGGTGAATATGGTAAGTCATGCTCATTTATAGTTAAACATTAACAACCATAGTTAACCATATTCACACATATTCAATCATGGTTGTCCATAGTTAACCATGGTCAAACATGGTCAACATGAAGAACCATGGTACAACATGGTCAACAAGTTCAACCATCGTAAAACCGAAAAAAAAATGGTCGACCATGGTCATTCATGGTCAACTATGGTCACCATAATCAACATGATAAACCATAATCAACATGGTCAACCATATACATCTATCGTTACATGTTTATAACAATGGTCAAACCATCTCTACAGTGGTCAACAACATTATAAATAGATCATTAATGGTCAAAATATCTCAATAATGTATAAATATGGTCAACCAACTCAATAATGATCAACCATGGTCAACCATATTCATCTATAGTTATATATTGACAACCATGTTCACCCATGGTCAACCATATTCATCTATAGTTAAATATTGACAACCATGCTCACCCATAGTCACCCACGGTCAACCATGTTCACCCATAGTCATCGGTTAACCATGTTCACCCATAGTCACCCACAATCAACCATGTTCACCCATAGTCACCCACAGTCAACCATGTTCACTCATAGTCATCAATCAACCATGTTCACCCATAGTCACCCACGGTCAATCATGTTCACCCATAGTCATCGGTCAACCATGTTCACCAATACTCACTCGTATTTTACCATAGTTAACCATGGCAAAACATGGTCAATAGTGTAACAATATTAAATTATAGTCAATCTAGCTCAATAATGGTCAACCATGGTCATCCATCGTTAACATGGTAAAACATAGTGAACATACCTAACCATATTCATCTATAGTTAAACATTGACAACCATGGTCAACCATGTTCACTCATATTCAACCATAGTTGACAATAATCAACTATGTTCAAATAAGCTCAACCATGAGTAAGCTCCATCATGTTCAAAAACTTGAAATTGTAATGTCACAAACAAAAATTGATGTGTCAATTTGGAGAACAAAACGCAATGTGACAATATGACCAAAAAGTATAATCATCACAATTTGATGAACAAAAGTCAATGTTGCAATGGGATGAACAATAATTAATGCCACAATGTGATGAAAGAAAGTTGACTTGCATTGTGATAAACAAATATTGATGATACAATATGATAAACAAAAGTTAACATTATAATGTGATAAAAAATATCAACATCACAATGTGATGAAAAAAAAATCAACATCAAAATGTGTTAACTAAAATAAACATTGTAGTGTAATGAACTAAAATTGGCATCTCAATGTGATGAATAAAAATTGACATTACAATGAACAAAAAATTAGCTTCATAATGTGATGAAAAAAAATTGACATTTTCATGTGATAAACAAATATAAATTTCACAACGTAACAAACAAAACTAAACTTTTCAATGTGATGAAAAAAATTATGTCGTAGTGTGATGAATAAAAATTGGAATCATATGTGAAGAGAAAAAATCAACATCCCAATGTTATGAAAAAAAATCAATGTCGTAATGTGAATAACAAAAACCATTGTCACGTGTGATAAAAAATAATTTGCATCGCTTATGATGAACTAAAATCCTTGTGTAAACTAATGAGTGAAAATTGAAATGCAATGTGACAAATAGAAAAATGATGGCACACTATGATGAACAAATAAAAATGTCCCAACATGAAAAACAAAATTCAACATCATAATGCAATGAAGAAAAATCCATGTTGTAATGCGATAAATAAAAACTAACATCACAATTTGATGAATAAAAATTGGTGCCAAAGTCACTTGATGTCATAATGGTAAGTCATAATCAATCATGGCTAAACATGGTATAACATAGTGTTCATTAATGTCAAACATGGTTAACAATAATATACATGGTCGACTATGGTCACAACATCTTAATGTCACAATGGTCAAACATGGTTACAATGGTCAACCATAGCCACATGGTCATCCATAGTTAATCCATTTAACACAGTCAACCATAATAAACGAAATTCAACCATAGTTAAACATGGCCACAATATCACAATGGTTATCGATAGCCAATTGTGGCTCAACATGGTCACATATAGTCTTCGTGGTCAAACATGTCCAAACATAGTCAAAAAATTTTAAGTATCATCTAACATGTTCAATCAACATAAAAAAAAACTTCCAGTGTGGATGATATATATAACATGTTCAATCATCATTTATGATATGTAAATTGTTTTATATATTCCACTAGACAGTTCGTCACAAAAAATCTGATAAAATTGTACTTAAAAATCCAAAATCTACAGTATTATAATTTTCATTAAACAAAAATTTTCAATGTGGATGATATATATAACATGTTCAATCATCATTTATGATATGTAAATTATTTTAGATATTCCACTAGACAGTTCGTCACAACAAATCTGATAAAATTATACTTAAAAATCCATAATCTACAGTATTATAAGTTTCATTCTCTTTAGATTTATAGTTATGTAGATTATTGTTAATAGTGTATGCATGTGAATTAAAATTATGCAGAAAATAGAGAACATGTAAATAAAATATCACACACACATTTGATACAAGATATGACCTCAGAAACTCTTTTAGGAGAAAAACCTAGTTGGAAGGTGAGGTCACTTTGCACTCTTTCTATAAATAGAAAATGGTTACAAGTACAAAGAAGTATGGCATGTGGCATGTGGGATACTATGGTGAACAAATCCTCTCTATTTTGTCTATTTCCTATATGTCTTGGCTATTTTTTCTCATCTTTGGAACAAATTCACTTGAAAGAATGGAACCACTTTTCCTCCTACTCGCTCAGTTATAACACAACCCGAGAGCTTACTAGTGGTTAGGTTTGACTACCTCAACTCTTAAAAAAAGTTACAATATCCTCTCTTCCTGAGTATTCTTCATCATAATTATGTGGCTATCCTCTGTCTCATGAATAATGGGGTTTTACATGGCATCCTCTCGAATGATGATGGTGAAAACTATAAGGCCAACTTCTGAGTGGTGTAGCTTTTGCATATAGACTCTTATTGAAACAATTATAGTGCAATTTGAAAGGTATCTGTGTGTAGAATAGGGAAAAAATGTGTAGTCACAAAGCATCAATTTTTTACCCCAGAAAATGTCATTTTATGTGTCAAAATTCTCCCATAATGTTTTAGACCCCAATTTTCCAAACTGGGTCCCTCTAGTAAAAATGGTCCTGAGAGCTAATTCCTCCACTTTTTCAACTCTAAAATAATTGAGATAGATTAAAAACAATATAATGATCCAATATGGATCATGCCTACCCATTTTGGGAGGATTTTTGTCCCCAAACGCTTCTACTAATATTAAAAACAATATAATGATCCAATATGGATCATGCCTATCCATTTTGCGAGGATTTTTGTCCCTAAACACTTCTACTAACTCAGGTGAGGAAATTTTTCTTCCACCTTCCCTTGGGTGTACCATCTATATTTTCCTGTAATTTTTCCTTTCAACCGAATATATGAAATTTCATGCAACCATATCTTGTAGTTCTAGAATTATTCTACAAAATTGTATCTTCTATCAAACTTTCTTGAGCATCTGTTGCCAAATCCTCCTCAGAAGGTAAGGCCAGTTCCTCCTCCCAATATAGCATGGAACACTCATATATTTTTATATTCTCTACATTCAAAACTAAGTAAATGTGCATGTAGGGTTGTAAAATAAGTCGATAGGAATTATTACCCACCTTTTCTAGTATCTCAAAGATACCATACCACAAAGCATTGATTTTCTTACCAGTACCTTGTAGCGTCTCCCTATTCAATTGTAGCCATACTATGTCTCCCACCTTGAACGATTTCTTTATTCTATGTTAATAATCCTAGACTTATATTTCTCCCGTGAATTATATAGTGTCTGTTATACCTGTATATGGTTTTCATAATGTTACCTATAAGATTTTCTAACCTTAGATCATCTTCTATAAGATCTTCCCTCACTCCTCCTTGCTACCCATATGCAATATCTAGAGTTGAAGGTGGAAAATATCCAAAAAAAGCTTCAAATGGGGACTTACTAGTAGAAGTGTGAATTTATATAATGTAAGAGTGTTGTATATATACTATGTTTTCATCTCAGGTCTTTGGGGGATTTTAGTTATATCCCCTCAATAGCTGCACCAAATTCATGTTGACTACTTATGTCTGTCCATTTGTCTGTGAATGGAATATTGTAGAACTCGTCAACTTTGTGTCCATATTATCCCACAATGTAGTCCAAAATTCCCTAAGAAATATCAAATCGCTATCTGAAATAGTGCTCCTTGCGATCCCAAAGTGCATCCAGACTTGTCCAAATCCCACTAATGGTATTTTTATAGGGCATCATAACACATCTTACTGAACCTATCAACTACCATGAATAGGCAATCATGTCCCTTCCTTTTTTCTGGTAAAATTGCCACAAATTCCATGAAAATGATTTCCCAAGGATGAGTAGATACATGTAAAGGATGATGTATACCTTGTTTCCTATTTCTGGGATTTTTAGTATAAAAAATCACGCATCCTCTTATGAACGTAGCTACCTTCTCTTGCATCTTGGGCCAAAAAAAAACCTCTACAAGTTTTCCATTATCTTCCCTACATAAAAGTGCCATGCAACCTTAGAGGTGTGAACCTCTATAATCAACTACAATCATTCACCCTTAGGAACACAGAGCTTATCCAGCCTATAGAGAAACACATCCTAGATATGGTAGTCAATGGTGTTATCACCATCATGCACATGACTCTAGCTCTACAATTACTGAAACACATCATCCATTGAACAAGCCTCTCTATATGCATCATGGGTGAATGTATCCATGTGCATAAAAGTTCCCAAAGCTATGATATTTTATTTGGGTGGTCATGAAAGTATGTCGGCTAACATGTTTTCATTTCCCTTCATGTACTTAACCGCTAAATGAAACTATTGTAGAGACTATTGGCATTGTAGTGATGGAATTGGTGTCAATAGGGTCTTGGTACTACTCATCATATGTCGTATTTAAATATGATGATGTTTGATAGTCCTCCTCATGATGAGTGTGATGATTTTTGGGTTGTAGTTGTGGTCAAATTGTTGGTTGGAATTGATGTCAACTTGGTTGAGGTATGATTTAGTGCAGGGTTTGGAGACTGAGTAGAGATGGATGCAAGGTATATTATGATGCATTTTTATATGTTGGAGATGCTTCTACAGGTGTTGGAAGAATTGGAGTTGTTGTTTCTTGTGTTGGAGGTGTCCCTACAGGGGTTCGAGGTAGCTGAATGACTTGATGTTGTTGTTTTAGGTGTTGGAGAGGTTGCTATAGGTGCTAGAGATGTTTCTACAGGTGTTGGAGAGGCTGCTATAGGTGCTATAGATGTTTCTACAGGTGTTGGAGGTCGTTGGACAGGTTATTATTGTTGCTTGAGGAGCTATAGGTGTTGGTCTTCATGAGGAGTTTGGAATACTAGGGTATGCATGTCACTAACCTTTTGAAAAGGCTATTGGTCTATGTCATTGTTATGAAGGTAAATTCTCTCTATGGATAGATATGATCCCTATAGCCCTAGAGTGGGTCTAGCAACAAAAGGACACGCTAAAGTGTTGCTTTCTAGTTAATGAATGAACAAAAGACATGGTAGATTGACCTACCTTGAATCCAACGTTGTCGATGTTGCAGAAAGAGTAGTGGTCTCTCGCTCCTACCTTGAAAAGTCACAATCCGTTCGCTGTCATGCTCAAATACCTGCACATAAGACAAAGAACAAGAACAACATATAGCAGTGTAGTTTCAATCACAACTATTAACTAGTCAAAGAGGGCTAAAGATATCATATCAAATAAACATCATAACACAATAGTGGAACCAAACAATAGTCATGTATATTAATGAGTAGAAGGAAGAGTACAACTGATGCTTTGACATCGTGATCTCCTCCAACGGGGTTCAGAAGAAATGCATCTCAACTGCCGATCAGGGAATTTAGACTCAATCTCTCTTAGAATTCATCGACTCAAGATCTCTCAATACTATCTTTCTTACTCTATCTCCTCTAGCAGCTTAGCTATAGTATAATTCTCTTGTTCAACTATTTAGCTATTTTTCTATAATGTGTTTAGCTAGCTTCTACTAAAGGAGAAATTTTCTTATATAGAGGAAAGAGAGGAGGTTGGGATCCCTACGAAGGTGGGAGGGAGTCCTATCCTTTAGGAGATTTCCAAGGGAGGTGGAAACTACTAACTAAAGGAAGGAATATGTGGTTGTTTCAGTTCAACCACTCCCAATGACTCATCCCTGAGGTGGTTGGAATGGAACCTCCACCTCAATTTTTAAAAAACATTCCATAAACAGTTTGGCGCAAGTGTCTAACTGGCACAAAGCTCCAAGTGGCTCGGGCTCAATGTTAAATTTCCAGGTCGGCGCGAGGACGTAATGGGCTACTTGTGCCAAGGCAAAAATAGGGATTTTCACAGCTCTGCTTAGGGAAATGTCAACAAGAAGAATGTTTCTTTCATCAAAAGGGATGCAAGGATGGTTTTTGCAAAGCATGAAACTGCATATTGGTCACATAAATGACCCTCCAATGCACGAGTTGGGGATTGCAGGGACAATGACAAAATGCTGTGTAATAATCATCAGTTTCAGATCTATCACATAGGTTTGGAGGTGTGTATTGGAGTTTATGAAGGTGTCCCTGAAGTTTGGTAGAGCTCTAAGATAATTTGATTGATTTTTATCCATCCTCTACCCCAACCACACTCATGTAGGCTTGTGTGTGTGGTTGAAAGGCTCCAAATGCTAGGAGACAATGTTGTGAGTGTGGTTACAACCAAAAATTGGCAGTTCTGTGGATGTGGTTATGGCCTAAAGCGAGCTTTTCTTTGCATTCCTCACACACATCAGGTGTTTATTTTTCTTTCCAGATTTTCTTGTTAGAGAATCATCATATAAAGGTTCGAAAAAGGTTATTGAGCTTCTATAAGATGGTTAAAGTGAATAATATCCTTCATGAAATGTGGTTAGTGGTATGATCTAGTTAAGGAGTTGAATCTAGATCAAATCAAGCATACGAATAGAGTTTTTGGAGCTTGGTATTTATTGGAAATTATTGAGTTGAGCACATCAGTTCATTTGTATATTGGAAAGGGCTCAATGATAGTTTGGTTGGATGAGTTGTGTGTTGAGAGGGTGAGTTTGGAGGATTGTGTGAAATTTATGAGATTTGTATGATGCATATTTTCTGAAGCAGTTTGTAGGTGTTGTAGCAGATAGCAGGAGCATGTTTCAACCAAATTTTTGTGAAGCAAGTGAGAAGATGAAGTGTGGATTGGTAGAAGGTGTTTGTGCTTTTTGACTACATGAATATTTGGATATTGTTTTCTCCTAGTATATTATCTAGCTTATTTTTTGATTTTTTGTAGCGAATTTTTTAGTTGATGTGTTGATCAGATTATTTTATGTAGTGTTTGGTGAGATTGTGTTGCAGTTTAGTTTTTTTATTGTGTTTCTTAAAAATATGTTGTTGTGGTGTTCATGTTCAGCAGTTCTTGGTTCTAGTCTGAAATTGTATAAAACAAGAACCACATAGAGGATTGGATTTGGAGGACTCTAGTGGAATCAATATAAGTTATTAGTTTTCTCAATCCAATGGTAGTTGGATATTTAGGAAGAAACTGGGCGAGGCTCGTTGGTCATGGTGGCTTCCAGCAGATAGAAGTATGTAGAGTTGTTTGATGGTTTAGGATTAACCAGGTGAGGATCGTTGGTCATGGTGGATTCAAGTGGATGGTGGTTCCTAATCCACATGAGAAATAGATCTCCATATGATAGTAGCTATATGAATCTCTAATTAAATAATTTTCTTAACATAATAAAATTTTTTGAGCAATGCAATACTAGAAAGGGTGGTATTTTACCAAGAGTAGGGTTTTCAACTAGAAATATTTGTGTATCTTGTGTTGAATGCTTGCATTGTTTTACTTATGTTTGATGCTCTAATCCTTGCTCTTTTTTTTAGTTTATGCATGGTTTAAAGAATAATTAATTGAAGAAAAAGTGTAAAATTTAAGTACCTTCACTTCTGATTCACCCCTCCCCCACCCCTCTCAGTAGTGATCTAATTTCCAACAATTGGTATCAGATTTGGGACTGGAGAGTGGATCTTAGGAGATTTGGCATAAATTTTGCAATTTTTGTTTCAAGAAGGGATCATAAAGGAATTACAGTTATTCACATATGTAAATTTGAAACTTGAAGAGCGAAATTGGATTCATATTTTTCGTCCCTTGATGAGAATATTTTCCTATCAATAGAGTTAAAGATGAATTTAATGATTTAGATAAAAATATTATCTTGCATGGGATTTCAAGATCTGATAATTTTTATGTGATACATTATGAGACTGCAAAAGAGATGTTGGCCAAGCTTCAAAATTTGTATCTCGGAAAAAAATTGCAGAATTCAAAGATGGAGAAAAATGCAAAGGATCCAACACATATTGGAGTGGTGAATCAAGCCTCATCACAAGAAGGCGATGTAAGTACCAATATCTCACAAAAGGAATATGGAATCCCTAATTATAGAAGTGATAAATCAAGCATCAATCTAGAGGGACAAAAATATGATATCAGTAGAAAGGATGAAGAATTATCCAAGACAAGTGCCTTAGAAGAAACGATCAAGAGGCTCATAGCTTAAAATGAATATCAATGAATGCTACTGCAATTTTTTGATGAAAAAGATTGTGCATTCAGAGAAGAAATTCCAGATATGAACTCACTTGGAAGAGGGAAGAAAAATAAAAAATTGAATGAGGAAGTAGTATGAGTTAGAGGATGTGTGCCAAAAATTGAAGGCTAAAGAATTTTCTGGAAGAAAAGAATTAGAGCAGTTCAGATCTAGTGTTCAAGCATCAACCAACAAATCAGAAATTATTGGAGAAGCTAGTAGTAGTGAGGAAAAGGAGAATCAACATCCATCCAAAAAGAAATATAATAAGCGAAGAAGGTCAAAGAAGAAGAAAAAAATTGATGGATGTTATAACTGTGAAGAACATGGACATACAGTAGAAAATTGCAACAAATAGATAAAATCCTCTCACCTAATAAGAGTATCCGAAAGAAGATTAATAAGGAGGAAATGCTACAAGTTTTGAAAACATGGACATTTGGCAGCAAATTGAAAAAGTGATGAAATCAAACCCTCTCAACAAAAGGAGCAGCCAAAGGAGAAGCAACCTCAAGCATGCATGCAAAGAATATCACCATCCATCATGTATAATAATCCTTTTTATGGTTATTGTTTCTCATGCAATGATTTTTTCCATAAGGCTATTAATTGCAGGGCACATGCAAGGAATGAAAAATTGATCAACATAATATATCAAACTATTCCTTAGTTTCTTGATCACATAATATGTTTTGTGTGTGAAAATATTGGCCAGAAGGCTAAGGATTGCATGTTTCCCATGTGATGCAAGAGATACAATCAAAGAGATAAGAAAATGCATGGCCAACTGCACAAGAAGAAGAAGGATCAACACAAGAAATTTTGGAGGAGAAAAGAGCAACAATAAAATCCCATAAAAAACCAAGGCTTGCATGGTCTCCGAGGTAGAATATGGCTACATATTGATCTGAATGTAAATTATTATATGTTTAGCCATATCAAAAATAGTTCATGAAGAAAAATTTGCATATTGAGAGATGCATGTGTTCAAGGGGATTTTATGAGGTTTGGAATGCTATTTATAGTTCTGATTTATTCTTTTACGTTATGTTTTTAGTTGGATTAGACATTCTTTTTATGGATTATTTTAGAGTAGTTTAATGTTGATTTTCCATGGAAGTATTTGAAGCTATGAAAATTACACGATTTATCCTATGTGCATGGTTTAGGTGGGATGAAGGATCACACACTCATGTGGAGCATTTTTTCTTCTTAATGGTTTTACATATGGTTGGCATTGTGCTTCTATGGAGAGCTTTTTGTGCTCATTTGACATGCGTTTGTTGCGGAAAATATGTTAAATTATTTTTAGATGTTGTTGTTGACACCTAATCCTAAGAGGTTGGGTGAGATTCTATATTATTGTAAGTTAGTAAATAAGGAAGGCCAAGAGTCATTACGAAGTGAATCCCAATAGCCTTACCTCCATGTATAAATACACACACAATCTCAGTGATACAGTCACTGATTTCAAGCGAGCTCCACTGCTGGAGCCATGATAAATTCATAGACCAGGTTGATGATATCCACATTTGGGACTCAAACCTACCCAAGTACATCTTCCCACAGACCTTCCAGTTTCGATAAATCATCAGACCCTGTAATATTAATTACTTACCAAATGAAAGAGCCCTAGTAACCCCAAGCCAAGAGATTTTGTTCACAATCACTGCAGAATCCATAAATCAAATGTTACAAATCCAACCCAAGCCTGATGAAGCCCCATTATCAATTGAAATCCTCACTGAATTATATATGAAGCTGGACTTTCCCAAGAGGTTACAAATATTCCAAACATTCCTTCCTCCATCAGTAGAAACCCCAAAGAGTAACCCTCCTTACTCAGCTTCAATTTTTTAAGAGAGAACCAGACAGATTGTCACAATGCTATCATGCATTCTAGGGTACTTTACTGATGAATATGTAGATGCCTCTATCCTAGGTTTTCTGTCAATATTCTACCTAGGACAGCCTCCAGATTCTACATTTAAATTTTCTCAATACCAATCATATGCCATCCATGAGAAATTAGTTAAATTACCAGAGGAAGGAGTGTTTAAATATTCATCAGTTTTGTTTCATTTTTTCATGTATTTCCAATCAGAAGGGTTTGCAGTTAGCCTTCAAAAACTGGACATAGGCGGTAACCCCCAATCTATAGTCTTCTGGACATCCTTGACCAGAAAGGATTCCATGGAATTGAGCTACAAGGACTTCATTGATTCATTTGTTCATCCAATTGTAAACATGCTAAGCAGTAGCGTTCAACCTAGGGTCAGTGAAGAGATAAAGAAATTATTGCAATTGTCTAAACAAATTAGAATAAGAGACTGGTATTTATACCAGAACCACACTGAAATTAATGTGTATGGATGCCAACGTATTCCATACAAGCTCCGCAAATACCTCCCAATGAGGTTGTTTTCATTAGAATACATTAGACAGATCCTAAATTCAGATGAAGTTAATTTACTGCCAGAAAAGAAGAAAACTCAGTTTAATATTAAGAACCAACTTGGTCCTTTCATTTGCAATCATAGGAATGCCAGTCAACAAGCAGATAAGTGTTTACAAGACTTCAAGTTCAGAAAAGAGTCATCAGTAATTTAAGAGTCAAATTCAAATTGATTCCTTTTGTTCATGAGTTAAAACTAGAGATTGAAAAGTATTCCAACCAGTTAGAGTGGTTGGAAAATACTTTACAAGAGGTGGATAAGTAGGTTGATGCTAGTTCCATCATGCATACTCCAGCCCCACAAGACATGAACTCAAAGAGAGCAAGAGAGGAAGGCTATTATTCTATAAAGACTACTATTGATACAAAATTTAAGCTAATGTACAGAAAAATTCCCAAACTGAATCGAGTAAGTGAACAAGAAGAGATAGTTGACACAATTTAAATCATTGATACAAATTTTATTGTCAGGGATAATGCACCTCCCACTGTTTTAGAGGAAACTCATCAATCATCAACCTCCAGTGCTTAGATTATTCAGAAACAACACAGTGTAGAGGTCTCTTCATCAAGTAAACTAGTGGATAAAGAAAAAGATATAATGGAGAAGTATAAATAAATCAAACTAAAGAATGAGGCATTGAAAGTTGTGACTTATGCCCAGTATTGGAAAAAAACTCTTAGTGATCAGAACAGGTTACTTTCAGCCTTTGATTACAAGACTAGGAAGATGTAGATGACCTTTTTATAGCCAACAGTGCAGGCTCCAAAAACATCAGCAGACTACAGGAAAACAACATTTGAAGGTATGGCTAAAGATGTACATCTAATAGATCAAATTGAGTTTCATAAACAATCAGGAGAGATGATCTATTCTACTATGACCAACAAAGTTATGAGTGTCGAAAAACTACAAAATTCTCTAGAAAATATTAGAGCATGGTTAAAACTAGAGAAGGCTTCTTCACAAGCCAAGAATAATAGAATAAAATCACTTGAATAATTGGTCATGGAGGCTAGATATGATCCAAAGAACATCAAAGCAGTTGAAGAGCTTATCAAGAAGAAGAATGTAGACATTGTTGCACTGAAGAAGCAGCTGAAATTACCTCCCACTGAACATCAAAAATATAAAGAAGTTTTAGAGAATGAAAGCCAAAAATATGAAATGATGAATCTCATCATTCAGTTGACAGCTCAACTGAAAGAGATGGAGAATGAAATGGATAAATTAGTGCAGGAAAATAAGGCCAGCATGGAAGAAGTTATTATTACTACCATTCCCATAGCTTCAACTTCAGCTTCAATAGCCATAGCAATCCCAACTACTACAGTAGTTCCAATGAAAACATAAGTTTCAGAAGCACTAGCTACTACACCAGAAATAGCAGTAGCCCATCCCAATGATGAGTTAAGTACTGGCCTAATCTGGCTTGTGGGGAAAGAGAATGGGGATTATGAAGAAATACAGTTACAGGATAACACGATTTGCTTTGACTCTGGTAAAAACCATCAGCTGGGAGAAAGAAGAGGTGGGAAATTGGTTTAAGCAATGCAATACATGTCAATCCAAACAAATGATATTAATAGACTTAAGGAATAAGTAAAAAGTCTAGAAGATGACAAGAAATTAGCTCAGATGATGCATAAGGCTGAAACACAAAAATCAAATAGATTGACTAATAGTCTATAGAAGTTAGAAAAGGAATTGACATTGGCAGAACATTTGGCCCAAGAAAAGAAACAATTGTGGACCAATATCATTAACTTCGTTAATGATGTTTGGCCATCTATTCAAGCTATCTTTGAGTAGAAATATTTGATAAAGGAAGCTAGTGAAGATATTCAAAAATTCAAAGAAGAACTTGAAAAGAAGCTAGAGGGTGCCACTGAGATAATTAAGTTTCTAAATTATAAGAACAAGCATGAGTTATAAAAATTTGGAATAAGTGATTGAACTAAAAGAATCTTAGAGGTAAAAAAGGTAATTTCCAAGAGAAACTTGATGACACAACTTGAAGATAAGTGTCAAACTATGGAGCTAGCAGTAAACATATTCATGAAAAAATTTGATGTTTTGAGGCAGAAAGGTCTGCCTAATACATTAGTGATTAATGACAGACTAATGAGGCAGGAATATTGTGACAAAAATATCAGAGAAGTGGCTAAAGAAAATTCCAATAATTCCTCTTTGAAAGGAATTCCTACAAGCAAAGTACTCTATCAGATTTTTGAAAATCTCTTTTACCTCCAGCATGAGGTAAATCATATCTTTGTAAACAAGCCTACATTCACCAAGTACATCGAAGTATATGACATTTACAGGAGGATGATAAAGATAAAAATTCCAGATGAAGAGACTTGGGAAAAATTGTATGATTTACTGTGATAGTGAAAAGTAAAAGAAGGTAAACTAGAAGTCATGTTAAAAGTGAACAGAGAAGGCAGATAAGTAAAGACAGATGAAAGACAGAGTTTAAAGGTCAAAAAAAGAGTTAAAACACAAATTGAAATACCAACTGTGGATAAAAAAGACAAGAACACTCAAACTACAATTGGTAAAGAAGAATTATTCAGTTAGGTAAAACTCAAGTACCATTTAACATCCAAGTTGAGTTAGCCAAATTGAAAATACCAGTTCCTTTAACATAACTAGTAAAAAATTATTCATACAAAGCCAAAATCACTGAAACATTGAATATAGGTGAAGGAGAAGACTCTTTTAACCTAAATGATGATCAACCAGAATTACTATTTGGCCCTGAAGTTAATGGTAAACATCAACAAGGAGGTGTTCCTCCATTCTACATTAGCTTGAACATTCATGACAAAATTTTACACAATGCAATGTTATATTCTGGAGCATCTCATAATTTAATGCCAAAATTTGTTATGGAAAAACTGAATTTAGACATCACTAGACCATACAAAGATCTGTTCTCATTTGATTCTAGTCAAGTTAAATGCCTTGGCCTAATAAAATATTTGTGTGTAACTCTAGTCTAGTACCTAGCTAAAAGTATTATCATGGATATTGTAGTTGTTCATATCCCTCCAAAGTATGGAATGTTATTCTCACTCATGGAGAGCAAAATTGCAGGGCTCACTACAATTACACATGTCCTATGCCACAATTTCAGTATTTGGTTAGCCCAAAAACCTTTACAGGGAAACTTTGATTAAATACATGGTCAATAGTGTATAAAAACCTCAAAATTATCCTATTTATTCTTTGCATTCTGATATGGATTCTTTCATCTTATGTAATTCAGATACTGGAAAAGATAAAATTACAGCAGTAGAACAGAAACATAAATAAATTGACAGTGACAATATATTTCATGAATCTATGTGGCACTTCGATTTTGATGGTTCTGTGAATAGATTAGGAGCAGGAGCCAGAGTGTGGATTTATAACTTAGAGAATGATCATTCAGAAGGTCATGCCTTTAGGTTAAACCTTAAATTCACTAATAGCATGGCAGAGTATGAGGCATTAATCTTAGGACTGCAAAGTTTAAGGAAACTTGGAGCCAAGAGAGTTTCTATCATGGGAGACTCATAATTAATCATAAAACAAATTAAGGGAGAGTATCTTGTGAATAATCCTAGACTTAGCCAATACA
This sequence comes from Pinus albicaulis, assembly GCA_034641835.2. NCBI lineage: Eukaryota > Viridiplantae > Streptophyta > Pinopsida > Pinales > Pinaceae > Pinus > Pinus albicaulis. The sequence continues at coordinate 205,261,139 of CM076576.1, forward strand.
GAGAAACCAATCTAGATGTGATTAAATGTTTACTTGAAAATGTCTTTGTTGTTATTCCAAGGAAACAAAATATGCAGGAAGACAGTTTGGCTACTTTTGCCAGCACATGCAAATTTCCTTTTTAGCCAAACCATCAGTATACTGCAGAGGTAAGACATAGGCCAAATATACCAGATAATTTGCAATATTGGTAGATATTTTCATAAGACTCTCAAATCTACAATTTTATGAATGCTGAGGGAAAATTTCAAAAATGTAATGTAGATACTAATTGTACAGTAGATTACACTATAAATAGCGAGATAGATATAAGTGATGTAGATAAAATAGAACCCACTAAATTCACTAGAGTAGAAATATATAAGTTAGAAACTATAGAAATAGAAGAAATAGCCAATTATGAATCAGAGATTTTAAACCTTAAAAATAAAAATTTTCCAAATGGATTAGCCCCATTAGAAGATCTTTTTTTATTCCAATTATGTAGATAGAAAACCAAAAATGGAGCCTTTAAGGTCATATATAGAAGAATGTAACATAGGAACAGGAGAAAAACTCAAGCTTATCGAATTATCCAAAGCATTACCTCCAGCTGAAAAGCTGAAATACATAAGTTTGTTTAAAGAATTTCAAAATGTCTTTACTTGGAGTTATGAAGATCTCAAATCTTATGACACCAGCATTATTCAACATAAAATACCCATCAAAGAAAATAAGAAACCCTTTAAACAAAAGCTTAGGAGAATTAATCCAGTTCTTATGCCATTGATTGAAAAATAAGTAAAAAGGACGTGTGAGGCAAAAATCATAGCACCCATCAGATATTCTAATTGGGTCTCAAATTTAGCTACCACTAGAAAGAAAACAAGGAAAATCAGACTTTGTGTTGATTTTTGAAACCTAAACAAAGTGTCACTAAAAGATAATTTTCCTCCCCCCAAAATGGACCATATTTTACAGAGTGTATTAGGATCATCCAAAATGTCATTACTTGATGGATTTTCTGGATACAACCAAATCCTAGTTCAACCAGAAGATCAAGCAGAGACAACATTTACCACTCCTTGGGGAACTTTCATGTATTTGAAAATGCCCTTTGGATTGATGAATGCAGGAGCTACATTCCAAAGAGTTATGGATATATCATTTTCCAAGGAGATTCATGACTTTTTAGTCATTTATCTAGATCACATCACAGTATTTTCAAAAACAGACAATGAACATCTAGATCATTTGAAAATAGTTTTTATCAAATGTAGAAAACTTGGCATTTCCTTGAATCCCAAAATGACACTATTTGGACTAGAAGAAGGTAAACTCTTAGGACACGTAATTTCAAAAGAAGGAATTAGAATTGATCCAGCTAGAATAGAGGCAATTTTAAACATTAGTCATCCTAGAAACATCAAAGAATTGCAGGCATTCCTATGTAAAATTAATGTTCTTAGAAGATTAATTTCAAATTTACCAGAACTAATCATAGAATAGAACAACATGTTGAAAAATGATTTAGCACTTAAGTGGACAGTAGATGCTAAATAGTCTTTTGAAGCAATCAAAGAATCTCTCACTAAAACACCTATCCTCGTAAGTCCTAATTTCAAAAAAAAAATATAATTTTTTCTTATGCTTCAGAACACACCATTGCAGCAGTCTTGTTGCAAAAGAATGATCAAGGTTATGAACAACCTATTGCTTTTTTCAGCAAATACTTAAGAGATGCAACACTAAAATACAACATAATGGAAAAACAAGCACTTTCTTTAGTGAAAGCTATTAAATATTTTAGATTTTACATCTTATACTCCCACATAATTGCATATGTTCCAAATTTAGTAGTAAAGGAAATTCTAACTTAGAATGGGCCTGATGGAAAAAGAGGCAAATGGATTGCCACTATATTGGAATATGACATTGAAAAAAAACCTACAAAATTGATTAAAGGCCAAGGTTTAGCCAAACTCATGATTGAATCGAACTGTCAGGCTTTAGATATAAATTTCATTGCTCAACTAGATCATCATGAAGAGATGGCGACTCCATAGATCAATGAAGCTTTCATAGACTCACCCTGGTATGCCAATATCATATTTGTTTTACTAAATCTACAAGCTCCTCCTGATTTATCTAGAACTAAAGGTAGATCCTTGAAAATGCAAGCAATAAAATATTGTATCATAGAAAATGCTTTATTTTGGAAAGATCACGATGGCATTATATCAAATTTTTTATTAAAAGATGAAGTTGATAAAGTAATGCAGGAGACTGTGGAGGATGCCTCTACTAGAAAACAACTGCTAATAAAATATTGAGGGCAGGTTTTTACTGGCCCACTCTTTTTGCATATGTCATAGAGTATGTGACTTCTTGTCACAAATTCCAGATATTTGAAGGGAAAAAGAAACTATTGCCATTACCCCTCAAACCAATCTCTATAGAAATTCCATTTCAACAATGGGGTTTAGACGTCATTGGTGAAATTCACCCACCCTCCTCAGCCTAGCATAAATGGATATTGACAGGCACTGATTATTTTACCAAGTGGATAGAAGTCATTCCTTCTAGACAAGCCACTCATTATCTTATTATCTAATTCCTTGAAAAAAATATCCTTTCTAGATTTGGATGCCCACAAAAGTTCATTACTGATAAGAAGGTAAGAGTCATTTTGAATTTTTGGTTATGCATTGAGAAAAATAAATTTTGGATTATCATTGATTGTGTACTTGTCAACGTTATATATAAAGAAATTTAGTATTCCTAAATTAGCATGTAGCAAATTGGAATATTAATTTTTTCTTCTGTCATTTAGGTAGACGAATAAGTGGGTAGGGACACCCATAAATCTCTTTAGTAGGAATAAAACCCCTCTTAATGTGAAAAGGGATCATCTTGATAGTTGGATAAAGCACCTCCATGTGCAAACAGGGGCAAAAGCATGTGGACAAGGACAGCGTTTACCAAATCAACAGCATTGGTATGGAGAGAGTGGATCATTAATGGGAGACAACACAGTGTTAATGGGAGATAGTCTCCATGAGAGTAGTGTCTTTAATGAGTGGGACCTGTTAGGGTCCTATAATAATAGGGACCATAATTTTGAATTGACTATGATTAAGTCTTGTAATATTGTACATACTTTGCTTTCTGCAAATGTTTTCCCATATTAGAAAATGAAAAGAGGGTAAGTCCTAAAAGAAAAATCAAAGTACTAAAAGAAAAAGATAAAAAATAAAAATAAAAATAAAGTATGAACCCCACAAAAAGAAACAAAAATAGATCGTGAAAGTGTTGCACATTCAAATTCCACTAATCTTAGTTTAGTTACTTTTGCAAATAAAATTGTGTGCAGCTTGTCCAAAATGCAACAATTCATGATGGTCATACAATTTAATCTTGACTCATTCATGCTTTTAAATTTCAGGTAATGATAGTTAGTGAATAAAGATCTATACAAACCATTTAATCTTGGCAGATCAATAGTTAGGTAGAGAAATAAAAATTATCTCATCAGTTTAATCTGAGCCATTGGAAGTTATAAGGTTAGAAGTAGGTTAGTTTTCTTGTTAAAAGAAAATAAAAGGGTCAGCAAGCTCAAATGCACCCAAAAAATGAAGTAAAAAATGTTTGGGTAAATGAAGGGTAGGTAGATTATTTCACAAGTCATGGAAAACATCAAATTGGTTTATCTCATATCACTAATATCCTCCTAAACCACTTCCCCTTGTAAAATATCCCTTTCCCCTCATTTTAACCCTTTCCCTTTCTTAAAACCCCTTTCCCTAGTTAAAATACAAATTTTCCTTTGGAAATTAATTTCCCCAATTACTAATTCCCTTTTCAATTAAAACATGAAAAACCCCACTTTTCATAGTTTTAAATGGTTAAAGAAATGTCAGGCCCCACTACAAAAACCCATCCTCGATGTCATTTTAACACTTATTCTTAGTGTAGTTTAACATCCCGCATATATAGTTTATAGCCCCCATTTTCATTTTATAACATATATTTTATGCATAAAATATTAACACCTTCGCATTCATAATACTTGACCCCACCTATCAACTAATCTGCCAATTCATCCAACCTTCTGATTGGTGCAATCCTGATCCAACCACTCCCAAGCCCTTTTGCACTCTCCACTTCTCGATGTTTAAAACCATTGGGGGGGTGTGAAATGGGTGGTTTCGCATCCCCGCTCCCCTACCACACGTCAGTCCCATGTCTTATTTCATCCCTCATCCTAAAACTGCCAACCCGCCTTTCATCGTGCAATAACCACTAATCCATTTTTTCCCATTGCAATGATACCACCCTTGTTTTAATTTAACCTCTGCGCCCTATAATTAACCACCTCCGGTCAAGAAGCAATAAAGCCCTCCCAAAACACTTATTTCTTATTTCTAAAACTGTTTATTTGCGGAAAATAGTCCAAGAAGACCGGTGCCAACCTATTTTCAAGCTATTCTAGACCAGAATTGAAAGCTTATTGCTACTAGAACCATTGCAAACTCATATTTAAAGCTTTACATACGAATAAAGCCTGCTGCGAACAAAACCCTTTCTGTAGACCGAATTACACCTTTTCCAGGTAATCCTAAGCCTCTCAAAGCCATTACTTAAACACAGAAAAGTAATAATTGATAATTGAACCATTTAAAATGGCCTCCCAGAGTATTATAATTGTAAATCCACTGCAACCACCTGTAGTTGATATTGAACACACTCCTATTGTAGACAAAGACTTCAAAAATATTGATACAGTCACTGATTTCAACCTCCTAGAGCTCCACTGCTGGAGCCATGATAAATTCATAGACCAGGCTGATGATATCCACATTTGGGAATGAAAACTACCCAGGTACATCTTCCCACAGACCTTCCATTTTCCAGAAATCATCAGACTCTGTAATATTAATTACTTACCAAATGAAAGAGCCCTAGTAACCCCAAGCCAAGAGATTTTGTTCACAATGACTGCAGAATCCATAAATCAAATGTTACAGATCCAACCCAAGCCTGATGAAGCCCCATTATCAATTGAAATCCTCACTGAATTATATCTGAAGCTGGACTTTCCCAAGAGGTTTCAAATATTCCAAACCTTCCTTCCTCCATAAATAGAAACCCCAAAGAGTAACCCTCCTTACTCAACTTCAATTTGTTAAGAGAGAACCAGACATATTGTCACAATGCTATCATGCATTCTAGGGTACTTTACTAATGAATATGTATATGCCTCTATCCTAGCTTTTCTGTAAATACTCTACCTAGGATAGCCTCTAGATTTTACATTTAAATTTTCTCAATACCTATCATATGCCATCCATGAGAAACTAGTTAAATTACCGGAGGAAGGAGTGTTTAAATATTCATCAGTTTTGTTTCACTTGTTCCTGTATTTCCAATTAGAAAGGTTTGTATTTAGCCTTCAAAAACTGGACACAGGGGGTAACCCCCAATTTGTAGTCTTCTGGACATCCTTGATCAGAAAGGATTCCATGGAATTGAGCTACAAGGACTTCATTGATTCGTTTTTTCATCCAGTTTTCAACATGATAAGCAGTAGCATTCAACGTAGGGCCAGTGAAGAGATAAAGAAAGTATTGCAATTGTCTGAACAAAGTAGAACAAGAGACTGGTATTTATACCAGAACCACACTGAAATTAATGTGTATGGATGTCATCGTATTCCATACAGACTCCCAAAATACCTCCCAATGAGGTTGTTTTCATTAGAATACATTAGATAGATCCTAAATTCAGACGAAGTTAATTTACTGTCAGCAAAGAAGAAAACTTAGTTTAAGATTAAGAACCAGCTTGGTCCTTTCATTTGCAATCGTAGGAATGCTGGTCAACAAGCAGATAAGTGTTTACAAGACTTCAAGTTTAGTAAAGAGTCATCAGTAAGTTAAGATTCAAATTCAAATTGATTCCTTTTGTTCATGAGTTAAAACTAGAGATTGAAAAGTATTCCAACCAGTCAGAGTGGTTGGAAAATACTTTACAATAGGTGGAGAAGTAGGTTGATGTTAGTTCCATCCTGCATACTCCAGCCCCACAAGACAGGAACTCAAAGAGAGCAAGAGAGGAAGGGTCTTATTCTGTAGAGACTACTATTGATACAAAATTTAAGCTAATGTATAGAAAAAATCCCAAACTGAATCCAGTAAGTGAACAGGAAGAGATAGTTGACACAATTTAAATCATTGATACAAATTTAATTGTCAGGGATAATGCACCTCCCACTATTTCAGAGGAAACTTATTAGTCATCAACCTCCAGTGCTTATATTATTCAGAAACAACACAGTGTAGAGGTCTCTTCATCAAGTAAACTAGTGGATAAAGAAAAAGATATAATGGAGAAGTGTAAATAAATCAAACTAAAGAATGAGGCATTGAAAGCTATGACTTATGCCCAGTATTGGAAAAAAACTCTTATTGATCAGAATAGGTTACTTTCAGCCTTTGATTACAAGACTAGGAAGATGTAGATGACCTTTTTACAACCAATAGTGCAGGCTCCAAAATCATCAGCAGACTACAGGAAAACAACATTTGAAGGTACGGCTAAAGATGTACATCCAATAGATAAAATTTAGTTTCATAAACAATCAGGAGAGATGATCTATTCTACTATGACCAACAAAGTTATGAGTGTCGAAAAACTACAAAATTCTCTAGAAAATATTAGAGCACGGTTAAAACTAGAGAAGGCTTCTTCACAAGCCAAGAATAATAGAATAAAATCACTTGAATAATTGGTCATGGAGGTTGGATATGATCCAAAGAACATCAAAGTATTTGAAGAGCTTATCAAGAAGAAGAATGTAGACATTGCTGCATTGAAGAAGCAACTGAAATTACCTCCCACTGAACATCCAAAATCTAAAGAAGTTTTAGAGAATGAAAGCCAGAAATATGAAATGATGAATCTCATCATTCAGTTGACAGCTCAACTGAAAGAGATGGAGAATGAAATGGATAAATTAGTGCAGGAAAAGAAGGCCAGCATGGAAGCAGTTACTGTTACTACCATTCCCATAGCTTCAACTTTAGCTTCAGTAGCCACAGCAATCCCAACTACTATAGTAGTTCCAGTGACAACATAAGTTTCAGAAACACCAACTACTACACTAGCAATAGCAGCAGCCCATCCCAATGATGAGGTAAGTACTAGCCTAATCTCGTTGGTGGGGAAAGAGAATGGTGATTATGAAGAAAGAAAGTTACGGGATAACACGATTTGCTTTGACCCTGGTAAAAACCATCATTTGGGAGAAATAAGAGGAAGGAAATTGGTTAAAGAAATGCAATACATGTCAATCCAAACAAATGATATTAATAAACTTAAAGAACAAGTAAAAATTCTAGAAGATGAAAATAAATTAGCTCAGATGATGCATAAGGCTGAAACACAAAAATCAAATAGATTGACTAATAGTATACAGAAGTTAGAAAAGGAATTGACATTGGCAGAACATCTGGCCCAAGCAAAGAAACAATTGTGGGCCAATATCATTAGCTCTGTTAATGATATTTGGCCATCTATTCAAGTTATCTTTGAGTAGAAATATTGGATAAAGGAAGCTAGTGAAGCTATTAAGAAATTCAAGGAAGAAATTGAAAAGAAACTAGAGGGTGCCACCGAGATAATTAAGTTTCTAAATTATAAGAACAAGCATGAGTTATAAAAATTTGGAATAAGTGATTGAACTAAAAAAATCTTAGAGGTAAAAAAGGTAATTTCCAAGAGAAACTTGATGACACAACTTGAAGATAAGTGTCAAACTATGGAGCTAGCGGTAAACAGATTCATGAACAAATTTGATGTTTTGAGGCAGAAAGGTCTGCCTAATTCATTAGTTATTAATGGCATACTAATGAGGTGGGAAGATTATTACAAAAAGATCAGAGAAGTGGCTAAAGAAAATTCCAATAATTCCTCTTTGAAAGGAATTCCTACAAGCAAAGTACTCTATCAGATTTTTGAAAATCTCTTTTACCTTCAGCATGAGGTAAATCATATATTTGTAAACAAGCCTACATTCACCAAGTACACCGAAGCAGATGACATTTACAAGAGGATGATAAAGATTAAAATTCCAGATGAAGAAACTTGGGAAAAATTGTATGATTTATTGTGATAGTGAAAAGTAAAAGCAGGTAAAAGAGAAGTCATGTTAAAAGTGAACAAAGCAGGCAGATAAATTGAAGACAAATGAAAGACAGAGTTTAAGGTAAAAAATAGAGTTAAAAGATTAATCAGATGACATCCAGTGTAAATATGCATCCAGCGTGAAAGAAACAGTCAGAGAGATAAGACAACAAATATCAAAGAAAGCAAACAACAAATCCAATAAATAGGGACAACTTGCATTTAGTTACATGGGTTTCTCTATCTTCTTGCATGAAGATATTTTATTTCCCTTGAATAAATCCTAAATCAGTTTTCCGATATTTTTTATTACATCTTGTATAAATACTTTAGTAATTCGAAGTATTGAGTGTGGATTCCTGGACATTTATATAGTTGTAATTTATCTAAATACCTGAGGGTTTATTGTACCATTTTCAAGCCAACTGACTAGACAAGTAATGAAGGCATTGCATTACAGGATTCATGTGTTGAGCTACTTCGATGAAGTATATTTCAATTGTTCATTGTTATTTTTCTTAAGTATTCCATAAACTTGTATGTTTTTCCAAATTTAAATGTTATAACAGGAATATTATTGCAGAACTTGTTTAGATACACTCTATTTTGAACTGCTATTCATTTTAATGTTTCTTATTATATCTAGATCTGAGAATCTTAATTTCTCTCACATCTTGATTGACCTCTTTCAAATCGCTTCATCATCTGGTTTAAGGAATCCTTAACTTCTCCTTGATCTTTATTGAAAATGACTTCACCATTCAGCCTTTAAATATTTGAGTTTGCTCAGCTATCCTGCCATGTAAACACTTCCTTTAGAACTTGATTTTCTCTTGTTTTCTTGATACATTAACTCCATAGCCCAATGGAAAAGTAGAAAAGGTAATTATCCATCTAAATCAATAATTCCAACAAACAAAACAAAAATCAAACCCAATCAATCTTACATAACTAGCCTAAAATCAATTAAAAACAACAAAGTTAAATCATAAAGAGAGAGCCCTCTCTGAGCATTAGAAAGGCTAGATCCTGATCTCAAAAGTAGGTTGATAGCTACCTATAATATTTCTTTAAACACATATAACAACCCTGGGAAATTTTGGAGTGATAACATACTGGCGAATCCACTAGGGAAATTAGTCGTCAGTTAAATAAACCTTAAAGGAAACACTTTTACTCATCTTTTCACCTTAATTTTTATTTAGGGTTGTTAAAAATTTTCATTAAAATTTAAAGTTATGGCTTCCAAAAGAACATATTATATCAGTGCTCATCCTAATCCACAACCTGCTATAATTGTTTATGATCCTGATAGAATTTTAAGAAAAAATAAAAAAGTAGAAAGTCTAGGATGTAGTAGTCAATCAGTCAAGTCAAATTCACTCCCTAAAAATTATCAAGCTTACAAAACATTCAGTTTGATTTATCATTTCAACATTCCTTGTTTAGAACCAAATCTGAAAATTCCATCTCTGATATTGTAATAGATCCTGATTTCATTCAATTTATTGAAACAAAGAAGGAAACAATTTCACTTGATTAAAATCAATAGGTTCTAAATATTTTTCATGAACTTGATGCTTTGACTTCAAATTTGATTAAAGATATTGACAAAGCCTTTTTCCAACAATCATTTAAGTTAGCTGCCCTAGCTGCTGCTACCCCTAAGCATTCTACCATTCCTTCAGAAACTGTATAAGCATATCCATCTAGTTTCACCTCACCCATAATCTTCACTACAGTTCATTCCATAGAACCATTCATCCCCAAGATTCGTCTTCAACCTCAAGTTTCATTCCCACCTTCTAGTGCTCCAAGTACATCTTCTAGCATTCCAACTAATCCTCAAGTGTTCCAACTTCATCTGCAAGCACTTCAAGCTCATCTCCAAGCACTACCACTTTACCTCCTAGCCAAGCTAGAATATTAGACATGGCAGCGAGATATGCCCCTTTGGTCTTACCAGTTCAATTGCATGCCATGCCACAAGACTACCATAGTAAAATCTTTCAGTTTGATGGTACTGGTCAATATACTTCCCAACAACATGTAAACAAAATGACTAATTACTTTGAATTACTTTGAAATTGATAAATTTGATGTTCAAATGAAATTGTTTGCACAAACATTAGCAGGAGAAGTTAAGAAATGGTTTAAAGGTTTACCTGATGGTCATATTACTGATTTAGATGCTTTCCATAGATTGCTTATCAATAGATGGGAAAGAAAGAAAAACCATTTACAAATATTTTCTGAATATGAAAACATCATAAAAGCTCTTAATGAATCTATTCATGATTACTGTACTAGGTTTAACAATATTTATAATGCAATTCCTTCCAATATCAAACCTCCACCAGACTTGGCCCTAATCAAATTTCCTGATGGTTTTGACACTGATATGCCTTAGCAATTGAGAGAAAGAAACCCTGCAACATTAGAGAAAATGAAAAGTGATGCAATTAGTGTAGAAGCACACTTGTTAGCTAGGAGAGCTAGGATGAGAAATGAAAGAAGAGTAACCATTAAGGATGAACCATTGACATCAAATACTAAAATAGATAGTTTAACTAAAAGCATGGAAAGAGAAATGGATATATTAGAAAACATGGAAAGAAAACCACAATGGGATAATCAAAAAGCTCCTCAAATAAGAAATCTTAACTTTAGAAAAAATCCAAATACTAGTAAATCTAGAGAAACAACACCTCATCAATAGATTAGACCACCTTTCCAAGAGAACTATGCTGAGAGTTTTCAACAAAATGATGAATACCAGGACACCCAGATTAATTTAATGGGAATAAATTATGAAAATACTATTTTTCTTACCCAAGAAGAATAGGAATTATAGATGTTACAATAATTACAGTTATAATCTGGAGAGTCCTTTGACTATAAACAATGCTATGAGTCTGCAATATCTGAATTTCACAAACAATATAGCCTTAGAGGTAAGAAAAACACAGAAGCCCCTACTAAGAAAACTATCCAAACTCAAACCAAGAAAACAGTAGAAGCTCATGTGAGCAAAGTTTTACAAATTCTCCCTAGAGAAACCCAGAAAACTCCCAAAGATTGTAGACATCACATCTAATGATACTCAAACTTCAATTGCTGCTAAAACTACAGCTGCCACTCAAACTGTCCCAGATAAGAAAATTGAAAGTAAAACAGTGGAAACACAAACTGAAATACCAACTGTGGATAAACAAGACAAGTATACTCAAACTACAATTGCTAAAGAAGAAATTATTCAGTTAGGTAAAACTCAAATACCATTTAACATCCAAGTTGAGTTAGCCAAATTGAAAATACCAGTTCCTTTAACAGAACTAGTAAAAAATTATTCAAACAAAGCCCAAATCGTTGAAACATTGAATATAGGTGAAGGAGAAGACTCTTTTAACCTAAATGATGATCAACCAGAATTACTATTTTTCCCTGAAGTTAATGGTAAACATCAACAAGGAGGTGTTCCTCCATTCTACGTTATCTTGAAGATTCATGACAAAATTTTACACAATGCAATGTTATATTCTGGAGCATCTCATAATTTAATGCCAAAAGATGTTATGGAAAAACTAAATTTAGACATTACTAGACCATACAAAGATCTATTCTCATTGGATTCTAGTCAAGTTAAATGCCTTGGCCTGATAAAAGATTTGTGTGTAACTCTAGTCCAGTACCCAGCTAAAAGTATTATCATGGATATTGTAGTTGTTCATATGCATCAAAAGTATGGAATGTTATTATCTCGCTCATGAGGAGAAAAATTGCAGGGATCACTACAATTAGACATGTCCTATGCCACAATTTTAGTATTTGGTCAGCCCAAAAACCTTTACAGGGAAACTTTGATGAAATACATGGTCAATAGTGTAGAAAAACCTCAAAATTATCCTATTTATTCTCTGAATTCTGATATGGATTCTTTCATCTTATGTAATTCAGATACTGAAAAGATAAAATTACAGCATTAGAACAGAAACATAAAAAAATTGATAGTGACAATATATTTCATGAATCTATGTGGCACTTAGATTTTCATGGTTCTGTGAACAGATTATGAGCAAGAGCCAGAGTGTGGATTTATAACTTAGAGAATGATCATTCAGAAGGTCATGCCTTTAGGTTAAACTTTAAATTCACTAATAGCATGGCAGAGTATGAGGCATTAATCTTAGGACTGCAGAGTTTAAGGAAACTTGGAGCCAAGAGAGTTTCTATCATGAGAGACTCATAATTAATCATAAAACAAATTAAGGGAGAGTATCTTGTGAATAATTCTAGACTTAGCCAATACAAAGAAACCATTCTAGATGTGACTAAATGTTTTCTTGAAACTGACTTTGTTTTTATTCCAAGGAAACAAAATATGCAGGCATACAGTTTTGCCAACACATGCATATTTCCTTTTCAGCCAAACCATCAGTATACTGCAGAGGTAAGACATAGGCCAACTATACCAGATAATTTGAAATATTGGTAGATATTTTCATAAGACTCTCAAATCTACAATTTTATGAATGTTGAGGGAAAATTTCAAAACTGTAATATAGATATTGATTGTACAATAGATTACACTATAAATAGCGAGATAGATATAAGTGATGTGGATAAAATATAACCCACTAAATTCACTATAGTATAAATAGATAAGTTAGAAACTGTAGAAATAAAATAAATAGCCAATTATGAATAAGAGATTTTAAACCTTAAAAATAACATTTTTCCAAAGGGATTAGCCCCATTAGAAGATCTTTTTTATTCCAATGATGCAGCTAGAAAACCAAAAACAGAGCCTTTAAGGTCATATATAGAAGAATGTAACATAGGAATAGAAGAAAAACTCAAGCTTATCAAATTATCCAAAGCATTACCTCCAGCCAAAAAGCCAAAATACATAAATTTGTTTAAATAATTTCAAGATGTCTTTACCTGGAGTTATGAAGATCTCAAATCTTATGACACCAGCATTAGTCAACATAAAATACCCATAAAAAAAAATAAGAAACCCTTTAAACAAAAGCTTAGGAGAATTAATTCAATTCTTATGCCATTGATTGAAAAGGAAGTAAAAAGGATGTATGAGGCACAAATCATAGCACCCATCAGATATTCTAATTGGGTATCAAATTTAGTTACCACTAGAAAGGAAACAAGGGAAATCAGACGTTGTGTTGATTTCTAAAACCTAAACAAAGTGTCACTGAAAGATAAGTATCCTCTCCCCAAAATGGACCATATTTTATAGACGGTAGTAGGATCATCAAAAATGTCATTACTTGATGGATTTTCTGGATCCAACCAAATCCTAGTTCAACCGGAAGATCAAGAAAAGACAACATTTACCACTCCTTGGGGAACTTTCATGTATTTGAAAATTCCCTTTGGATTGATGAATGCAGGAGCTACATTCCAAAGAGCTATGTATATAGCTTTTTCCAAGGAGATTCATGAATTTTTAGTCATTTATCTAGATGACATCACAATATTTTAAAAAATAGACAATGAACATCTAGAACATTTGAGAAGATTTTTTATCAAATGTAGAAAATTTGGCATTTCCTTGAATCCCAAAGGGACACTCTTTGGACTAGAAGAAGGTAAACTCTTAGGACACGTAATTTCAAAAGAAGTAATTAGAATTGATCCAGCTAGAATAGAGGCAATTTTAAACATCATTCATCCTAGAAACATCAAAGAATTGTAGGCATTCTTAGGTAAAATTAATGTTCTTAGAAAATTCATTTCTAATTTACCAGAACTAATCAGAGAATAGAACAACATGTTGAAAAAGGATTCAACACTTAAGTGGACAGTAGACACTAAATAGTCTTTTGAAGCAATCAAATAATCTCTCACTAAAACACCTGTCCTCGTAAGTCCTTATTTCAAAAAAGATTTTATAATTTTTTCTTATGCTTCAGAACACACCATTGCAGCAGTCTTGTGGCAAAAGAATGATCAAGGTTATGAACAACCTATTTCTTTTTTTAGCAAATCCTTAAGAGATGAAACACTAAAATACAACATAATGGAAAAACAAGCACTTTCTTTAGTGAAAGCTATTAAAGATTTCAAATTGTACATCTTATACTCCCACATAATTGCATATGTTCCAAATTTAGTAGTAAAGGACATTCTAACTTAGAATGGGCATGATGGAAAAAGAGGCAAATGGATTGCCACTATATTGGAATATGACATTGAAAAAAAACCTACAAAATTGATTAAAGGCCAAGGTTTAGCCAAACTCATGGTTGAATTGAACTGTCAGGCTTTAGATATAAATTTCATTTCTCAATTAGATGATCATGAAGAGATGGAAACTCCATAGATTAGTGAAGCTTTCATAGACTCACCCTGGTATGCAGATATCATATTTGTTTTACTAAATCTACAAGATCCTCCTGGTTTATCTAGAACTAAAGGTAGATTCTTGAAAATGCAAGCAATAAAATATTGTATCATAGAAAATGCTTTATTTTGGAAATATCACGGTGGCATTCTATCGAATTTTTTATTAAAAGATGAAGTTGATAAAGTAATGTAGGAGACTGTGGAGGATGCCTCTACTGGAAAATAAGTACTAATAAAATCTTGAGGGCAGGTCTTTACTCGCCCACTCTTTTTGCACATGTCCTAGAGTATGTGACTTCCTGTCACAAATGCTAGATATTTGAAGGGAAAAAGAAACTATTACCATTACCCCTCAAACCAATCTCTATAGAAATTCCATTTCAACAATGGGGTTTAGACTTCATTGGTGAAATTCACCCACTCTCCTCAGCCCAGCATAAATGGATATTAACAGCCACTGATTATTTTACCAGGTGGATAGAAGTTATTCGTTCTAGACAAGCCACTCATTATGTTATTATCTAATTCCTTGAAAACAACATCCTTTCTAGATTTGGATGCCCATAAAATCTCATTACTGATAATTTTGTTGCCTTCAAATCCAAGAAAATGATATACTTTTGTAACTAATACCACATCAACCTTGGCCATTCCATTTCTTTTTACCCTCAAGTTAATGGACTTGTAGAGTCATCAAACAAAATCCTAGTTAATATCATCAAGAAGTTGTTATAATATAACAAGAAGACCTGGAATAAAAGGTTGGTCAATGCCTTATGGGAAAAAAGACTAACTACCAAAAAATATATGGGTAAATCTCTCTATCAATTGGTATATGGGATGGATGTTTTTTTTTCCATCCTCATTGGGAGTGCCAGTGGTGAAAATGATTCAAGAGCTGCAAGTATAACCAAATGATATCCAAAGGAGGATAAATCAAACAATTCATTTGCAACAAACCAAGGAAGAAGTCTATATCAAATCACAAGTGATCCAAGAAAAAATCAAAAATATATTTGATAAGAAAACTAAAGCTTATGATTTATACATAGGTGACAAAGTAATCAAATGGGATTCTAGAAGAGAAGAAAAAGGTAAACATGGTAAATTTGATTTTTTATGGAAAGGCCCATACATTTTTCTTGAAGGAGTTAGATGGAACAGATATATCAAGTGAACCAGTCAATGGTAGAATGTTGAAGCACTACTTTTCCCCATATTAAAATTAGTTCATTTGATTTACTTTTCTCATTGTAAATAACATTTCAAAGTTTAGATTGGATTGGATTATTATCTTCTAAAGTTGAAGCCCGAAGAGAAAGCTCTAAGCTTTGAAAGATATAACATCATATTATTGAATAAAGGAGATCACATAAAGCAGTTCCAAGGCAAGAAAAGTCAAAGTTCCAAGGCCACTGATCTTAAAGTTCTTGACATCTCACCAGCAGATGTCATCCCCATGTGGAGCCACTGTTAGGGTCCTATAATAATAGGGATCATAATTTTGAATTGACTATAATTAAGCCTTGTAATAGTGTACATACTTTTCTTTCTGAAAATGTTTTCCCATATTAAAAAAATGAAAATAGGGTAAATCCTAAAGGAAAAATCAATGGAATAAAAGAAGAAGATATATATATATATATATATATATATATATTTGAAGTATGAACCCCACAAAAAGAAACAAAAATAGATCATGAAAGTGTTGTAGATTCAAATTCCACTAATCTTAGTTTAGTTACTTTTGCAAATAAAATTGTGTGCAGCTTGTCCAAAATGCCACAATTCATGATGGTCATACAGTTTAATATTAACTCATTCATGCTTTTAAATTTCAAGTAATGATAGTTATTGAATAAATATCTATACAAAACATTTAATCTTGGTAGATCAGTAGTTAGGTAGAGAAATAAAAATGAGCTCATCAGTTAAATCTGAGCCATTAGAAGTTATAAGGTTAGAAGTAGGTTAGTTTTCTTGTTAAAAGAAAATAAAAGGGTCAGCAAGCTCAAATGCACCCAATAAATCAAGTAAAAAATGTTAGGGTAAATGAAGGGTAGGTAGATTATTTCACAAGTCATGGAAAGCATCAAATCGGTTCATATCATATCACTAATATCCTCCTAAACCCCTTCCCCTTGTAAAATATCCCTTTCCCCTCATTTTAATCTTTTCCCTTTCCTAAAACCCCTTTCCCTAGTTAAAAAACACATTTTCCTTTGGAAATTAATTTCCCCTATTACTAATCCCCTTTTCAATTAAAACATGCAAAAACCCACTTTTCATAGTTTTAAATGGTTAAAGTAATGTCGGGCCCCACTACAAAAACCCCTCGTTGATGTCATTTTAACACCTATTCTTAGTGTAGTTTAACATCGCGCATATATAGTTTATAACTCCCATTTTCATTTCATAACAGATATTTTTTGCATAACATATTAACACCTCTGCATTCATAATACCCTACCACAGCTATCAACTAATCCGCTAATTCATCCAATCGTCTGATTGGTGCAATCATGATCCAACCATTCCCAAGCCCTTTCACACTCTCCACTGCCTGATGTTTAAAACCATTGGGCAGGTGCAAAATGGGTGGTTTCGCACCACCACTCCCCTCCCAAGTGTCAGTCCCATGTCTTATCACATCCCTCAGCCTAAAACTACCAACCCACCTTTCATCGTGTGATAACCACTAATATGTTTCTACCCATTGTGATGATACCACCCTTGTTTGAATTTAACCACCGCACCCTATGAATAACCACCTCTGGTTAAGAAGCACAATCCCCCCCCCCCCCCCCCGAAACAGTTATTGCTTATAGCTAAAACAGTTTATTTGTGGAAAATATTCCAAGAAGACCGGTGCCGACCTATTTTAAAGCTATTCCAAACAAGAATTTAAAGCTTATTGCTACTAGCTCCATTGAAAACTCAGAGTTAAATCTTTACAGACTAAGAAATCTGCTGCGAAAAAAACCCTTTCTGGAGACCGAATTACACCTTTTCCAGGTAATCCTAAGCCTCCCAAAGCCATTACTTAACCACAGAAAAGTAACTGATAATTGAACCAGTTAAAATGGCCTCCCAAAGTATTATAAGTGTAATTCCTCTGCAACCACCTGTAGTTGATGTTGAACACACTCCTCTAGAAAATAAAGACTTAAAAAGAAGTGATGTAGTCACTAATTTCAACCTCCTAGAGCTCCACTATTGTAGCCATGATAAATTCATAGACCAGGCCGATGATATCCACCTTTTAGACTCAAACCTACCCAGGTACATTTTCCCGCAGACCTTCTAGTTTCGATAAATCATCAGACTTTGTTAGAATAATTAATTTCCCATTGAAAGAGCCCTAGTAACCCCAAGCCAAGAGGTTTTGTTCACAATCACTGCAGAATCCATAAATCAGATGTTACAGATCTAATCCAAGCCTGATGAAGCCCCATTATCAATTGAAATACTCACTGAATTATATCTGAAGCTGGACTTTTCCAAGAGGTTTCAAATATTCCAAACCTTCCTTCCTCCATCAGTAGAAACCCCAAAGAGTAACCCTCCTTACTCAACTTAAATTTTTTAAGAAAGAACCAGATAGATTGTCACATTGTTTTCATGCATTCTAGGGTACTTTACTGGTGAATATCTAGATGCCTCTATCCTAGTTTTTCTATCCATATTCTGCCCAAGATATCCTCCAGCTTTTACATTTAACTTTTCTCAATACCTATCAGATGCCATCCATGAGAAATTAGTTAAATTACTATAGGAATGAGTGTTTAATTATTCATCATTTTTTTTCATTTGTTCTTGTATTTCCAATCAAAAAGGTTTGCAGTTAGCCTTCAAAAACTGGACACAGGGGGTAACCCCCAATATTTAGTCTTTTGGACATCCTTGATTAGAAAGGATTCCATAGAATTCAGCTACAAGGACTTCATTGATTCATTTATTCATCAGTTGTCAACATGCTAAGTAGTAGCATTCAACCTAGGGTCAGTGAAGAGATAAAGAAAGTATTGCAATTTTCTGAACAAAGTACAATAGGAGACTGGTATCTATACCAGAACCACACTGAAATTAGTATGTATGGATGCCAACATATTCCATACAAGCTCCCCAAATACCTCCTGTTGTGGATCATTTGCAATATCCTTTTATTTTCAATTTTGAAAATACAAAAAAATAGAAAATTTTTAAAACATGTTAAAGTATTAAGGTCTCTATACTTTAGCAATAAAATATTTTGATTCATTGCATTAGAGTTGAAAATTTTAAATACTTTAAAATTTATATGAGTGGGTCCTGTCAAAAATATTAAAGCTCGATTGTTTTATCGAGCGAGATGTAATGACTTCTTCAAACCCGATCAAAGGACTCAACCCGCGGATACAACAAGCGCATGAGTTAAAATTAAGTGTGCCTCCACAGTTGACTAGGTTGACCACGGGAGTAACACAGATGAGCGGTGGAGATTGAATGCGGGGGCACAAGCCAAGATAATTCTCCATTCCCCAAGACCCCCCACATTGACATAAGGCGTTGATTTGTTCACAGTTGTCCTCCATGTCAGGTGACCTCAACAGTTCGTTGGCATGTCATGTCAGCATTTAATTTTAAAAAGCCGCGCCACCTATTTAAGTGAAATTCACATTTTTTCCAAAGCCAGTTTGGATTAAGTTGATATTTGTGATTGATTTGTGCTGCGCCATGTTCAGTTTTCTGTCACCTTATCAAAATTTAGTCACCTTATAAGTCAACTGTCGTCGTAGTCCTGAATTATGGATAAACGTTCATCTCTGTCAGGTTCTGCTAGTCATATCCCTCTCATGGATACCAAGAGGGATATCCAAGATACAAATTGTTCCCTGGTTCATCTTCCGTTTTACCAGCGGATTCTCTTGAATGACAAAGCCTCCCCAGTTTATGTTGCCATGGTAAAGTATTGTTTTTTTGTCTACATGCATCCATAGAACCCATCTTTTTCCTGAATTTATATCCTGGTTAGTTTTAGCTATGTATCCTGGAAAATGTTTTGTGATGAATTGTCAAGGAGAGAATGTTTTACAAGTATATGCCCAGTTAATCCACCAAGCCCTTTGTTACCCTGATTCAGAGTCATGTGTTCAATTCTCTGATAATTCTCTAGTAGCGTGTTATGATAACCTTGCAAGTCAAGACTTCAATCAGCTTATTCATTTCCTAAAGCCTAACACACAACAATTTCAGCCTTACAGCAAGGATTTTCCTATGGAAATTTTTGATACTGAGGTTCAGCCGATTCTAAGCAGCATTGCAAAGATTCTAGGTAAAGATGATGATAGAATGGTG
This sequence comes from Pinus albicaulis, assembly GCA_034641835.2. Taxonomy (NCBI): domain Eukaryota; kingdom Viridiplantae; phylum Streptophyta; class Pinopsida; order Pinales; family Pinaceae; genus Pinus; species Pinus albicaulis. The sequence continues at coordinate 205,281,008 of CM076576.1, forward strand.
GAAAAATCAATGTTAGTAATGTTTTCCATGATGATGAACCTAAAAATGGTGTTGGATATTCCATCCTATTGGCAGGAAGCAGTAAATTCACAGCTAATGAGCCTATCATTAACAGGTTCTTTCAGATTTCCTTCATTAATCATTTACTTATTCTTATATCAAAATATGGAGGAATTTATGCATTTAGGTCTGAATATTATGGATATAAATAAGAAGAGGCAATCTGTAGTTTTCTAGACAGATATATTGAGGAGGGAACAAAATGAAACTGGATTGTTTGATTTTACCAGTTATTTCATGACAAGTGCATATAAAGTTTTGAATGGAGTTCCTCCCCCTGTTGTTTACCCAAAGCTCAAGAATTCATGCATTTAGGGGAAAACTGTAAATTTGGAGATTGGTTTGTTTTTTAGGATTATTTAGATATTAGGTTGTATGGTGCAAGTGTTGAGCCTTGTAGACTACCAGTATTTGTTCCCATGAGGTTATTTGCTTTGGATTTTATTCGACAAAGTCTGAATGTTGATCAAGTTCACTTTGTACCCATGAAGAAGGGACATATGTTCAAACTGCCCATGACTGTAGGTCCTTTCATAGTTAATATGAGACAGGAATTTGAGGAGGTTACTAAAATGCTAAATGAAATTCATTTTTTGTTAGGGGAAATCTGGGCTTATTACCCTCATAGTATAATTTCCAATAGAAGAGTTGAGAATGGATATTCTCCTTTCATTCATGAAAGCAGACTAGATTTAGAAAATATAGCAAGCAAAGGAGTAATGAGTTCAACAAGTACAAATATTCAGACTCCCATCATATCAGAAAAGTATAATAAAAGAAGTAAAGAAATAGTAGTTGATTTAGAAGATGAGGAGTAGGGAGCTGAGAAAAGGAAAAATTTTAATGAAGAGAATGCATATAATCAACCTAGTTTTTCTTTACAATTGGGAGAGGAAAAAAATGTTCCTGCTTCACCCAGGAGACATGAGACCTCTCATGAACAAGTACCACTGATCAAACAGATGTTTGCCAAAATTGCAAAGAGGAACCAAAATATGAAAGCCAATATGGAGGCCCAAGCCAAATATCAGATTTCTCTAGATCAAACAAGGCTTTTGACTGCCATGGTTCTTGAGAAAAATCAATTCAGAATTGACCTGTCATACCCTACTGACATGTCAATTGGTTCCTCTAGTAATTTCAATACTATAAATGTGACCGTAGATGTGAAAAAGATCCCATTGTTGGATAAGGTGAACCTACATATGCAAACAGGACAGTTGATTATAAATGACTTGAAGAAGACTAATGCAATGGAAATGAAAGCAGAGAATATGCTTGGAAAATTAATTAAGCAATTGAAGTTCAGAATGAGGAGCTAAATAAAATTATAGTAAAGATTGGAGTGGACCCTAATGATAGGACTATTGTGCAGAAGCTTCTGTAAAGTGCTGAAGCAGAGATATCTACATTGAAGAAAAAGCTAAAATTACCTACAGGAGTGTAGAAATTATATAAATTATGTGTTATATATCCAAGATTCTCCTGATCACACACTATTTTAACTTCATGCACAATACAGAATCTATTCCACTACTGATCATCACATGCGGAAATTAAATCAATTGCAATGCACACATGAAACCATAAAAATTTACACACATTAACACAGCTGTTTAACGGGAAATCCTAAAGCTAAAAACCCCAACTATCTGTATATAATATATGTCATAGAGATCATGTAACAATCCTCATACAAATCTGATCATATCAAGCTCTCAGTACAATACAATCGCTACACACTAATTAGGCTAGATCTTGCAAATCCATGCACCGATCTCTGCCACCTGCTAGCCTGCCTCTACTATGCAATCCATGCTAAAGAATGGCTCTGAATGAACTCGAATCCACCAAGTTTTCACTATGAAATCCTCATTGGCATCTCCAATGAGTGTTGGATGCAATCAATGCATCACTTTAGTCACAACTAATAGTCACACTTGCTCTTTCACCTACCTCTCCACTGGTCTCCACTGAAATTGTCCATGCACTTTAGTTAACTGATGTATTCTTCAGTTGATTAATGAGTTATTATTTAGTGAATTAATTAAATAATTAATTCACACCACTCTCACTAGTGTATCAATCAGTTATACTAGATACAACTAGCTCAACTGAGTCTAACTGAGTTAAACTAAATACAACTCCACCAACTACTTCTATAACTCCACCAAAATCTGTCACATGAGTTCTAACTGAAGTCCTCATGCATTAGCTCCAGTAAACCCTCAGGAATAGTGTAATTCCTTCTTTCAGCTGTTGTGCCACATCTGTGCACTTAACTGAAGTACTCCAAGAGAATAAGATAGTGTTTAGAGTCCAAATATTATTAAGAGCTAATAATATTCGACATATATATTTTTAGACTGGCAATCGAAAAATAGATTCTGCCCAATATGTCTAAAAATAGAATTCCATCTATTTTTTCCAACTTGACCAACCATCCACAAATAGCATCCTGCAACTCATAGAATATGATCGACATGTCTAAAAATATACATAGTCTAAAAATAGACTTTGCGCCAAAAATAGCCTGAGGGCCCACTTAGTGAAGGCGACTCTTTTCACTAAGCTCATCATCTTGTTGAGTCTCAACACTCCCTCTCAACAAGATAGGGATTATCTGCCACCCCAATCCTGTCTCTATGGTATTCGAGTTTTCTCTTGGTGAGCGCCTTCGTCAGAATATCTGCATCCTGATCTTCTGTAGGAATGTAAGATAGTAACATGATCTTCCACTGCACACAATCTCTGATATGATGGTACCAGATGTCAATATGTTTAGATCTATCATGAAATACTGTATTAACTGAGAGTTTAATGCAACTTTGATTATCACAATATATCACAGTAGGATCTAAGTGTGAACCGAACAACCTGACCATGATCTTCCTCATCCATATAGCCTCGCATGCAGCTAAACTTGTTGCCATGTACTCGGCCTCCGCTGAACTAAGTGCCACGGGTCTCTGTTTCCTGTTGTACCAAGAAACTACTTTAGACCTGATACTGAATATCCCTCTAGATGTGCTCTTTCTGTACGTTGGGTTCCCTACCCAATCTGCATCTGTGAAGCCATGCAGCTTCAACTCATCCGACTACCTGTACCACAGTCCATATCCCGATGTGCCCCTGAGATATCTCAGGACATGCTTGCCTTCCTTCCAAAAGAGCTTGGTAGGCTTAACCATAGCTTGTGAAAGCTGGTTAACAGCATAGCATATGTTTGGTCGTGTATTGACTAGATACATGAGTGAACCAACCAACTGTCAAAAAAGAGTGGCATCCACTACCTCTGTCGATGTAGCATCCTCTTTCCTCAACCCACCAGGAAGAGGAGTGTTGATAGGCTTGCAGCCTTGCATGTTGAACTTCTCCAGTATCTCCCGGGCATACTTTCCTTGAGACACAAACAGTCCACCCTTCCGATGCCAAATTTCCAATCCCAGGAAATAATGAGGAGGCCCAAGTCCTTCATCTCAAAATATTTTGCAAGATCTGCCTTGCATGAGTGTATCAACAGTTCATCACCTGTTAGTATCAAATCATCTACATAAAGAACAATGATCAACAACTTACCCTCCACCACAATCTGGTATAGGTTCGGATCCGCCTCACTCTTGGTGAATCCAAGTCCGGTGAAATAACTGTCTATCCGTGTGTACCAAGCACGAGGTGCTTGTTTCAGCCCATGCAGCGCTCTTTTGAGCTTGCACACATGCGACTCGTTGCTGAAGATTTCAAATCCTTCAAGCTACTCTATGTACACCTCCTTCTCAATGACTCTGTTGAGGAACGCAGTCTTCACATCCATTTGATGAATGTGCCAACCCATTTGCGCTGAGAGAGCAAGGATGGTCCATATGGAAGAATACCTTGCGACAAGTGAAAAGGTTTCTTCATAGTCGATCCCCTCGATCTGTGAGAAGCCCCAGGCAAAAAATCTTGCCTTGTACCTCTCAACGCTTCCGTCAGCAGCTTTCTTCACTTTGTAGATCCATATCAAACCTACCACTGATTTCCCTTCCGGCCTTGGTACAATCTCCTATGCACTGTTTCTAGCAATCGAATCATACTCTTCCACCATGGCATCTACCCATGCAGGGTCCTCCACAGCTTCCTCGAAAGAAGAAGGTTATGTCACAATACAATTGCTCATCAAAGCCATGTATCCAGTAAATCAGTTAGGTGACTGTCTCTATCTATGCTGTGATGTAGGTGCTGCTACATTATGCACTGCATCAAAATTCAATCGCTCAGCTTCTGTAGTGCGCTTCCGCCCTCTGATGTTTGGCACTGCATGAGTGGTTTCTTCCACTCCATGAACCTCCTCTTGTGGCTGATCCACATCCTGAGGCTCATCTTTAGGAACAAGTAGCTCCCCATCTACATGCAAGTGTAGCTCCCTCTCAAGCGACAAATTCATGGCTTTCTCCTCATGAAATTTGATATCTCGTTGCACAATAGTCATCCGACTGTTTGGTAAATACACACGATAATTTTGGGGTGTTTTTGTGTACCCCACAAATATCCCAACCTCTGCGGTCGGCTCCAGCTTCTTCCTGGCATCCTTCGTCACATGAATGTAAACAAGTGAGCCAAAAATCTTCAAATGAGAAATATCAGGCTTCTTACCAAAAAACTCCTCTTCGAGTGTACTCATGCCAAGTACTCTATGAGGACAATGGTTTTGCACATAAACCGCAGTGTTGCATGCTTCAACCCACAAGTGTATGGGAAGGCCCTGATAATGCAGCATCGCCCGTGCAGCACCCACGATCATTTTTTTCTTTCTCTCCACGACCCCATTCTGCTGTGGGTTATGAGGCGCTATGAGCTCTCTTCGAATTCCTTCTACATTGCAAAAGTCTTTGAATTCAACAGAGATGTATTCACCACCATTATCGCTCCTTAGAGCTTTCACCTGCTTCCCCAACTCTTTCTCAACCAGCGCCTTGAACTCATAGAACTTTGAGTATGTCTCGCTCTTATTCTGCATGAAGAATATCCAGCACTTACAAGAAAAGTCATCAACAAATATCACATAATACCTGTGCTTTGCTGTCGAAGCTACTGAATTCTCTCAAGGATCGTCGTGGCACGACTATCCTTTAGAGAAAAGTGGTCTTCACAAATTTTCCCAAAGTACATCCCTTGCACTGATCTGACTGCGCAAGTGTACCCTTGGGAAGCCCGGTAGAAATTTGCTGCAAAATTTTCAAAGTGCCATGGTGAAGATGGCCCAATCTCCTGTGCCACAATTCACCCTCATCCCAGCTCACCACTCCTTCTACTTTTCTTGCCATTGCTACGCAGCCATCTACCTACAATTAATAAAGGTTCTTAACTTGAACCCCTATCCTCCGAGTTTCACCAGTTGCTTTACTGCGTAGGAAAGCCTTTCCTTCGCTAAAAACAACATCATAGCCCTTGTCTTCCAACATCGCCACGGAGATCAGATTCTTCTTCAATCCTGGAACATGCATGACATCCTTCAATAAGAAAGGTTTACCAGACTCCATCTCAAAGGAAATGATCCTGATACCATTCGCACTGTATCTACCATCATCGCCCATCTCGATGTGCACTCCAAGATCCTTCTCATCCAGATCACTAAACAAATATTTGTCTTTGGTCATATAGAAAGACGCACCACTGTCAAGAAACCACATTGATCCCATCACACTTGAAACCAAGCATGCGATCAACAAAAAATCTAGCTCAAACTGTGAGGCTAAGGCCTCTCCAGCTGCAGATCAAGAAGCCTGCTTATTTTTCTTCTTTTGTGGACAATTAGTGGCGTAATGTCCATGTTGGTGACAATAAAATTACTTCACCTTGGACAAGTCCTGCTTCTTGCCTTTCACACTGGATTGAGAAGGATTTTTCTTTCCCTTCCCTTTCCTTGCTTTGGCAGCCAAAGTGAAATTTTCTTCATCTTCATTCTTCGATGAAGATCCATCCCTGGTACCCCGCCTTATCTCCTCCTGCACAAGATCTGACCAAAGTCGCTCCCATCCTGGCAGTTTCTCCCGACCATTGATAGAGTCCTCATAACTATGCCAACTCTTTGGTAGCCCAAGGAGAGCCAAGCTCACCAAGTCCCCTTCATCTACAATAACCCCCACACTTTCTAGCTCATCCCTGCACTGGAAAAACTTCATGAGGTACTTGGGTATACTGTCGCCTTTCTCCATTTTTATTTTTCTGAGCTTGTCTTTAAGTGCCAACTTCCTCTGGTCACTTCTGCTTTGGAACAAGTCTGTCAAAGCTTTCCACATCAAGAATGGAGAATATTTACCATGAAGGCTAGACACTATGTGATCCTTCACACCTTCCAACAAAATCCTTCGACATTTTTTTGTCTTCTTTTTCCATCCATCAAGTGTTGTTGCATCGCTTGAAGCAGGTTTTGGAATTTCTGCATCTATGAACTCCTTCAACCCATTATCATCTAGCACCGCCTCCATCCTGTCCTTCCATGAAATATACTTCGAGCTGCCCTCAAGGGCATACTCCAATCGCAATCCGTTGAAAGACATTTCGATGAATGCTCAACTTCGACACCAAGAAAACATTGCAGCAAATTCGAATTCCACCAACACAAAACTCAACCGCTTCAATAATTACAATATTCTCTGATCAATATCGCTCTGATACCATGTAGAAATTATATAACTTATGTGTTATATATCCAATATTCTCCTGATCACACACTATTTTAACTTCATGCACAATACAGAATCTATTCCACTATTAATCATCACATGCGGAAATTAAATCAATTGCAATGCACACATGAAACCATAAAAATTTACACACATTAACACAGTTGTTTAATGGGAAAGCCTGAAGATAAAAACCCCAACTATCTGTATATAATATATGTCATAGAGATCATGTAACAATCCTCATACAAAGCTGATCATATCAAGCTCTCAGTACAATAGAATCGCTACACACTAATCAGGCTAGATCTTGCAAATCCATGCACCGATCTCTGCCACCTACTAGCTTGCCTCTACTACGCAATCCCTACTGAATAATGGCTATGAAAGAACTTGAATCCACCAAGCTTTCACTGTGCAATCCTCATTCGCATCTCCACTGAGTGTTGGATGCAATCAATGCATCATTATAGTCACAACTGATAGTCACACTTGCTCTTTCACCTACCTCTCCACTGGTCTCCACTGAAACTATTCATGCACTGTAGTTAACTGATGTATTCTTCAGTTTATTAATGAGTTATTATTTAGTGAATTAATTAGCTAATTAATTCACACCACTCTCACTAGTGTATCAATCAGTTAGACTAGATAAAACTAGCTCAACTGAGTCTAACTGAGTTAAACTGAATACAAATCCACCAACTACTTCTATAACTCCACCAAACTCTGTCACATGAGTTCTAACTGAATTCCTCATGCATTAGCTCCAGTAAACCCTCAAAAATAGCGTAATTCCTTCTATCGGCTGATGTGCCACATCTGTGCACTTAACTAAAGTGCTCCAAGAGAATAAGATATTGTTTAAAGTCCAAATATTATTAAGAGCTAATAATATTCAACATATCTATTTTTAGACTGGCAATATAAAAATATATTCTGCCCAATATGTCTAAAAATAGAAGTCCATCTATTTTTTCAAACTTGACCAACCATCCACAAATAGCATCCTACAACTCATAGAATATGATCGACATGTCTAAAAATAGACTTTGCGCCAAAAATAGCCTGCGGGCCCACATAGTGAAGGCGACTCTTTTCACTAAGATCATCATCTTGTTGAATATCAACAAGGAGAGAATTCAATGGCTGCAGAGGTTGCAAAGGTGGAGAATGAGAAGGAATATCTTCTACAGCAGCTTATGCAAAAGGAGCAGGAAATCTCCAAAATAAAACAAACTGCAATATCACTGCAAAATCATATTGATAGTCATACTTGTACATTTGGTTTTCCTTCAGGTAACGAAGATCCACAAGCACAGATTGCTCAATTTAATAATGAATTTCATATGGTGGAAAGGGATCGAAAAAGGGCTCAAGCAGATCTAGAGACTGCATCGAAGATTATTCAAGCTGCAAAAAATGAAGCCAGTAAATACAAAATGGACAGTCAGAATGCTAATGCTGAGATCAAAAGCCTTAAAGAAAAATTGAAAGGGAACATATCTTTAATAAAGATAAAATATATCATTTGGAATGATATCATTTCTAAAATGAAGTCAATTTGGGACTTTTTTATGGTGGTTGCAGAAGAGAAAAGTCTTATCAAAGAATTTGAAGAACAAGTAATGGCAGATAGACAGAAGACAATCAATAGGGCTATTTGGGAGAAAAGATTCATCGACTTTATTATTTCCAAAACAGATCAAGAATTATAGAAAAATGAGATTAAATATAGAATATTATATGAAGTAGAGATTAATAAGATGATTGTCAAGAATGATTACAGAAAAACCACAGAAAAGAAGCTGATAGAAATCAAAGAAGCAGTAAGTTAGTTTGATAAATCATTGGAAAAATTAACAAGAGTAGGTTTACCTTCATGCTAGACACTAGGAGGAGGTCTGTTGTCATGGGATTCTTATGAAAACTTACTAGTATTAACAAAAATTAAAGTTGATACTACACATTAAAAGACTCAGTACTCAAGGGAGCAACGATGATCAACTTTCTTCAGAGACATTTTCCGCTGTTGTGGCTGGTAAAAACTCTATTTACAGAAGACCATCTTACAACCGAAATACTGCTTTCAAGTTAGAGTATCACAATCTGATACATTCACCCAGGACAAGAGTAGAGATATGGAAGAAGTGTAGAGCTTGGATGATAGACTTACCAAGAGATCCTTCAACTTCGAAGAAAGACAAAGCAGAAGTTGATCTAGGAAATGTACCAACATCATCAACTATTCACATTCAGCATATAGATTAGGGTGTCAAATTTTATGTTATTATAATCTTTCAAAGATTATGTAAATGTAATAAGACATTTTGAGAGTATGTAATAGATTGCTTTCAAATTCCTCAGGAGTTTAGGGATTTAGGATCAGTTATAGCAGTTTCGAACTATTTTTTATTTTATTTAACGTAATAATTCAGGGGAAGGAAGATTCCGAGTTTTGGACCTTCAGAATATAATTTTGTACTCAGAGATTTCAAAGATTAATGAATGAGAAACAAGTTTTTGGAATATTTTTATGTTGATATGTGTTCAATTTTTCGTTCTGTGTTTTCTATCCTTGAATAAAACAAAGTTATGAGCAGCAGGTCTCTTTTTACTTATGTAAGCAAGAGTTAAAACCCTTAATTGGAGCTCCTTTGTTTTAACTGCTTCTTTCATATAATTTCTTCTGGAGTTTGAGATGATATATCTTTTATAACAACATATCAGTTTGGGCTTCTTTCTTACATTTTCTTCTAGTTATTAAATTCAACATCAGTAGACAACAACATTGTGAGACATTCATTATATTTGATATTTGAGAGTTTAATGATAAATTCTTGAGGGTGATTAAACAGAGACAAATAATTTTATGACATAATCATATAAATGTCTTAAGCACTGATTCCTTATCACAGCTAAGGGATTGTCTCTTAAGGTACAACATTTTTTGGCATCGTTGCCGGGGACGAAGAAACGAAGTTTTTTCCCTGGGTATTCTTTATATTTTATTTGGTTGTTCAAAGAGAAAGGAATATTAAAATCTATGTTTTCATTTTCTAATTATGGCTTATAAGAGGCCACATACGAGGTCTAATACCTCTCAGCAGAAAGTTCCTACCCTTTCAAATCCAGAAAAATTGGTTTCTAAAAAGGGCCAGAAATCAAGAACACTTTCTACACCTGATGCCACACTACCTACACCTGGCAGTAGTTCTCATACTCTTTCATCCAAGGATATTTCCTGGAAACTCACTTTCTCGGAACAAGAATCCTTGTCTCCATCCATTCATTTCCAAGAACCAAGGTTAGAAGAGAAATCTTTTGAATCTGTATCATTTAAATTTACAGAGATTCAGCCTAATACAATTGCTAGTTCCTCTGCTTTAGTTTATTAGCCTCTTCCTTTATCAGTTGTTTCACCTCATTCATCAACACCTACAACTGGTTCAAAAATTCCCACTACTCAAGGAGTAGTCAATCAGGGCTTAAAAATGGCAGCCCCTGCTTTCTTGATGAATATATATGCACCATTAAATCTTCCCCAACCACTCAATGCAATTCTTCAAGAATATCTTAAGTTGATTCCTATGTTTACTGGTGAAGATGAAATAACTGCAGAACAACACTTGCCTTTGTTTTGCACTTTTGCCGAAAATTTCAATGTTGAACAGCGAGATGTAGTAATGAGACTTTTTGTGCAATCCCTAAATGGAGAGGCAAGAAAATGGTTTAAAGGGTTACCAAATGACTCAATTAATGATTGGGATGAGTTAGAAAGACAATTAATCCAAAGATGGGGTGAAAAGAGATACCATGGTTATTCTTTGACAGAATTTAATTCTATTAAGAAAAAACATGATGAAAATATGAGTGATTTTATTAAAAGATTCAATAAATTGTACAATAGTATGTATGCATAAATGAAACCTCCTCCCATTGGAGCAAGAGTTGTTTTTTCTGGGGCATTTGTATCAAATTTTAGCTTTACTTTGAGAGAAAGAAGGTCCCCTACTCTTGAACAAATCCAAACGGATGCATTGGAGATTGAAGCAAATATGACTGCTATTGGAAAAGCTCAAGAAAAGAAGTCTGTTCAAGATAAAGGTAAAGCTAAGGAAGAGTTAATTCAAGATAAAAGGATTGATGACATGACCAAGGTCATTAAAAAATTATCAAATAAATTATTAAAGTTGGAATTGGATAACAAGAAACCCACACAGCAAAACAGAGGGGTTTTTAATCCCCATTTCAGAAAGCAGCCCCTGCAGATTTAAAAGAGGGAGAGAAGAGATCAGGATCAAGTTCAAGCACCCTTATATATAGAAGAAGCACCTTCTAAGTCTCCTGATGATGATCATAAAGAAGATGAAGAACACATTTCTGCCATATATATGGAAGGTGATGCAGAAGAATAATGTGAAAAATAATGTGAAGAGGAATGTAAAGAAGCTTATATTTCATTTGATCAGGAAGAGATGGATGATTACTGCAAACAATTTACTGATTTTATGAAAGCAAAGTTGCATAAGAAGTATGACTTAGGATCAAAAAATAGGTTGAGAACTCAGGATGATGAAGAGAAAGGATCAGAGTCAGTCCCTTCTCTAATGGCGACTCCACAACATAAAAATTCAATAAAACAATCAGACAAGGGGAAGCAGCCCATGAATCCAGTAAAAGAAAATGAGAAGCATCAAGCTGAAGCTTCCCAAAAAAAGTATAATGACACTAATATTTTGGAGAAGATTGTTACTATTCCTAAGAAACTCACAAATCCAAACAGAAATCAAGAAGAACCCGAAAATTTGATCAAACAAAACCAAACTTTCAATTTTCCTAAAGAATTAGAAAAAGTTAAAATTCAAGTACCTCTTCTTGAGTTGGCTAAAACACCTGGTTATAAGAAAGAAATTGCAGAGTTTATTAATATATCTCAGTCTGATGAAGTGGGTGATATTGTGAATTTACAAGAAGAAAAAACAATAGTTACTTTCGGGCCTCATGTTGAAGAGGTAGACTCTTTTGTTCCACCTTTTTATATATCAATACTTTTGCATGATTTCATTCTTCATAATTGTATGCTTGATTCTAGTGCATCACATGATCTTATGCCATTATCTGTGATGAAAGAGCTAAATTTACAAATCACTAAGCCATATAGAGACCTCTATTCTTTGATTCAAAAAGGGTGAAGTGTCTAGGTCTTATCAAAGACATGGTTGTTTCCTTGGCCCAAATCCCAGCTAAGAGTATCATGATGGATGTAGTAGTTGTATATATTCCGCCAGATTTGGTATGTTGTTGTCTAGATCTTGGGGGGGGGGAATTGGAGGTGTCTTAAAGTTGGATTTCACATATGCTGTCATCCCTGTTTTCAATGGGGAAGAAGGGAGGTTATATAGAGAAATCAGATTCATGAAAACTACCACCAAAAAAGAGGCAGGTAATTCTCCCATTTATGGTCAAGAGAAGGAGGATCTCTCTTGTTTTATGCTGCATGAAGATGCAGAATTTGTTGAAGACTCACATAAGTAGCTCTCTTCATCAAGTGTACATAAGGAGCTACATTCAAATAAAATTTGAAAGTGTTATTTCGATGGAGCATATTCTAAAGAAGGCATAGGAGCTGGGTTCATCTTTATATCTTCTGAAGCTAATATTTTACCTTTTTCTTTCAAACTGGAATTTGAATCAAATAATAATGTGGCAGAGTATGAAGCATTGATTTTGAGCTTGCAAACAGCTAAAAAAATGGGAATACAATATATTTCCATCTTTGGCGATTCTGAATTAATAATAAGACAGATTAATAATCGGTGTCAGACTAAGCATCCCAGATTAAGATTCTATAGAAATGAGGTGTGGGATCTAGTTGAAAATTATTTTGAAGCCTTTAACCTTCAATTTATTCCAAGAGAGGAAAATAGAATGGCAGATTCATTGGCAATTGCAGCCAGCACATTTAAGCCACCAATTAATCCAAGGTTGAGATATGAAATTGAAATGAGACACAGGCCTTCAATCCCTGATAATGTAAAGCACTAGCAGGTTTTTGAAGATGATGATCAGATCAATCAATTTTTAACAATGATTGGAAATTTTGAGGACAGTCAAATTTTTCAAGAAAGTGATCAAGTTGATCAAAATGATGTGCCTAAAAACCTGAAGCAGACAATTGGTGACAAGAAAATAATTCAGTTGAAAGATAATATATTTCCCAAAGGCCTGGCTCCTATTGGAAGATTGTTTGATGCTAACGATGTAGCAATGAATCAGAAGAAGGCATCTGAGGATGGAGAGATGGAGGATTTTAATTTAGGAACTCAACAAGAGCCCAAAATAGTCAAGTTGTTCAAAGGAGTTCCTAAATATTATAAAAAAAGGTATGCAGATATTTTCAAAAATTTCATAGATGTGTTTGCATGGTCATATGAATATTTGAAGACTTATGATTTAGATATTATTCAGCATAAAATACCACTGAAGGATGGGGTTAAGCCACACAGGTAGAAGCTCAGACAGATTAATCCACTGTTATTATCCCCTATTGAAAAAGAGGTGAAGAAACTTTTGCAAGCAAAAATCATAGTTCCACTCAGGTACTCAGAGTGGGTTTCAAATCTAGTTCCAGTAAGGAAGAAAAATGGAGAGATAAGATTGTGTGTAGATTTCAGGAACTTCAACAGAGCCTCCTTGAAGGATAATTATCCTTTACCAAAGATGGACTATGTCCTACAGAAAGTGACTGGAGCTTATAGGTTATCCATGGTTTATGGTTTTTCTGGATACAACCAAGTAGCGGTTGAGAAAGGAGATCAGAAGAAAACAGCCTTCACTACACCCTGGGGAACGTTTATGTATGCCAGGATGCCATTTGGCCTCATGAATGCAGGAGATACTTTCCAGAGGGAAATGGATATAGCTTTTGTAGGTGACAAATTTTTAGTCATTTATTTGGATGATGTGACTATTTTTTCAGGGTCTGATGATGAAAATTTAGAGCACCTACAGAAGGCTTTCTTGAAATGCAGAAAATTTGGGTTATCATTGAAGCCTAAGAAATCCTTGTTTAATCTAGAGGAAGGTAAGTTGCTGGGACATATAGTTTCAAACCAGGGTGTGAAAATTGATCCAGTGAGGGTGGAAGCTATACAAACTATTCCATTACCTATAAGTAATAAAGATATTCAAATATTTCTAGGGAAAATCAATTTTTTGAGAAGATTTGTTCCAAATTATGCTGAGATTGTCAGAAAAATAACAGATATGTTGAAGAAAAATGCTGAAGTAAAATGGGATAAGGAAGCGAGAGAATCCTTTGCCAGAATTAAAGAGGCTCTTCAAGAAGTTCCAGTTTTTATTAGTCCATATTATCTGAAACCTTTCCAATTTTTTTCATTTGCATCACCTTCCACTATTGCTATTGTATTATTACAGAAGAACGAAGAAGGAAAGGAGCAACTAGTAGCATTTCTTAGTAAAGTCCTCAGAAATGCAGAGCTCAAATATAACATCCTGAAGAAGCAAGTATATGCCTTAGTGAAATTATTGAAAGCTTTCAGGACATATGTACTTCATTCTCAAATAGTAGCATATGTACCTAATTCTGTTGTAAAAGATGTGCTAATTTAGAGTGATGTAGAGAGAAAAAGAGGAAAATGGATTGCCAAAATTCAGGAATATGATTTGGCCATTAAGCCTACTAATTTAGTCAAAGGATAGGGTTAGCTAAATTTCTAACAGAATCTTATTTCCAAACTCTGGGAATTAATTTTCTTGCACCATTGGATAAGGTTGTTGAGGAGACTAATCAGATTAAAACAAAGTCAGCGATCAAGTACAAATTTATCTGCTCAAACTGGTATAAGGATATTATTCACTATTTATTTTTTTTCTCTTGCCCTCCCTCGATCAATAGAGAAAAATACAGAGCCCTAAAACTTAAAGCTCAACCTTATGTTATAATTGCTGCTAAGTTATATTGGAAAGATCCTGCTAGTGTCTTGTTGCTATGTTTGACAAAAGGAGAATCAATGGAAGTGATCAAGGAGTATCAAGGATGTTTGTCTGGAGGTCATTACAGCTGGAAAGAAACTTCTCATAAGATTCTTAAATCAGGTTTCTACTGGCCTTCTCTATTTTATGATGTATACAGAGTTGTTAGAAGTTGTCAGAAATGCCAATTGTTTGCAGAAAAGAAAAGGTTAGCTCCTTTACCTCTTCTTCCTGTTTTTATTGAAGAACACTTCAGACAATGGGGATTAGATTTCATTGGAGAAATTAATCCATCATCAAGTGGGTATTTTAGGTGGATTCTGACTGCCACTGATTATTTTATAAAATGGGTAGAGGCAATTCCTACTAGAAGAGAAAATGATTTGGTAGTAATGAAGTTTTTGGAAGAGAATATTTTCAGCATGTTTGGATGTCTAGTGAAAATTGTCACAGACAATGCTCAGGTATTCAACTCAATCGGGTTTATAAAATTTTGTCAAACTTATAATGTGATGTCTCATTCCACAGCATATCATCCTCAAGGGAATGGATTAGCAGAGTCATCTAACAAGACATTGGTCAAGATCTTGAAGAAAACTATTAATGAGAACCAGAAGAATTGGGACTCAAAGTTGAAATTTTCTCTCTGGGCAGTGATAATGGCTACTAGAAGATCTAGTGGCAAGTCCCCTTATGAGTTATTATATGGTACTCAAGCTTTGTTTCACACTTAGTTAGAAAAACCAATAATTTCTTTTCTTCAAGAAGCACAAGAGGAACCTAATACATTGATAAGAAGGTTGAATAAGGTCACAGAATTGAGTGAAAGTAGAAATAAATTTAGAGACAATTTGATCACATATCAAAAGAAAATGAAGTCCATTTTTGACAGAAAGGCAAAGGAGATTATGTTCCAAAATGGGGATCTAATACTAAGATGAGATACTAGAAGAGAGGAGAAGGGAAAACATGGTAAGTTCGATCCTCTATGGTATGGTCCTTAAAAAATCACTGAAGTTAGATCAAATAACACCTTTAAGCTAGAAAATATTGATGGGGAAGCAGTAGAACTGCCTGTTAATGGGCAATATTTGAAACATTATTTCCAGCATTGAAAATAGCAGGTTCATCATTGTACATTCCTAATTGTATATTTTTTGTCAAGCATCATGTGACTCCATGCCTGAAGTGAAAGCACTGATCTGCAGGTTCTTAGTGTTTCGTGGAAAAAAACACTATCCCCAGGTGGAGCAAGATGTTGTGGATCATTTGCAATATCCTTTTATTTTCAATTTTGAAAATACAAAAAAATAGAAAATTGTTAAAACATGTTAAATTATTAAGGTCTCTATACTTTAGCATTAAAATATTTTGATTCATCGCATTAGAGTTGAAAATTTTAAATACTTTAAACTTTGTATGAGTGGGTCCTGTCAAAAATATTAAAGCTCGATTGTTTTATCGAGCGGGATGTGATAACTTCTTCAAACCTGATCAAAGGACTCAACCCGCGGACACAACAAGCGCGTGAGTTAAAATTAAGTGTACCTCTGTAGTTGACCAGGTTGACCACAGGAGTAACATAGATGAGCAGTGGAGATTGAATGCGGGGGCACAAGCCAAGATAATTCTCCATACCCCGAGACCCCCCGCAGTGACGTAAGGCGTTGAGTTGTTCACAGTTGTCCTCCATGTCAGGTGAACTCAATGATTCGTTGGCGCATCATGTCAGCATTTAATTTTAAAAAGTCACGCCACCTATTTAAGTGAAATTCACATTTTTTCCAAAGCCATTTTAGATTAAGTTGATATTTGTGATTGATTTGTGCTGCGCCATGTTCATTTTTCTATCACCTTATCAAAATTTAGTCACCTTGTAAGTCATTTGTCATCGTAGTCCTGAATTATGGCTAAACGTTCATCTCTTTCGAGTTCTGCTAGTCATATCCCTCTCATGGATGCTGAGAGGGATATCCAAGATACAAATTGTTCCCTGGTTCATCTTCTATTTTACCAGCAGGTTCTCTTGAATGAAAAAGCCTCCCTAGTTTATGCTGCCATGGTAAAGTCTGGTTTGTTGTCTACATGCATCCCTAGAACCCATATTTTTCCTGAATTTATATCCTGTTTGGTTCCCGTTTTGTATCCTGGAAAATGTTTCATGATGAATTGTCAAGGAGAGAATGTTTTACAAGTATCTGCCCAGTTAATCCGCCAAGCCCTTTGTTACCCTGAGTCAGAGTCATGTGTTCAATTCTCTGATGATTCTCTGGTAGTGTGTTATGATAACCTTGCAGGTCAAGACTTCAATCAGCTTATTCATTTCTTCAAGCCTAACACATAGCAATTTCATCCTTCCAGTAAGGATTTTCCTATGGAAATTTTTGATACTGAGGTTCAGTCGGTTCTAAGCAGCATTGCAAAGATTCTAGGTAAAGATGATGACATAATGGTGGAAAAATCAATGTTGGGAATGTTTGCCATGATGATGAAGCCAGGAATGGTGCTAGATATTCCATCCTATTTCCAGGAAGCACTAAATTCACAACCAATTATCCTATCATTAACAGGTTCTTTCATATTTCCTTCATTAATCATTTACTTGTTCTTATATCAAAATGTGTAGGAATTTATGCATTTAGGTTTGAATATTATGGATATAAATAAGAAGAGGCAATCTGTATTTTTCTGGACAGATATAGTGAGGAGGGAACAAAATGAAACTGGACTGTTTGATTTTTCCAGTTATTTCATGACAAGTGCATATAAATTTTTGAATGGAGTTCCTCCCCCCTGTTTTTTACCCAAAGCTCAATAATTCATGCATTTAGGGGCAAACTGTAAATTTGGAGATTGGTTTGTTTTTTAGGATTATTCAGAAATTAGGTTGTATGGAGCAAGTGTTGAGCTTTATAGACTTCCAGTATTTGTTCCCATGTGGCTACTTTCTTTGGAGTTTATTCGACAAAGTCTGAATGTTGATCAAGTTCACTTTGTACCCATGAAGAAGGGACATATGTTCAAACTGCCCATGACTGTAGGTCCTTTCATAGTTAATATGAGGCAATAATTTGAGGAGGTTACTAAAATTTTAGATGAAATGCATTTGTTGTTAGGGGAAAGCTTGGCTTATGACCCTCATAGTATAATTTTTAATAGAAGAGTGGAGAAGTGATATTCTGCTTTCATTCATGAAAGCAAGCCAGATTTAGAAAAGATAGAAAGCAAAGGATTAATGAGTTCAACAGGTTAAAATATTCATACTCCCATCATATCAAAAAATTCTAATAAAAGAAGTAAAGAAACAGTAGTTGATTTAGAAGATGAGGAGCAGGGAGCTGAGAAAAGGACAAAGTTTAATGAAGAGCATGCATATAATCAGCCTGGTTTTTCTTTACAATTGGGAGAGGAACAAAATGTTCCTGCTTCACCCAGGAGACATGAGAGCTCTCATGAACAAGTACCGTTGATCAAACAGATGTTTGCCCAAATTGTAGAGAGGAACCAGAAGATGAAAGCCAGTATGGAGGCCCAAGCTGAATATCAGATTTCTCCAAATCAAACAAGGCTTTTGACTACCATGGATCTTGAGAAAGATCAATTCAAAATTTCCCCGTCACACCCTACTGACATGTCAATTGGTTCCTCTAGTAATTTCAATACTGTAAATGTGACCGTAGATGTAAAAAATATCCCATTTTTGGATAAGGTGAACATACATATGCAAATAGGACAGTTGATTTTAAATGACCTGATGAATACTAATGCAATGGAAATGAAATTCGAGAATATGCTTGGAAAAGTAATTAAGCAGTTGAAGTTAGAAAAAGCCAACTCTAGGGCTTTAACAGTTTAGAATGAGGAGCTAAAGAAAATTATAGTAAAAATTGGAGTGGACCCTAATGATAATATTGTTGTGCAGAAGCTTCTGCAAAGTACTAAAGTAGAGATATCCACATTGAAGAAAAAGCGAAAATTACCTATAGGAGAGCATTCAATGGCTGCAAAGGTTGCAGAGGTGGAAAATGAGAAGGAAAAGCTTCTACAACAGCTTACACAAAAGGAAAAGGAAATCTCCAAAATAAAACAAACTGAAATATCTCTGCAAAATCATATTGATAGTCATACTTGTACATTTGGTTTTCCTTCAGGTAAAAAGATCCACAAGCACAGATTGCTCAATTTAATACTGAATTGCAGATGGTGGAAAGGGATCGGAAAAGGCTCAAGCAGATCTAGAGACTGCATCGAAGATTATTCAAGATGCAAAAAATGAAGCCAGTAAATACAAAATGGACAGTCAAAATGCTAATGCTGAGATCAAAAGCCTTAAAGAAAAATTGAAAGGGAACATATCTTTAATACAGGAAAAAGATATCATTTAGAATGATATCATTTCTAAAATGAAGTCAATTTAGGACTTTTTGATGGTGGTTGCAGAAGAGAAAATTCTTATCAAAAAATTTGAAGAACAAGTAATGGCCGATAGACAGAAGACAATCAATAGGGCTATTTGGGAAAAAATATTCATCGACTTTATTAATTCCAAAACAGATCAAGAATTAGAGGAAAATGAGATTAAAGATATAATATTATATGCAGTAGAGATTAATAAGATGATTTTCAAGAATGATTACAGAAAATCCACAGAAAATAAGTTGATAGAAATCAAAGAAGCAGTAAGTCAGTTTGATAAATCATTGGAAAAATTAACAAGAGTAGGTTTACCTTCATGCTGGGCACTAGGAAGAGGTCTGTTGTCATGGGATTCTTATGAAAAATTATTGGTATTAACAAAAATTAAAGTTGATAATACACATGAAAAGACTCAGGTACTCAAGGGAGCAACGATAATCAACTTTCTTCAGAGACATTTTTCAGTTGATGTGGCTGGTAAAAACTCTATTTACAGAAAGACCATCTTACAACTGAATTACTACTTTCAGGTTAGAGTATCACAATCTGATACATTCACCTAGGACACGAGTAGAGATATGGAAGAAGTGTAGAGCTTGGACGATAGACTTTCCAAAATATCCTTCAACTTCGAAGAAAGACAAATCAGAAGCTAATCTAGGAAATGTAGCAGCATCGTCAACTATTCACATTCAGCATATAGATTAGGGTGTCAACTTTTATGTTATTATAATCTTTCAAAGATTATGTAAATGTAATAAGACATTTTGAGAGTATGTAATAGATTGTTTTCAAATTCCTCAGGATTTGAGGTACTTAGGATCAGTTATAGCAGTTTCGAACTGCTTTTTATTGTATTTAATGTAATAATTCAGGGGAAGGAAGGTTCCAAGTTTTGGACCTTCAGACTATAATTTTGTACTCAAAGATTTCAAATATTAATGAATGAGAAACAAGCTTCTGGAATATGTTTATGTTGATATGTGTTCAATTTTTCGTTCTTTGTTTTCTATCCTTGAATAAAACAAAGATATGAGCAGCAGGTCTCTTTTTACTTATGTAAGCAAGAGTTAAAACCCTTAATTGGTGCTCCTTTGTTTTAACTTCTCCTTTCATATAATTGCTTCTGGAGTTTGAGATGATATATTATGTATAACAACATATCAGTTTGGGCTTATTCTTTCATTTTCTTCTGGTTATTTAATTAAACATCAGCAGACAACAACATTGTGTTACATTCATTATATTTGATATTTGAGGGTTTAATGATAAATTCTTGAGGGTGATTAAATAGAGAGAAATAATTTCATGACATAATCATATAAATGTCTTAAGCACTAATTCCTTATCACAGCTAAGGGATTGTCTCTTAAGGTACAACAACTCCTAATGATTTTGTTTTCATTAGAATACATTAGACAGATAATAAATTCAGATGAAGTTAATTTCCTGTCAGCAAAGAAGAAAACTTAGTTTAAGATTAAGAACCAGCTTGGTCCTTTCATTTGCAATAGTAGGAATGTTAGTCAACAAGCAGATAAGTGTTTACAATACTTCAAGTTCAGTAATATTTTCAAATGGCACTATGATCCTTTGGGAGTCATCAGTAAGTCAAGAGTCAAATTCAAATTGACTCCTTTTGTTCATGAGTTAAAACCAGAGATTGAAAATTATTCCAACCAATCAAAGTGGTTGGAAAATACTTTACAAGAGGTGGAGAATGAGGTTGATGCTAGTTCCATCCTTCATACTCCAGCCCCACAAGACAGGAACTCAGAGAGAGCAAGAGAGGAAGGCTCTTATTCTGCAGAGACTACTACTGATACAAAATTTAAGCTAATGTACAGAAAAAATCCCAAACTCAATCTAGTAATTGAACAAGAAGAGATAGTTGACACAATTGAAATCATTGATACAAATTTAATTGTCGTGGATAATGCACCTCCCACTGTTTCAGAGGAAACTCATCATCCATCAACCTCCAGTGCTCAGATTATTTAGAAACAACACAGTGTAGAGGTCTCTTCGACAAGTAAACCAGTGGATAAAGAAAAATATATAATGGAGAAGTATAAAGAAATCAAACTGAATGATGAGGCATTGAAAACTATGATTTATGCCTAGTATTGGAAACAAACCCCCAGTGATCAGAACAGGTTGATTTCAGCCTTTTATTACAAGACTAGGAATATGCAGATGACCTTTTTACAGCCAACAGTGCAGGCTCCAAAATCATCAACGGTCTATAGGAAAAAAAAAATTGAATTTATGGCTAAAGATGTACATCCAATAGATCAAATTGAGTTTCATAAACAAGAAGGACAGATGATCTATTCTACTATTACCAACAAAGCTATGAGTGTCCAAAAACTACAAAATTCTCTAGAAAATATCAAAGCACGGTTAAAACTAGAGAAGGATTATTCACAAGCCAAGGATAATAGAACAAAATCACTTGAATAATTGTTCATGGAGGTTGGATATGATCCAAATAACATCAAAGCAGTTTAAGAGCTTATCAAGAAGAAGAATGTAGACATTGTTGCATGGGAGAAGCAGCTGAAATTAACTCCCACTGAACATCCAAAAACTAAAGAATTTTTGGAGAATGAAAGAAAAAAAGATGAAATGATGAATCTCACCATTCAGTTGACAGATCAACCGAAAGAGATGGAGAATGAAATGGATAAATTAGTGCAGGAAAAGAAGGCCAGAGTGGAAGCAGTTACTATTACTTCCATTCCCATAGCTTCAACTTCAGCTTCAATAGCCACAATAGTCCCAACTACTACAACAGTTCCGGTGAAAACAAAAGTTTCAGCAACACCAGCTACTACACTAGCAATAGGAGCAGCCCATCCCAATGATGAGGTGAGTAAATTAGTTAAATCAATGCAAGACATGTCAATCCAAACAAATGAGATTAATAGACTTAAAGAACAAGTAAAAAGTCTAGAAGATGAAAAGAAATTAGCTCAGATGATGCATAAGGCTAAAACGCAAAAATCAAATATATTGAATGACAAGATACAAAAGTTAGAAAAGGAATTGACATTGGCAGAACCTTTGGCCCAAGCAAAGCAACAACTATGGACCAATATCATTAACTCTCTTAATGATATTTGGCCATCTATTCAAGTTATCTTTGAGCAGAAATATTTGATAAAGGAAGCTAGTGAAACTATTCAAAAAGTCAAAGAAGAACTTGAAAAGAAACCCGAGGAGGTGACTGAGATAATTAAGTTCCTAAATTCTAAGAACAAGCATGAGTTAGAATAAATTGGAATAAGTGATATAATTGAAACAATCTTAGAGGTAAAAAGGGTAATTTCCAAGAGAAACTTGATGACACAACTTGAAGATAAGTGTCAAACTATGGAGCTAGTAGTAAACAGATTCAGGAACAAATTTGATGTTTTGAGGCAGAAAGGTCTGCCTAATCCATTAGTGATTATTGACATACTAATGAGGTAGGAAGATTATGAAAAAAATATCAAAGAAGTGGCGAAAGAAAATTCCAATAATTCCTCTTTGAAAGGAATTCCTACAGGCAAAGTACTCTATCAGATTTTTGAAAATCTCATTTACCTCCAGCATGAGGTAAATCATCTCTTTGTAAACAAGCCTACATTCACCAAGTACACCGAAGAAAATGTAAATTACATGAGGATGATAAAGTTCAAAATTCCAGATGAAGAGACTTAGGAAAAATTGAATGATTTACTATGATACTGAAAAGTAAAAGCAGGTAAAAGCGTGGGCAGGTTAAAAGTGAACAGAGCAGGCAGATAAAGTAAAGACATATGAAATATGGAGTTTAAAGATCAAAAACAGAGTTAAAAGATAAATCAGATGACAGCCAGCGTAAAGATGCAGCCAGCGTGAAAGCAACAGTCAGAGAGATAAGACAAAAAATATCAAAGAAATCAAACAACAAATCCAATAAAGAGGGACAACTTGCATTTAGTTACATAGGTGTCTCTATCTTCTTGCATGAATATATTTTATTTCCCTTGAATAAATCCTAAATCAATTCTAGAATACTTTGTATTACATTTTGTATAAACACTTCAGTAATTCGAAGTATTGAGTGTGGATTCCTGAACATTTCTATACTTGTAATTGATCTAAATACCTATTGTTTTATTGTACCATTTTCAAGTCAACAGACTGAACAAGTAATAAAGGCATTTCATTACAGGATTCATGTGTTGAGCTACTTCAGTGAAGTATATTTCAATTGTTCATTGTTATTTTTCTCAAGTATTCCATAAGCTTGTATGTTTTTCCAAATTTAAATGTTATAACAGGAATATTATTGTAGAACTTGTTTAAATACACTTTGTTTTGACATGTTATTCATTTTAATTTTTTATTATGATATCTAGATCTAAGAATCCTTAATTGCTCTCACATCTCGATTGACCTCTTTCAACTCCATTCATCATCTGGTTTAAGGAATCCTTAATTTCTCCTTGGTCCTGATTGAAAACCACTTCACCATTCAACCTTTAAAGATCTGATTTTTCTCAACTATCCTACCCTGTAAAAACTTCCTTTAGAACTCGATTTTGTCTTTTTTTCTTGATACATTGACTCCATAGCCCAATGGAAAAGTAGAAAATATAAATATCCATATAAATCAGTAATTACACCAAACAAACCAAAAATCAAACCCAATCAATATTACATAACTAGCCTAAAATCAATTAAAAACAAAAAAGTTAAATCATAAAGAGAGAGCCCTCTTGGAGCATTAGGAAGGCTAGATCCTAAACTCAAAAGTAGGTTGATAGTTACATCTAATATTTCTTTAAACACACATAACAACCTTGGGAAATTTTGGAGTGATAACGGGACCCAAGGTGAGAAGGCTCAAAATGCATATAAGGAAGGGCATGGCTGCCATAGAAGGCATGTTAGATGATTATTGATTTTGATATTTTAGATTTGGATTTGTCAGGTGACATTTCTATGCATACTTACTGTGTTTAGGAGGGTTTGTTGTACTATTTAGTACAAGGGTGTTCCCGAGCGCAAATCCCACACTCATCCTTGGGGGAATTCGAGTGCCTAGTCAGGAGAGATTGTTGATTTGTATAGTCCACATCCAAGCATCAGGCCAAGCTTCAATCTTTAGCTACAATGCATTTTCTATTCAAAGTTGTGTTCTGTTGCAGGGTGTTGCAGTGGAGGATTGAGAGGGTCACTTTCAGTGTTGTATTTTTAGTGGAGGGGCATATTTTCCATTGGGAGGCCAACAAGGAAGACCCCGAAGCTTCATTTCATATTTTGTGTAATATTCCTAATTAGCCCAAGCTAATAGGAATATTTCATTTTTCTTTGATTTTCTTAATTGGTGAATAAAATGTAAAGGAGGACATATAAACTCCTAAAAACATCAAAATAAATCAATGCCCAATGTGAACAAAGGCAAATCAAGGTTGTCTTAATAAAATACACTTGTATGTGAACAAGGATTAAGGAGATTGACTGGGTCAACAAGACCAAATCACAACATTGTTCAGATGCATTGAATCTCCTTGTTGATCAACGCAGTTCTAGATGGAGAATTTTCATGTGAAAAGAGTTAGGGTTTTGAAAGTGGTTTAGGGTTTCTCAAGCTCTCATATTATAAAAGGAAGGGGAAGGCTCAAGAGAAGGTTGTTGATGATAATTGATTTTTATTTCTACTTAGACAATTCGAGTTCTCTTGGCTGTTTAGCAGAGACTTGTGAGAATTTCATGTTTAGGGATTCTCTCTCATTCCATTGAGTAGCTCTTGGAGGGCATTGTACTTCTCTTCCACTATCAGGCATATGTCCAAGCTCCATCTCCCATAGACAGCGTAAATCTTGTTGGGGTTTACTTGTTTCGATGATTGCAGCAAGTGGAGACTAGATCTATTTAGATCTACACTATACTAGTGCCTCTTCTCAATGAGTGAGTCTTCTATCATCCTGGAAGAGTGTATTAGAACTTGGGGCTGATATTCAAATATTGGCATGTGGCTAATATATTCTCTATCTCTTCCAACGCAGTTATTGCAAGGACTGCGTTATTCCATTCAGTGTTGCAGTAGCAGGGTTTATCCCCTTACTTTTGAGCTTTTTCCTTGGAGGAAGGGCCAACCCTTATTTCGCAAAGCTTTGTATTTCATTATTCTCTTGATTCTTGTATTTTTCAGCTACATGTACTCAGAGCTGCATTAAAACTGCTTTTTTCATATCTAGATCTGCAGATCTGCACTTTTATACAGTGGATCTCATGAAACCCTTGTCGGGTTATTCTCTTTGATGTATAAAGGAGTTGGTTCTCCATTTTTCTTCATACTTTCATGTAATAAACTCCAGATCTGATATTCATGCTATTTTGTATTCAAACCCTTCAGAAAATCACGCAGTATGTGCTTCAGTAAATTTCTGTTGAGTCAAGTCATGGGGTTTGGGCATTTTTAAGCCATATTAGGAGTGGGAGATCTATTTAACATATCTAGAGTCATTTGTTTCAGCTAAAATTTGGTATGTAAGTCCCATATGACCTAATCTAAGGGATACCACCATCCTTTTCCCTTATTTTTGTGCACATTTCTAAAATTAATGTTTTTAGGGCTGAAATAGTTGTTTTTCCCCACTTTGGCTTGAAGAAATGAATCATAATGCTTGCTTCTGAATATATTATTGAATAATATATGATCTAACACCCATTATGAGATGTCGCAAGGTCGGAGACTAGCGCGCGCCCTGCTCCGGGTCTGAGTAGGTCAACATACGCTGCGCACCACAACCGTCGCCATGGGTGAACCTGTGGGTGGGGAGCCCTCTCCCACCCCTCCTTTATCGACTGAAGAGGCTTTTATATGCTTGTTATCACAGAAAGGGAAGAAGCGACGGCCCCGTGAAGTTCCGAAGTTCATAAAAAAACTTGAGGAAATCCCTGAGATCGCACTGCATGAGGAAAAACCGATTAAAATAGCCCTAGCCCTAGCTGACAAAGGGTTGGTTGGGAAATTTATGGGTCGCTGGCCTTCTACAAAAACCACTGATGGCTAGATTCAACGCAACTGGAGGCCACAGCTGAAAAACAATGTGATCTGTTATGCAGTTGGCATAGGCTTTTTCATCTTCGAATTCACCTCCAAAGAAGATCGAGATCTGGTATTCAGAAATGGTCCGTATTTCATGGGAAATTAGGGTCTGTATCTCAATAAATGCACCCCTGACTTTAATCCTTCAGTTGATGTCCCTAAGGAGGTCCCAGTCTGGGTCCGGCTCCCCAAACTTCTGATCCATTGCTGGAGCTTTCACTCTTTGTAAATGATTGGAAATGGTCTGGGCAGATTCATTGACAAAGCAGATAACAAGGGCCAATACAAATGTGTAAGAATCTGTGTGGAAGTCGACTTAGAAGCTGGATTTCCTGAGGCGATAAAACTTACAGTTGGAGAATGGCACCACTACCAAAAGCTGGACTACGAGCAACTACCTTTCAAATGCAGAACCTTTCATGAACATGGACACTTCCAACGGAATTGTCCAAAAGTCCCAACAAGGACTAAGGAGGATGAAGAAGGATGGAAAGAAATCAAAAGAGGCAAGGCTATTCCAAGGCCATCTGAGAAGAAAAATACTGGGCCAGTGGGGAAGTCTCAGACTAAGCCAAAGGCCAAAGAAGCTCCAAAGGTTGGCTCCTCCTCAGGTGGGAATGCAGAAGCCATCGGGACTCAAGAAGAACCGGAAGACTTGTCGAAGAACGCAAAAGAAACTGGTACAGAAACAATCACCCTCCCAGCAGATGGCAGCCAAGGAGGAAACGAAGATAACGAAGATCATATCAGCCTGGCCTCCGAATCTGAGGAAGAATCAGAAGAAAGAGTCTATGAATCAGACAGCTCGCAAGTCACCCCTATCAAATCGGCCAGGGGCCGAAAATCCAAGAAGAAATAGAGAGAGGAGAAAAATTATCTGGACGTACTCCAAGGCTCCCAGAAAACTCTCAAGGGAATGATGAATACAAGATCTGGGCGCAAGCATGGCATGGCTCCAAAAGGAGCCACAACCTCCCAAGCCAATAAATAATGAAATACGTCTCCTAGAATTGCAGAGGATTAGGCAGCAGGCTGAAAGAAGATGCCCTGAAAGATATAGTGAGGATGTATTCACCTGAAATCCTTCTCATCTAGGAGACAAAGTTGGAGGATCTTCACCTCCTCCATGCTAGCAAAGCTTTCTGGAGTAAAGGATATGGGAGAGCTGTCAGTGCGAGAGGCGCCTCCAGTGGGATTGCTTCCTTCTGGGATAGCTCTATTTATGACCTGATTCATGAAGATTGCTCCCCCCACTGGCTTTTCACTAAGCTCCTCCATAAAGACTCTGGCCAACAAGTAAGTATGTTCAATATATATGCTCCGGTCTTACCAGCTGAGAAAAAATATTGTTGGGATTCGATTTTTTCCTACCTTTCATTACACAATCCAGAAAACATTATTATTGCAGGTGATCTGAATTTCACTCTAGCTGTAAATGAGAAAAAAGGTGGCTCCCCGGTCAGGGATCCAGCTAGAGAGTGGGTTGAAGACCTTATGTTGGGTTGGGAGCTGGAGGATATCAAGCCCACATCTGGGAAATTCACCTGGTCCAACAAAAGGGTTGGCCCCAGCCATATTGCTGCTCGTTTGGACAAATTTCTCGTCCAAACCTCTTTCCTAACATGCGGTCTAATGGCCTCCTCCAAAATTCTGCCAAACAGCACCTCTGATCATAAACCCATTCTCCGTGAGATTTCCATGGACGAAAACCTTGGCCCCATTCCCTTTAGATTCAGCCCTATGT
This sequence comes from Pinus albicaulis, assembly GCA_034641835.2. NCBI lineage: Eukaryota > Viridiplantae > Streptophyta > Pinopsida > Pinales > Pinaceae > Pinus > Pinus albicaulis. Next base: position 205,308,981 of record CM076576.1, read on the forward strand.
GGCTTTAGCAAGATGGTTTCCAAGAGGTGGTCTCAGAGGCCTGGAACAGGCAAGTTCAAGGTTCCCCATTCTATGTGTGGGAAGAAAAAATGAGGGGTCTAAAAAGAAGGCTCAAGGAGTGGGCTAGAAGGTTGAATTCCCCCTCATCCAAAATAAAGGAGGCCCTGGACAGCCTTGTTGTCCATCAATTATCTTTGGAAAATACTGTTGTTTCCCAAGACCTCCTTCAAAAAGAATCTGATCTGCAAAAAGAATTCCACAAAGCAAGTAGGGAAGAAGAAGAGTTCTGGAGACATAAGTCCAAAACTCTCTGGTTATAGGCCGGAGACAAAAATACAAGCTTCTTCCACAAACAAGTTGCAGCACGCAAGCACTTCAAAACAGTTAAAGAAATTCATCATCAAAATGCAGTGGTTAAGGATTTTGAAGGCATAAAGCAGGCAACTCACTCTTTCTTCAAAGACCTCTACTCTGCCCTCGAAGACCCCCCCATTGATCCTCATGCCTATCAGATTGATTTAATTCCTCACTGTGTCCAAGAATCTGATAATTCTATGCTGACAGCTCCAATCAGCATGAATGAACTTAAAAACGCTTTGGATAGTATGGAACCAGATAAAGCTCTTGGCCTGGATGGGTTCACCGTTAGGTTTTATCTTTCGTGTTGGGCCACAATCAAAAATGACCTGTTGAGAATGGTCAGGAAATCTCAGTCTTGTGCCAAGATTTGAGGCAGCATCAACTCAGCCTTTCTTGCCTTGATCTCGAAAGAGAAAGGCGCCTCTGATTTTAGCAGATTCAGGCCAATCTCTTTGTGTAACTCTAGTTACAATCTGATCACCAAAATAATAGCCAATCGCTCAAGAAAATTATGCCGGTCATTATCCCTGAAAACCAAGGAGGATTCATCAAAGGGAGAAAGATTCTGGACAATATTGTGCTAGTGCAAGAAGCAGTTCATTCAAGCTATCATCGAAATGAGAAAGGTATGGTGATTAAGCTTGATTTGGAAAATGCCTTTGATAAGGTGATACATGATTTCCTGTTTATTGTGATGAAGAAAATGGGCTTCTCTTCAGCCATCATAAATTGGGTAAAAGCCTACATAGCCTCTCCTAGGATAGCGCCGTTGGTTAATGGTCGATCTCCAGATTTTTTCCAAGCCTCTAGGGGACTAAGACAAGGTTGCCCTTTGTCCCCACTCCTTTATGCTATCCAAGCCTCAGTGCTTAGCTTTCAACTTGACTTCAGTCAACAGATCCAAACCCTGCCTGGCCTTCGAATGGCTCGCAATGTCAAAGACATAAACCATGCCCAATTTTCTAATGACACTTTATTGCTTGGAGGAGCAAGCATAAATTCTGCAAGGTCCTTCAAGAAGGAGCTAGACATTTATAGAGAGGTCTCGGGCAACAAGATTAACTACCTAAAAAGCACAATCTATGGCTGGAATTGCTCGGTCAAGGAATTGTCAGACATTGCAAGGCTTCTAGAAATGGAAGGGTCCTGGACCTGGGACTCTTTTAAATACCTGGGGATCCCAATCTTCAAGGCCAATCCTAAAGTAGCCCACTGGATACCCCTGCTTGACAAGCTTAAACTCAGAATCCAAGCTTGGGGAGCCTCATGGTTGAATAATGCTGGAAAGGTCATTCTAATGAAAGTTGTTCTCTCAATTTTTCCATTATGTCAGCATTCCATCCTCCTTGCCCCTAAAACCTTCATAAGTAAAATGGACGCTCTTCTGAGGTGTTTTCTGTGGGAAGGGGGGGGGAAATAATGAAATAAGGTTGCACCTAGTAAAATGGGACACTCTTAAAAAGCCATTTTTGGAAGGAGGTCTCCAAATGCGCGATCTGGCTGCTCAAAATCTGGCTTTGGGATCCAAGCTGCTATGGAACATTGTCTCTAGGAATTCAAGTTGGAGCAAGAAGGTCCTGTGGAAAATTTTTTTTCATGGGCAGCGCCTAAGATGCTTGGATTAGCCTCCAAGAACCTCCAAAGGTTCTCCTGTTTTTAAACTTTGTCTCAAAGCCATGGAGCACTTCAGCCATAATCTATATTGGATCCCAGGTAATGGGAAAAAAATAAGAATCTGGGATGATCCAATTCTTGGTGATCAGCCTTTGAACCAGATGGAAGAACTTGCCAATATTAAAGCTTGGCTTCAGGCCCGCAATTTAAATACCCTTTGGGACATCTCCAATTGGACGGAGGATGCAACTTGTCTCTGGGAAAGCTGGCATCTAGGGGAGGTTCCTCAGTGGCTAGAGGGAGAAGCCTCGGTTTTTCTGGATTTTCTCCAAGGGAAATCCCCTTTAAAAGCTTCTGTTAAGGACAAACGAGGGTGGGGATCACTCTCAGGCTCATATTCAGCTTCTGAAGGTTACAAAAGCTTAATGGCCATTCTGAATGTTCCTCCGGATCCTGCTCAATGGAAATTTATTTGGGCATTCCCCTCTCTCCCCAAATTTGACTTCTTTTGCTGGACGTTAGCACATAAAATTATCCTCACTAGAGATAATCTCCGTAGGCGTGGTATGGAAGGGCTTTCCAGGAGCATCCTCTGTTTGTCGGATGAAGAAACCGCTGATCACCTGTTCTTAATGTGCCCTTTTGCTCAAGAAGTATGGAAGGGTGTCCTGATGTTAGAATCTGACAAAATAGAGCTCCCAGGGAACATTCCAAATCTTATTCGAAATTGGGTCAATTTATCTCCATTCAGTCTCTCCAAAAAACACCTTCTCAAGACTAGTTGGATGTGGATTCCCAGATTCGTTTGCTGGAAGCTGTGGCTGGAGAGGAACAACAGAATATTCAGGAATGAAAGCTGCAACCCGACCAGAGTCATCATTAAATTCAAATCTTTTTTGGGGGAAGCCCTAGAAGCCAATTCTGCCATAAAGAATGAAAAAGTGATGGACAGTGAGGAGCATCTTTGGTTTAAAGGGCTAGTCCCAAATCATAAGGACTGTCCCATTCCTCCTGTTATTTCCCACTCTAACTTAGAAATTCAACTGGACGAGCAGGAGTTCATTAAGTGGAGGTCGGCTCTAAATGAACATTGTCTATTCTTTGACGGGGCCTCTAAAGGTAACCCTGGTGTAGCGGGAGGTGGTGGGGTTCTTGTTGTGTAACCAGCTTCAAAAATAGAAGAAAAGAGATATCAACGCCTTAGAAATAAGCCACTTCGAGGGGGAAACCTCCAATACATTACATAAATGCTCAATTCTTGGATGATACAATTTAAAAAACCTCCTTTCTATATATAGGAGTCCATGGGGCCATAATGTAATCCTAGTGGGCCACAATGTAATCCTAGCCGACCTAACAATAATAATTTAAGGGTACAATAATAACAAAATGGGGGTTACAAGGGTACAATAATAACAATAAGGGGGTTACACTAACAATAATAAGGGACTATACTAGTGATATAGGGACCTAACATGCCCCTCTCCTTCAAAAATGTGTTGTCCTCAACGCTTGAGTAGCTCTGGGTGCTTCTGTATAAAATTCTCATCCTCCCATGTAGAATCTTCAGTGGGTAAGTTCTTCCACTTGATGAGATACTCCGAAATTGATCGATTTCGTAGTTGTCGAGTTCTTGTTTCCGTGACCGCTTCAGGTTACAATATGATTTTTCCTTCCTCATCAAGTTCGGGCAATATTGTTTGAACTGGAAGATTTTCACCTATAACCTTCTTTAAGCATGAAACATGGAAAATTGGATGCACTCTTGAAGAAGTAGGAAGCTCCAATTTGTATGCCATAGTACCAATCTTTTGCAACACCTTGTAAGGACCATAGTACTTTGGCGATAATTTATTATCCTTCTTAGCTTGCTTGAGGGACATTTGTTTGCATGGTTGTAGCCGTAAAAATACCCAATCTCCTACATCAAAACTTCTCTCGCTGCGATGTTGATCTGCCTGTTGTTTCATTCGATTTTGTGCCAAATTAAGGTTATCCTTTAAGAGTTGGAGAACTTCTTGCCGATGCTCGATGTGATCTTTGACTGCTTGAACCTTCGAATTTTCCCTTAAAGATGATGTAATCGATGGTGGATGATATCCATAAAGTGCCATAAATGGGGTCATTTTTGCTGCAGTATGGAAGGAAGTGTTATACCACCATTCAGCGAGAGGTAACCACTTGACCCATCATGTTTGTTTATCAGATACAAAACAACGAAGATATCCTTCCAAACATTTATTTACTATCTCGCCTTGGACCACGTACTGAGTGGATGATAAGATGAGCTATGAGCTAATTGAAATATCCTCCCAACGTTGACTTGGAATGGATAAAGGTTGTAGAAGTCCCGGGGTCTTAATTGTCTCAACTTTATTCTACTAGCAAACCAAACATTCTGCCACAAACTTTTGAATATCAGATTTAAGGCCATCCCAAAAAAATTCTTTCTTCACCCCGTGGTAAGTTTTTAAAAATTCTGAGTGTCCTCCTAAAGGAGAAGTGTGCAATTCCAGAATAATATTTTGTTTTAGTTGGGAATTCTTACAAAGATATAAGCGATCTTTGTACCATAAGGAATCATTTTTCCAACTAAATGTATCGTATGTACTAGGATCTTGCTGCAACTTTTGAATGAGTGTCCATACATCTTTGTCCTTCTTCCATTCATCTTCTTGCTTCAGTTATCCAATCTGGTTGGATAATAGAAATCGCACAAAGCAATGCTTCCACCTCTTCATCCTTTCTTGAGAGTGCATCTGCAACAACATTTAGCTTCCCTTTTTTGTAGATGATTTCAAAGTCATAACCCAACATCTTTGTGACCCATTTTTGCTGCTCTTCTAAAGATAGTCTTTGTTCCAAAAAGTGTTTAAGACTATCATAATCATTTTTTACCTTGAAGTGTCTTCCCATTAGGTAAGTTTACCATTTCTTTAGTGCATGAAGTATTGCTAACATTTCCTTCTCATAAATAGGTTTTCGTAAATACTTTCCTTTGATTGGACAACTTTCAAAAGTAATGGGTCATCCTTCCTGCATTAAAACAGTACCAATTCCATTTCCTGAGGCATCACATTCCACAATAAAGGCTTTTGTGAAGTCTGGCGTAGCTAAGACCGGTGCTAGTCACATTTCCTCTTTAAGATGTTCAAAGGCCTTAGTTGCTCCAGGAGTCCATGAAAATGCATCTTTCTTCAATAATGTTGTTAGAGGTGCTTCTATTCTCCCATAATTCTTAAAAAACTTGTGATAATACCCTATTAACCCGAGAAATCCTCGCAACTTCTTTATGGTTTTGGGAACTTTCCATTCCTTAATGGCTTTAATTTTTTTTAGGGTCTACCTTAACACCCTCGTGAGATACAATATGACCCAGATATTCCACCTCTTGTACTCCAAAGAAAATTTTGGATTTTTTTGCATATAATTGTTTCTGCTGCAATATTTTGAGCACCATGTCAACATTTTGAACATGATCCTTCCAAGACCTGCTGTAGATTAGTATATCATCAAAAAATACTAGCTCAAATTTTCTAAGGAAGGGTTTGAAAATGGAATTCATCAACCCTTGAAATGCAGAAGGTGCATTGGTAAGGCCAAAAGGCATGACCAAAAATTCACAATGACCCTCATGAGTTCGAAATGCTGTTTTTGGAATATCTTCTGGGCCTTCATTCTAATTTGATGACATTCCTAATGAAGATCGAACTTGGTAAAATAAATTGCTTTATGTAATAAATCCAATAATTCATCAATCAAAGGAATGGGAAATTTATCTTTAATAGTGATCTTATTAAGCTCCCTATAATCTAGACACATGCGCCATGATCCATCCTTCTTGTGCACCAATACTACCAGAGCAGAGAAAGAACTTTGACTAGGTTGAATTATACTAGCCTCTAATATCTCTGCAATTGTACGTTCAATTTCGCTCTTTTGGACATAAGGAGATCGGTAAGGCTTGATGTTTGGAGGAACACTTCCTAGAATCAAATGAATATCATTATTATGATCACGAATAGGTGAGAGTCTTTTGGGAGTTTCAAACACCTTGGAATGATTGTCCAAGACGTTTTGGAGATCTGGAGAAATAGATGATTTTTATGTTGGAACTTCTAGTGAGCATAATTGTGCAATTACACCTCGTTGTTATTTCTTCAGAAGCTTTGTCATGGTATTAGAGCTTATTATATTTCTTAGGTTCCCTTCAATACCCTATAATTCAACTTCCTTTCCTTCTGAAAACAATTTCAAGAAACGTTCTCGAAAATTAAAAGCTAACGTCCCCAAATATTGTAACCATTGTACTCCTAGTACAACATCAGCACCTCCCATAGGAATGGAAAGCATTGGAATATTCAATACATATTCCCCCATGGTTAGCTTGATATTATGGCATTTTCCAGAGCAATTTATAGTTCTCCATTTGCAACCATCACTTGGCATTCTCGCTGTGTCAAGATAGGAACAATTTAATTCTTGGTTACCTTACAATGAATAAAATTATGAGTGCTACCTGAATCAATCAACACTATTACCTTTTTCTTCTTGATCTGTCTTGCTATCTTGAGAGTTTGAGGAGTGGTAATTCTTGCCAGTGCATTACATGATATGGTCGGATTCATTTCTTCCTCTTCTATGGCTAGTTCCTGGTGGATATCCTCTTCTTGTTCATTTTATTCTTCTTCTTCACAATCTATGTAAAATAATTTCTTTTCAACGCACTAATGACCTTTAGTGTATTTGCTATCACAGCTGTAGCAAAGCCCTTTTGCTCTTTTTTCTTCCAATTTTTGTGGTGTCAACCTTGTAGGTTGTGGAAATCTAGGCGTAGCAACACTTCCTTCTTTATAGAATTGAGTGGTAGGCTTCCTTGTCGCCATTATTTTACATTCAACTTTTCTTGCCAACTCGAATGCCTTCTCCAATGAATCAAGTTCCCAAACACCAACTTCATGTTGGATGTTATCCTTTAAAGTCCCTATGAAGACATCAATCATGTGTTCCTTTGGAATATCATTTACCCTTATATTAAAATTTTGGAAGTCCTCAATATGCTCCACCACTAAACCCTTTTATTTGAGATTTATCAATTGGCTAAAGAAGGTGTTGCTCTTTGTATCCTCATAATGTGTTATCATTTTCTCCGTAAAATTGACCAAGTGACAATTTTGTTACGGGAGCAAAGCCATCGATACCATACAAATGTATTTTGTTCTAAATGTAAAGTTGCAATGCGTACCTTTTGTGTGTTTTGCACATTATGTAGATCAAAATATTGCTCCATCCGTAGTATCCATGTTACAGGATCCTTTCCATCAAATGTCCTCATATCCATTTTTGGAATATGGTGGTTCTTCCTGCCAACATTAGATTTTATGAAATCACGATTAACATTTATTTTGTTCTCATCATGAGTTTCCTCTACTATATTTTCACCATTAGGAAACATTTCTTGTATCAACTTTTTCAAACCTTCCATGTCTGCTTTTAGATCCTTCTTCATGGTTTCCATTTTCTCATCGATATTAGCTTCCATGTCATCCATCTTAGATTCCATGCTAGCCTCCGTGCCATCTATCTTAGCTTGCACGCCATCCATCTTAGCTTCCATGCCTTTCTTCAAAAATTCCATTTCATTTTTTGTTGCTCTTTGCGAGAGTGAAATTTGTTGCACTTGCTCTTGTAATTTTGATAGATCATGTTGCAATTCTTCGTCTTCATGAGTCATAGCAGAGCTTTCCAAAGTCTTAATGGGTGTTGAATTATTTTTTGGGGCCATTTTATAATCCAATACTGATATCTATTCTAAAATATGCCCTTGCAATCAATTCAACTTGATTCTTCAAACAAGACTTATGCAATTCGGAAAAAAAAATACACACCTTTTACTTGCTTTTGAGAAGCTCAATATTGAAATTGTATTATCTCTGTGATTGTGTCTCTTCTATATCTGAAAATCAGCACTGAAGTAGCACTCTAAATTCTCTTTTGAATGCCACAGGTCTGACCTAATTTGGATTCTCCAAGACAAAGTTGTGTCCAATCTCCCACAATGACCTAATTATGGATTGGTTCAGTAGAGCGAACTTGTACGACTTGCCATGTGTCACTGTTTTTTCCTTTGTCTCTGAAATTGATAGCCAAGAAACTATAGTCTGTGCACTTGCGACCAATTTTTACGGCACTCCAATCCGATGCCCAGAGAGAGATTTATTGAAATTTTTCCACGATCACCTCTTTGAGATGAAATTCAGGAGCCTGAAAAAGCACTACCTTCCATAGATCATATCTCCAAAAATATTGCGAACCAAGATCGGAAATTTTTTGACGAGTTTCCTCAGGATATCCACTTCGCACCATACAAATTTCAGATTCTGAACCTTCGTAGAAAAAAAATTATAGCGCAAATTCCACGATGACCTGTTTAGGAGCCTGAAAAAAGACCTAACTTCCACAGATCATATATAGGCAAATACTGCGAACCAAGCTCTGAAATTTTTAGAAAATCTTCCTCAGGCTTTCTTCTTCACACCCTAAAAATTTCAGCTTCTGAAACTTCGCAGAAAAAAATATATAGCGAAAATGCCCCGATGACCTGTTTGGAGCAGCAAAACCCTAGAATCCAAAGCTCTGATACCAAATGTTGTGTAACCAGCTTCAAAAATAGAAGAAAAGAGATATAAACGCCTTAGAAATAAGCCACTTCAAGGGGGCAACCTCCAATACATTACATAAATGCTCAATTCTTGGATGATACAATTTACAAAACCTCCTTTCTATATATAGGAGTCCATGGGACCATAATGTAATCCTAGTGGGCCACAATGTAATCCTAGCCGACTTAACAATAATAATTTAAGGGCACAATAATAACAAAATGGGGGTTACAAGGGTACAATAATAACAATAAGGGGGTTACACTAAAAATAATAAGGGACTATACTAGTGATATAGGGAACTAACAGTTCTCGTGTGTCCTGGTGGTTCATCTGTGCTTCGTTTTTCCTGGGGTTTGGGCAAGGAAACTAATAACAGAGCGGAGGCTCTTGCTCTGTGGCAGGGTCTAAATCAAGCGATTAAAGGTAACTTCCTTCCCATCTCTGTCTTTGGGGACTCTAGGCTCATTATCCAGGCTTTGAAAACCCAAAAGAACCCTTCTCAGTTTCAATTAGCCACCATTCTCAGGAAAATCAGGCTTATATTGCCAAAATTCCACAAAATCTCATTCTTTCATATCCTCAGGAAGCTAAATTCTCAGGCAGGCAAGGAAGCCAATCTAGGCTCTCTTCGGAGTAGAAGTTCACTTTCAGTTAATAATGTTGACTCAATCTGCAATATTCCATAAGACCAGTGAAATTTGGGCTTCTTTTCCTTCGGGCTCTCCCCTGTTTCAAAGTTCTGTCCATCTTACTCCCCGTCGGATCCGATTCATATTGCACGACCAATTGCTAATGAACTCGGATCCTTCTTTTAAGAAGCAGTCAGACCATTCTCCCCACTTTATCGACCTGTGCCCTCTCCCAGCTTTTCCTGCTGTTACTAGCTGCAATCTGAAGAGTGGGTTCTGGACGAATATTATCACCAGCATTAGTGGTAGAAGCAGTCATGTTCTGTCAGCTATTCATAGTGGATCTACAGCAAATCGAAGGGATGGATCTCCTCACGACATCCTGAATTTCCAAATTACGGGTCTGCTTGCTGTCATGGAGGGAAATCAAGCTGCCTCCTCTGTACAAACTCCAGCGATCAATCGTGGTCCTTCCAGCATTCTCAGGGTATCTCTATTCGCTGCTTTTTCCAACGCTCTCATCATCCAAGGTAACAATGTTAACAGAAGCCTCCTTCTGGGTGACCTCAGTTCCTGCATCAAGTATTACTGTCTCAAAAGAGGAAAACTGACCTGCGCTCTCAGATAGAGCAGTAATGTAATTGCCCGCGGCAGCTGGTTTTCCGCCTCTTAATAAAACTTAACCGTTACTGTCAAAAAAAAAAAAACACCTGTTATGATATATATGGCTGCATCTCCAACTTTATAATATATTAAGATATTCTTATTGTTGTAGAAAATCCCTATTTTGGGATATTACAATGGTATCAAAGCCGAGGTCTCAAGGTTAAGACTTGCGAAGCATGGTGGGCTATAATGTTCCATGTGCGGGTAGGGCCCACAACCATGTGTCTGGGGTCTGCGTAATTAGGGGTACTACGCAAGGGCCCTTGCCCTCAAATGCTCCGGTGGGCCTTAAGACCCCACCCTTAACACCCTGGGATGCCACCCTCACTAACAGTTCAGGCTTTTGGTGTAATGGTTGGGCCTTTGTGGTATCAGAGCAACTTTCTTGGCTCAACCTATGAATCTCAAGACATAGATCAAAATGATGAAGAAGATGAGCTTGCTCTCATCAGATTTAGATCCGAAAAGGACCTCTCCAAGGAGGTTAAGAAGACAAAAGAAGGAGAAGAGGAAGGGCCATGCACTTCCTACTCTCAAAAAGCAGAAGACAAGAAGCATGGAGGACACTTGGATCATCAGATCCTAAGTGAGTACCTTGTTGAGTATAAGTCTCAACCTAGAGCCTTCAAGGAGACTCTAGCCTTCCCACAGTTCATTCAACTGAAGGAAGGGGGGAGACACTGCAGCAAGGGAGAAATCAAGGGCAATAGGTTTCTATTGTCCAATTGTGATGGAGCATTTGTAGCCCAAGCTTGGGCAAGAAAACTCAATGCCTTTTTCCTACTACATCCAGTGGTAGAGAGAGAAGCAGTGGAGATTGCAGCGCTGCACCTTGAGGGGGTAGCAAGCAAATGGTGGTTCAGCAATGTGAGCCATGTAAAAGTTTCTTCTTTTGCAGATTTCACTCAAAGGGTGATTAAGAGATTTGATGGAGATAAATCAGACGAAGAGAAGCCCTCACCATCTCTTGAGAATACTTGTGTCAGCACCATCACAACCTCGGAGGAGCAGCCTTCAACATCATCAATTGAAGGAGCCAACACAGTAGAAGAAAGAACTCTTGTAGCCATGCAGGGTGTTCCCAAAGGCCAGCAAGGTATGATTTTATTTCCATTTCCTCTTATTGCAGCAAATCTTTTAGAGGGTTGTGGAAAATTTTTGTTGCCTGACCCATAACCATCACTTACTGCTAATCTAGGGCAACATAGTTGCACTACACTGTCCAAGAGCAGCAATGAAGAAAGGAGGACACATTCCTCATGGGAGCAGTCAGATGACAACTTCCTTCAGGAAGCGATGAAGACAAGGGGTAGACATCTTGAGATGAGAAACATTTTCTCCTCTCTAGATGACACTTTATCAATGAGTATGCCACAGCTCAAAGAGAGACTTCTACTTGCAGCAAATCCAAGACCCCACTGGTTTTGGAAGACCATGCATGAGGAGGAGGTCTCATCAAGAGATCCCATGGAAGGTGCACTTCAACATTCCATGAAGTGTAAGGCTCTTCAAAGACTCGAGGAGGTTGGTGTCCTACAATGGGAGGATGCCAAGTGTTTGCATGATGAGATCCATGATCCACCGGGGGATGAATGGATGTGGATGGTGAGAAAGAATTTGGAAAGCTACTTGTAGATCTATGATACCAGGCAGCAGGAGGCATGGCTGTGTTGGCTACTCTTGAAAGAGTTGGGTCATCATCCTCTTTCTAAGGGTATGTGGAGGAAAGATATGTGGTAGGATACTTGCATCATTGAGCAGCAAGGAGTATGGACACATTGTGTTGACATAACATTCTTCATTTCAATCACCATGTTTTCACTACATGATTGTGATGATGGAAGTATGAGGAGGCAGCAAAAGATTTTGTTGCTTGAGGTGTTCTTGGGAGAGAAAGGGCATATTTTCTCTCACATTTTTCATGATGTTGTAGGAGTAGAAGATGGCACTATCACAGTGCAAAAGGGCTACTCCTTGGCCTTAGATGTTCAAGAATTACTTTCCCCATGGGAGAGACTTCTTAAGTGTAGCAGCATTATGGGAAATTCCTTTGACATTCTGCATGTCAAAGATTGGAGCCATGAGTTGGAGGGACCCTATTTGCATAGGCCAACTATGTTTCCACTTTGGAGATGGGGTTTATTGATGGAGTATCCCCAGGATCACTTCACACTTGATGCACTTTATGGGAAAAGAGGAGGTAAGGAAGATAAGGTAGTAGATGGGGACAACTATTACTATGATGTATTCTTCTTGTCTTGGGTTTCCAAGCATGAGGGAGAGGATTTGCAGGCAGCACTTGGTTCATTTCTCTTCATGGAAGTGTCCCAAACTACTATGGAGGATCCATTCATGGATCCATGTGTCTTCTTACTTCCAACATATGGTGAGAGATTTGTTTGTGCAACACAATATTTGCATGCTCTTACCATCTCTTGCCAGTGCATCACTCTAGAAGTAAGCAAGTTCTTGATTTTGCTCCATGACCAATGTTGGGCCAAACCATATGATGGAGACATCCATCTCTTATGTGGCATTGGGTAGATGTTTTTTCATTACATGTATGTTCAGTTGATTCATATGATTAACCATGTATCAAGAAACAATTTGCCATGTATTTTTCTGAATCAGCAGTTTCAAAAATTGCGCTGTTACCACTTGGGAAACTATTGGTACCTGCCAGCACCTTATGAAACCATCATTCATTCCCCTGTTTTGATGCCAATCATTATCCCACTTGCTGATGTTGTTTTTATCTTGATTGGAGACATGATGTTGAGTGAGGCACATGGTTTGGATGTGTCCTTTTGGGAAGGAGATTCCCACATTTTCGGCAGTACATGTTCTAATGGTAACATGGGAGAATTTGCAGCACTCACCTTATTAATTTCTTGAGGGCAAGCAATGTTTTTGGAGGGGAGGACTGTAATATTCCTAATTAGCCCAAGCTAATAGGAATATTTCATTTTGCTTTGATTTTCTTAATTGGTGATTAAAATGTAAAGGAGGACATATAAACTCCTAAAAACATCAAAATAAATCAATGCCCAATGTGAACAAAGGAAAATCAGGGTTGTCTCGATAAAATACACTTGTATGTGAACAAGGATTGAGGATATTGACTAGGTCAACAGGACCAAATCACAGCACTGTCCAGATGCATTGAACCTCCTTGTTGATCAACGCAGTTCTAGATGGAGGATCTTCATGTGAAAAGAGTTAAGGTTTTGAAAATGGTTTAGGGTTTCTCAAGCTCACATCTTATAAAAGAAAGGGGAAGGCTCAAGAGAAGGTTGTTGATGATAATTGATTTTTATGTCTGCTTAGACAATTCGAGTTCTCTTGGTTGTTTTGCAGAGACTTGTGAGGATTTCTTGTTTAGGTATTCTCTCTCCTTCCATTGAGTAGCTCTTGGAGGGCATTGTACTTCTCTTCCACTATCAGGCATATGGCCAAGCTCCATATTCCTTAGACAGCATAGATCCTGTTGGGATTTACTTGTTTCAGTGAGCTGCAGCAATTGGAGACTAGATCTATTCAAATCTATACTATACTAGTGCCTCTTCTCAGTGAGTGAGTCTTTTATCCTCCTGGAAGAGTGTATTAGCACTTGGGGCTGATATTCAAATCTTGGCATGTGGCCAAGATGTTCTCTATCTCTTCCAACGCATTTATTTGCAAGGACTACGTTATTCCATTCAGTGTTGCAGTAGCAGGGTTTATCCCCTTAATTTTGAGCTTTTTCCTTGTAGGAAGGGACAACCCTTCTCCCGGAAAGCTTTGTATTTCATTATTCTCCTGATTCTTGTATTTTTCAGCTACATGTATTCAAATCTGCAGTAAAACTACGTTTTTCATATCTAAATCTGCAGATCTACACTTTTATACAGTGGATCTCATGAAACCCTTGCCAGGTTATTCTCTTTGATTTGTAAAGGAGCTGGATCTCCATTTTTCTTCATACTTTCATGTAATAAAATCCAGATCTGATATTCATGCTATTTTTTATTCAAACCCTTCAGAAAATCACGCAATATGTGCTTCAGTAAATTTATGTTGAGTCAAGTCATGGGGTTTGGGCATTTTTAAGCCATATCGGGAGTGGGAGATTTGTTCAACATAGCTAGAGTCATTTGTTTCAGCTCAAATTTGGTATGTAAGTCCCATATGACCTAAGCTAAGGGATCCCATAGTAATTTTCCCTTATTTTTACGCACATTTCTGAAATTAACGTTTTTAGGGCTGAAATAATTGTTTTTCCCCACTTTGGGTTGAATAAATGAATCATAATGCTTGCTGCTGAATATATTATTGAAGAATATATGATCTAACACCTGTTATGAGCTATATGGTTGCATCTCCAACTTTATAATATCTTAAGATATTCTTATTGTTGTAGAAAATCCCTATTTTGGGATATTATATTTTGGCACTGGGAAAATCTATTTCCACCTCCTACAACGCAGTTGCATCATCAAACTATGTTATTTCATTGGGAATTTGTAGGGGATGTTTCAGTGCTTCAATTGGAGGGTTGAATCTTCAGTGTTGGGATAAGTCTTTTTACTTAAAGGATATACTGGAGGATATCTATATATTTCTACATTAGTTTCAGCCACCTCCATCCATTTATTCAGTTGGAGCTGCAATTCAACCCTAGGGCTGCATTCTGGCATTTTTGTATTTTGGGTATTTCCAAAAACCATTTCTGGGTTGTCTCGGAAAAGTGCTTGGGAGCATAGATCTCTATGCTTAGCATCATTTGAGCTATATAACAGCAGATCCATATTGTTATATCTTTCTTGTAGTAGTTTATGCCCTAAAACTGCATTGTCTTGGCTCATGTATTGGCATATTTGCTTAGTGGAGGCTTGTGTTTTATTTCTTAAGTGACTTGATCATAAAGATTTGATATCCATTATTGCTGATATGTTTAATAATATGGTTGTGAATTTGTCTCATGTATTGGTGTATTGTTGTATTCATCACTATTTTCCATGTTTATGTGCTATATTACTGCTTTCCCCATTTGGGAATATTACAGTGGTATTAGAGCATAATCTTGGCTCAGCCTATGAGTTTCAACCAATATGCTATAAGAAGAAGAAAAGAGATCTAAAAATATGGAAGGAATGAGCTTTGTATAATCACTTTTCAGATCTATGAAGAACCTCTTGAAAGAGGTCAAGCAGATGAGAAAGAAGACATGCAACGAGACCTCTAGAGGGTTTCAAGATGAGGAATGTCCATGCACTTCCTATCAGCAGAAGAAGGAACCGTTATTGCATAGAGATCCAAAGAAAAAAAACTATGCCCTTTTCTTTTGAAGAAGAAGATTAAAGGCATGGAGATGGAGGGAACTTAGATCATGAGATTCTAAGTGATTATCTTGCAGAGTACAAGTCTCAATCAAGGGCTTTCAAGGAGAATTTAAAGCTCCCACAGTTCATTCATATCAAATAATAGAGGAGACCTTGCAGCTATGGAAGAAGAAAGCACAATAGATTTCTATTGTCTGCATTTGATGGGTTATCCACATGCATAGTAAGGGCTTGGGGAATGGATTTGGATGCATTCTTCATGCTACATCTAGTAGTAGAAAGAGAAGTTGTTGAGATTTCAGCGCTGCACATAGAGGATGAAGAAAAAATTTAGTGGGTTAGCCATTTGAGTCATGCAAGAGTGACTGCATATGCAAATTTTACTCAAACATCGATCAATAGGTTTGACAAGAAGAAATCATAGGAGAAGAAACTTCCACCACCACTTGATGTAGGTGCACGTGCATCAGGAGAAATAACACTTGCACCTTTGCAAAGTGGTATTGATCTCTTGACATTTAGATTCCCATGCACTATTCTGGAGATGCATGAGGAGGAAGAGACTTATACCAGCGCTGGTGCAGCCATAGAGGAGCAGCCATCATCATCAGTATTTGGGGAAGTCATCACACTGGAGGAAGGAACCCTTGTAGTAGTACAAGAGGTTCCCAAGCTTTACCAAGGTATGCACATATTTCCACTTCCTATTATTTCAACACATCATATGGAGGATTGTGGGGACATTCCATCAGGGATCTGTGGCGATGTTGGAAGACAAGGGCTATGATGTTGTTTTTAGCGAGGGAAAGGCTTTCTTGCATAGTAAAGCAACTGGTGAAACCCGGAGGATAGGGGTTCGAGTTAAGAACCTTTATCAATTGCAGGTAGATGGCTACACAACAATGGCAGGCAAAGCAGGAGTGGTGAGCCAGGATGAGGGTGAATTGTGGCACAGGAGATTGGGCCATCTTCACCATGGTGCTTTGAAAATTTTGCAGCAGATTTCTACCGGGCTTCCCAAGGGTACACTTGCGCAGTCAGATCAGTGCAAGGGATGTACTTTGGGAAAATTTGTGAAGACCACTTTTCATGAGAAGGATAGTCATGCCACGACAATCCTTGAGAGAATTCACACAAACGTGTGTGGACATTTTTCAGTAGCTTCGACAGCAAAGCATAGGTATTATGTGATATTTTTTGATGACTTTTATCGTAAGTGTTGGATCTTCTTCATGCAGAAGAAGAGCGATACATACTCAAAGTTTTGTGAGTTCAAGGCGCTAGTTGAGAAAGATTCAGGGAAGCAAGTGAAAGCTCTAAGGAGCGATAATGGTGGTGAATACATCTCTGGTGAATTCAAATACTTTTGCAGTGCAGAAGGAATTCGAAGAGAGCTCATATTGCCTCATAACCCATAGCAGAATGGGGTCGCGGAGAGAAAGAACAGAACGATCGTGGGTGTTGCACAGGCGATGTTGCATGATTAGGGCCTTCCCATACACTTGTGGGCTGAAGCATGAAACACTGTGGTTTATGTGCAAAACCGTTGTCCTCATAGAGTACTTCGCATGAGTACACCCGAAGAGGCGTTTTCTAGTAAGAAGCCTGATATTTCTCATTTGAAGACTTTTGGCTCACCTGTTTACATTCATGTGACGAAGGATGCCAGGAAGAAGTTGGAGCTGACCGTAGAGGTTGGGATATTTTTTGGGTACATAGAAACACCCCACAATTATCGTGTGTATTTGAAAAACAGTCGGATGACTGTTGTGCAACGGGATATCAAATTTCATGAGGAGAAAACCATGAAGTTGTTTCTTGAGAGGGAGCTACACTTGCATGCAGATGAGGATCTACTTGTTCCTAAATATGAGCCTCGGGATGTGGATCAGCCACAAGAGGAGGTTCATGGAGTGGAAGAAACCACTCATGCAGTGCCAAACATCAGAGGGCAGAAGCGCACTACAGAAGCTGAGCGACTGAATCTTGATGCAGCACAGAATGTAGGAGCACCTACATCACAACGCAAACAAAGACAGTCACCTGACCGATTCACTGGATACATGGCTCTGATGAGCAAGTGTATCATGACAGAATGTTAGGTCCCTATATTTCTAGTATAGTCCCTTATTGTTATTAGTTTAACCCCCTTATTGTTATTATTGTACCCTTGTAACCCCCATTTTGTTATTATTATGCCCTTAAATTATTATTGTTAGGTCGGCTAGGATTACATTGTGGCCCACTAGGATTAAATTATGGCCACATGGACTCCTATATATAGAAAGGAGGCTTTGTAAATTGTATCATCCAAGAATTGTTCATTTATGTAATGTATTAGAGGTTCCCCCCTCGAAGTGGCTTATTTCTAAGGCGTTGATATCTCTTTTCTTCTATTTTTGGAGTTTGTTACACAACATTTGGTATCAGAGCTTTGGATTCTAGGGTTTCGCTGCTCCAAACAGGTCATCGTGGAATTTTCGCTATAACTTTTTTTCTATGAAGTTTCACAAGCTGAAATTTTTAGGGTACGAAGCCTAAATCCCAAGGAAGATCTTCTAACAATTTCAGAGCTTGGTTCACAATATTTTCGGAGATATGATCTGTGGAAGTTAGGTCTTTTTTCAATATTTTAAACAGGTCATCGTGGAATTTGCGCTATAAATTTTGTTCTATCAAGTCGCAAAAGCTAAAATTAATAGGGTGTGAAGCCGAAATCCTGAGGAACATCTTAAAAAAATTTCAGATCTTGGTTCATAATATTTTTGGAGATATGATCTGTGGAAGGTAGTGCTTTTTCAGGCTCCTGAATTTCATCTCAAAGAGGTGATCGTGGGAAAATCTTCATAACTCTCTCTCTGAGCATCGGATTAGAGTGCCGTGAAAATTGGTCACCATTAAACGGACTTTATTTTCTTTGATATCAATTTCAGAGCCGAAGGACGAAACAGTGACACATAGCAATTCGTACAAGTTCGCTGTACTGAACCAGTCCATAATTAGGTCATTGTGGGAGATTGGACACAACTTTGTCTTGGAGAATCCAAATCAAGTAAGACCTATGGCATTCAAAATATAATTCAAAGGGCTACATCAATACTGAAATTCAAATATTTAAGTGCTTCAATTACAGAGATAATCCAATTTCAATATCGAGCTCCTCAAAAGCAAGAAAAAGGTGTGTATTTTTTTTGCGAATTGCATAAGTCTTGTTTGAAGAATCAATTTGAATTGATTCCAAGGGCATATTGTAGAATATATAGCAGTATTGGGTTCTAAAATAATTCAACACCCATTAAGCCTTCAGAAGGCTCTACTATGGCTCATGAAGATGAAGAATTGCAACATGATCTATCAAAATTACAAGAGCAAGTGCAACAAATTTCACTCTCGCAAAGAGAAAAAAAAAATGAAATGGAAGCTGGCATGGAAGCTAAGATGGATGACATGAAAGAAAACATGGAAAACATGAAGAATGATCTAAAAGTAGACATCGAAGGTTTGACAAAGTTGATACAAGAAATGTTTCCTAATGGTGAAAAGATAGTAGAATAACCTCATGATGAGAACAAAATAAATGTCAATCGTGATTTCATAAACTCTAATGTTGGCGGAAAGAACCACCATATTCCAAAAATGGATATGAGGAAGTTTGATGGAAAGGATCCTGTAACATGGATACTACAGATGGAGCAATATTTTGATCTCCATAACGTGCAAAACACACAAAGGTACGCATTGCAACTTTACATTTAGAACAAAATACATTTGTATGGTATCGATGGCTTTGCTCCCGTAAAAAAATTGTCACTTGGTCAATTTTTACGGAGAAAATGATAGCACATTATGAGGATACAAAGAGCAACACCTTCTTTAGCCAATTGATAAATCTCAAACAAAAGGGTTTAGTGGGGCCGCACATTGAGGACTTCCAAAAATTGAATATAAGGGTAACTGATATTCCAGAGGAACACAGGATTGATCTCTTCATAGGCACTTTAAAGGAAAACATCCAACATGAAGTTCGCGTTCTGGAACCTGATTCATTGGAGAAGGCATTCAGGTTGGCAAGAAAAGTTGAATGTAAAATTATGGCGACAAGGAAGCCTACCACTCAATTCCATAAAGAAGGAAGTGTTGCTACGCCTAGATTTCCACAACCTACAAGGTTGACACCACAACAATTGGAAGAAAAAAGAGAAAAAGGGCTTTGCTACGGTTGTGATATAAAATACACTAAAGGTCATAAGTGTGCTGAGAAGAAATTATTTTACATAGATTGTGAAGAGGAAGAAGAAAATGAACAAGAAGAGGATATACACCAGGAACCAGCCCTAGAAGAGGAAGAAATGAATCCGACCATATAGTGTAATGCACTGGTAGGAATTACCACTCCTCAAACTCTCAAGATAGAAGGACATATCAAGAAGAAAAAGGCAATAGTGTTGATTGATTCAGGTAGCACCCATAATTTTATTCATTGTAAGGTAGCCAAGGAATTAAATTGTTTCCTATACCCAGCACCAGAATGTCAAGTGATGGTTGCAAATGGAGGAACTATAAATTGCTTTGGAAAATGCCATAATATCAAGCTAACCATGGGGAATATGTATTGACTAGTCCAATGCTTTCCATTCCTATGGGAGGTGCTGATGTTGTACTAGGAGTACAATGGTTACAATCTTTGGGGACGGTAGCTTTAATTTTCAAGAACTTTTCTTGAAATTTTTTTCAGAAGGAAAGGAAGTCGAATTACGGGGTATTGAAGGGAAGCCAGGAAGGATAATAAGCTCTAATGTAATGACAAAGCTTCTAAAGAAAGAACAACGAGGCGTAATTGCACAATTATGCTCACTAGAAGTTCCGATATCAAAATCATCTATTTCTGCAGATCTCCAACAAGTCTTGGACAATCATTCCAAGGTGTTTGAAACTCCCAAAGGACTCCCACCTATTCGTGATCATGATCATGCTATTCATTTGATTCCAGGAAGTGTTCCTCCAAACATCGGGCCTTATAGATATCCTTACTTCCAAAAGAGCGAAATTGAACGTATGATTGCAGAAATGTTAGAGGCGGGTATAATTCAACCTAGTCAAAGTTATTTCTCTACTCCTATAGTTTTGGTACACAAGAAGGATGGATCATGGCGAATGTGTCCGGATTATAGGGAGCTCAACAAGCTCACCATTAAAGACAAATTTCCCATTCCTGTGATTGATGAATTATTGGATGAATTACATGGAGCAATTTATTTTACCAAGTTGGATCTTCGTTGGGGATATCATCAAATTAGAATGAAGACTGAAGATATTCCAAAAATAGCATTTCGAACTCATGAGGGTCATTATGAATTTTTGGTCATGCCTTTTGGCCTTACCAATGCACCTTCTACATTTCAAGGGTTGATGAATTCCATTTTCAAACCCTTCCTTAAAAAATTTGTGCTAGTATTTTTTGATGATATACTAATCTACAACAGGTCTTGGAAGGATCATGTTGAACATGTTGACGGGGTGCTCAAACTATTGCAGGAGAAACAATTATATGCAAAAAAATCCAAATGTTTCTTTGGAGTACAAGAGGTGGAATATCTGGGTCATATTGTATCTCACGAGGGTGTTAAAGTAGACCCTAACAAAATTAAAGCCATTAAGGAATGGAAAGTCCCCACAACCATAAAAAAGTTGCGAGGATTTCTCGGGTTAACAAGGTATTATCGCAAGTTTGTTAAGAATTATGGGAGAATAGCAGCACCTCTAACAACATTATTGAAGAAAGATGCATTTTCATGGACTCCTGAAGCAACTAAGGCCTTTGAACATCATAAAGAGGCAATGTGCCTAGCACCGGTCTTAGCTACGCCAGACTTCACAAAAACCTTTATTGTGGAATGTGATGCCTCAGGAAATGGAATTGGTGCAGTTTTAATGCGGGAAGGAAGACCCATTGCTTTTGAAAGTCGTCCAATCAAAGGAAAGTATTTACAGAAACCTATTTATGAGAAGGAAATGTTAGCAATACTGCATGCACTAAAGAAATGGCGAACTTACTAATGGGAAGACACTTCAAGGTAAAAACCGATCATGATAGTCTTAAACACTTTTTGGAACAAAGACTATCGTCAGAAGAGCAGCAAAAATGGGTCACAAAGATGTTGGGTTATGACTTTGAAATAATCTACAAGAAAGGAAAGCTTAATGTTGTTGCAGATGCACTCTCAAGAAAGAATGAAGAGGTGGAAGCATTGCTTTGTGCCATTTCTATTATCCAACCAGATTGGATAACTGAAGCAAGAGATGAATGGAAGAAGGAAAAAGATGTATGGACACTCATTCAAAATTTGCAGCAAGTTCCTAGTACATCTGATACATTTAGTTGGAAAAATGATTCCTTATGGTACAAAGATCGCCTATATCTTTGTAATAATTCCCAACTAAAACAAAAGATTCTTCTGGAATTGCACACTTCTCCTTTAGGAGGACACTCAGGATTTTTAAAAACTTACCACGGGGTGAAGAAAGAATTTTTTTGGGATGGCCTTAAATCTGATATTCGAAAGTTTGTGGCGGAATGTTTGGTTTGCCAGCAGAATAAAGTGGAAACAATTAAGACCCCAGGACTTCTACAACCTTTATCCATTCCAAGCCAACGTTGGGAGGATATTTCAATGGATTTTATCACAGGTTTACCTAAGTCCGAAGGAAAGAGTGTCATCATGGTGGTAGTTGATAGACTTACCAAGTATGCACACTTTTGTGCATTATCTCATCCATTTAAAGCAAGTACAGTTGCTACTACATTTATGGACAGAATTCAAAAGCTACATGGAAGCCCAAGGGTTATTGTGAGCGACAGTCCCATTTTTACCGGAAATTTTTGGACGGAGTTATTTTCTTGTTTGGGTACTCAATTAGCTCATAGCTCATCTTATCATCCTCAATCTGATGGTCAAACTGAGATAGTAAATAAATGTTTGGAAGGATATCTTTGTTGTTTTGTATCTGATAAACAAACACAATGGCTCAAGTGGTTACCTCTCGCTGAATGGTGGTATAACACTTCCTTCCATACTGCAGCAAAAATGACCCCATTTATGGCACTTTATGGATATCATCCACCATCCATCACATCATCTTTAAGGGAAATTCAAAGGTTCAAGAAGTTGAAGATCACATCGAGCATCAGCAAGAAGTTCTCCAAATCTTAAAGGATAACCTGAATTTGGCACAAAATCGAATGAAACAACAGGCAGATCAACATCACAGCGAGAGAAGTTTTGATGTCGGAGATTGGGTATTTTTACGGCTACAACCATACAAACAAATTTCCCTCAAGCAAGCTAAGAAGGATAATAAATTATTGCTAAAGTACTATGGTCCTTACAAGGTGTTGCAAAAGATTGGTACTATGGCATACAAATTGGAGCTTCCTGCCTCTTCGCGAGTGCATCCAGTTTTCCATGTTTCATGCTTAAAGAAGGTTATAAGTGAAAATCTTCTAGTTCAAACAATATTGCCAGAACTTGATGAGGAAGGGAAAATCATGTTGGAACTTGATGCGGTCACGGAAACAAGAACTCGACAGCTACGGAATCGATCAATTTCAGAGTATCTCATCAAGTGGAAGAACTTACCCACTGAAGATTCTACATGGGAGGATGAGAAGTTTATACAGAAGCACCCAGAGCTACTCAAGCATTGAGGACAACACTTTATTGGGGAAGAGGGGCATGTTAGGTCCCTATATTACTAGTATAGTCCCTTATTGTTATTAGTGTAACCCCCTTATTGTTATTATTGTACCCTTGTAACCCCCATTTTGTTATTATTGTGCACTTAAATAATTATTTTTAGGTCGGCTAGGATTACATTGTGGCCCACTAGGATTACATTATGGCCACATGGACTCCTATATATAGAAAGGAGGTTTTGTAAATTGTATCATCCAAGAATTGTTCATTTATGTAATGTATTGGAGGTTTCCCCCTCAAAGTGGCTTATTTCTAAGGCGTTGATATCTCTTTTCTTCTTTTTTTGGAGCTGGTTACAACAGAATTATCTTCTTTCGAGGAAGCTGTGGAGGACCCTGCATGGGTAGATGCCATGGTGGAAGAGTATGATTCGATTGTCAGAAACAGTGCATGGGAGATTGTCCCAAGGCCAGAAGGGAAATCAGTGGTAGGTTCGAGATGGATCTACAAAGTGAAGCAAGCCACTAACAAGAGCATCGAGAAGTACAAGGCAATATTTGTTTCCCGGGGCTTCTCACAGATCGAGGGGATCGACTATGAAGAAACCTTTGCACTTGTCGCAAGGTATTCTTCCATACGGACCATCCTTGCTCTCTCAGCGCAGATGAGTTGGCACATTCATCAGATGGATGTGAAGACTGTGTTCCTCAACAGAGTCATTGAGGAGGAGGTGTACATAGAGCAACCTGAAGGATTTGAAATCTTCAGCAATGAGTCACATGTGTGCAGGCTCAAAAGAGCGTTGTATGGGCTGAAACAAGCACCTCATGCTTGGTACACACGAATAGATAGTTATTTCACCAGACTTGGATTCACCAAGAGTGCGACAGATCCAAACCTATACCAGATTGTGGTGGAGGGTAAGTTGTTGATCATTGTGCTTTATGTAGATGATTTGATACTAATAGGTGATGAACTATTGATACACTCATGCAAGGTAGATCTTGCAAAATAGTTTGAGATGAAGGACTTGGGCCTCCTTCATTATTTCCTGGGATTGGAAATTTGGCAACGGAAGGGTGGACTATTTGTGTCTCAAGGAAAGTATGCCCGGGAGATACTGGAGAAGTTAAACGTGCAAGGCTGCAAGCCTATCAACACTCCTCTTCCTGGTGGTTGGAGGAAAGAGGATGCTACATCAGTAGAGGTAGTGGATGCCACTGTTTATCGACAGTTGGTTGGTTCGCTCATGTATCTAGTCAATACACGATCGGACATATGCTATGCTATTAACCAGCTTTCACAAGCTATGTTTAAGCCTACCAAGCTCTTTTGGAAGGCAGGCAAGCATGTCCTAAGATATCTCAGGGGCACATCGGGATATGGATTGTGGTACAGACAGTCGGATGAGTTGAATTTTCATGGCTTCACAGATGTAGATTGGGTAGGGAGCACAACGAAGAGAAAGAGAACATATGGAGGGATATTCAATATCAGATCTACAATAATTTCTTGGTACAACAGGAAACAGATATCCGTGGCACTCAGTTCAGCAGAGGCCGAGTACATGGCAGCAAGTTTGGCTGCATGCGAGGCTATATGGATGAGGAAGATCTTGGTCAGGTTGTTTGGTTCACACTTAGATCCTACTATGATATATTGTGATAATCAGAGTTGCACTAAACTCTCGTGTAATCTAGTATTTCATGATAGATCTAAACATATTGACATCTAGTGCCATCACATCAAAGATTGTGTGTAGTGGAAGATCATGTTACTATCTTACATTCCTATGGAGGATCAGGATGCAGATATCCTAACGAAGGCGCTCACCAGGAGAAAATTCAAATCCCATAGAGACAGGATTGGGGTGGCAGATAATCCCTATCTTGTTGAGAGGGAGTATTGAGATTCAAAAATATGATGAGCTTAGTGAAAAGAGTTGCCTTCACTAAGTGGCCCGGTAGGCTATTTTTGGCACAAAGTCTATTTTTAGACTATGTCTATTTTTAGACACGTCGATCATATTCTATGAGTTTCAGGATGCTATTTGTGGATGGTTGGTCAAGTTGAAAAAAATAGATGGACTTCTATTTTTAGACATATTGGGCGGAATCTATTTTTAGATTACCAGTCTAAAAATAGATATTTCGAATATTATTAGCTCTTAATAATATTTGGACTCTAAACATTATCTTATTCTCTTGGAGCACTTAGTTAAGTGCACAGATGTGGCACAGCAACTGACAGAAGGAATTATGCTATTCCTGAGGGTTTACTGGAGCTAATGCATGAGGACTTCAGTTAGAACTCATGTGACAGAGTTTGGTGGAGTTATAGAAGTAGTTGGTGGAATTGTATTCAGTTTAACTCAGTTAGACTCAGTTGAGCTAGTTGTATCTAGTCTAACTGATTGATACAATAATGAGAGTGGTGTGAATTAATTAGTTAATTAATTCACTAAATAATAACTCATTAATCAAATGAAGAATGCATCAGTTAACTACAGTGCATGGACAGTTTCAGTGGAGACCAGTGGAGAGGTAGGTGAAAGAGCAAGTGCGACTATCAGTTGTGACTATAGTGATGCATTGATTGCATCCAACACTCAGTGGAGATGCCAATGAGGATTGCGCAGTGAAATATTGGTGGATTCGATTTCATTCAAAGCCATTCTTCAACAGGGATTGCGCAGTAGAGGCGGGCTAGTAGGTGGCAGAGTTCGGTGCATGGATTTGCAAGATCTAGCCTAATTAGTGTGTAGCGATTGTATTGTACTGAGAGCTTGATATGATCAGATTTTTATGAGGATTGTTACATGATATCTATGACATATATTATATATAGATAGTATGGTTTTTTAGCTTCAGAATTTCCTGTTAAACAGTTGTGTTAATGTGTGTAAATTTTTATGGTTTCATGTGTGCATTGCAATTGATTTAATTTCCGCATGTGATGATCAATAGTGGAATAGATTCTGTATTGTGCATGAAGTTAAAATAGTGTGTGATCAGGAGAATCTTGGATATATAACACATAAGTTATATAATTTCTACAATGGGGTCAACTTGGTCATTGATGAGTGGTCTTCAATTGGAGATCTCCAAGAGGTTGTACTTCAACATCCCATGAAGTGCGAGGGTAGTAATTTGATTTGGGAGGATGGTATTATCCATTGAAGGGATACCAATTTTGAGCATGGAAGGAGACACCCACATTTGGATCAATGGGTGTGGATGGTGAGCAAGGGGCTAGTGAGCCACTTGCAGATATATGACACAGGGCAGTAAGAGGCATGGTTGCACTGGCTACTCTTGAAAGAGTTTTTCCATCATGTGACACGTCCAATTTTAGAGGGTATGTTACGGTTTGAGGCATTGCATGGCACCAATAGGATATGGCAGCAGAATATTTGGTTGTATGGGGAATTCTACAAATCAGCTATCATCATGTCATCCCATGTCATCCCATGACTTGTAGACACTTCTTTTTCTGTCTTGTTGGCTGTGTCTTCCTTTTTCTTTTGTTCTGTTTCTATAATTTTAGCTTCTTGCAAAGGAATCCTTAGCTGGTCAAGGGGAGCTTTCAGCAATCTCTGACTTCTGAACTACATAAATTTATTCATATCCTCTGTCTGAAACTTGGATTTAGCCAAGTCATAAACTTGGGAAAATTTCTCAATAAAAACAAATAAATCAACGAAGTCATCAGATTCATGTTCAAATCTAGAAATTTGAACCAAAGTTGTGAAATCGAAAGCTACTTTATTCGGATCATATTGTATGCCTGGAACAGTTGCAAGCTTAAGATCTCTTATTTTAATGACTTCCTTTTCAGCATGTTTGAAATCATTACGACTATAATTTCCACAATGAAAGGGAAAGGTAGGCCACATCAATTTCTTGGCATTCTTTAAACATCTTGACATCCCTCTTTCTGTCAACTGGTAAGAAATTTCTTGGGCTGACAGTTTATCAGGGACATATAGAGGTAAGATATGGGGTTCAACAATGCTTCCAAAAACTCTGATATAGGTAAACCTTTCTTCTCCAAACCAATTGCCAATTAGGGATATATCATTCTTTGCCTTTTCAAAGAGTCGAGGAGGAAATTGGTTAAAAATGGTCTGATAGATAGGTAACATAAAGCCATGACAAATCCTATATACATGATTTTAAAATGGACCTTCCAGAAATACTTATGGTAAATATGTATCGGGACAGGGTTTTGAGGGGTCCATTTCCAACCTAGAATAGGAAATTCTGAACTGAAACATGGAGCATCTAAGATATAGGCACATAAATGAAAAGGGGTTGTATTTCCAGTATCTTTATCCTTTCTATATTGCAGAATTCTATTAGCTATCTTGTCAGAAAGGATAACTGACCAATCCATAATCTTAGAATTCATGGAAGAATGAATCAGGGATACCATTTGAATTGAAAACCTTGCAGAATTATCATTTCCGAAAAGCCTACACATCATTGCAACAACATAGCAATATGGAGGTGCAAGAGACTCCACGGAGTACATGCCTGATGCTTCATTTTTATTTTTTTTTCTGGAGCTCATCTCCATTCCCTTATTGGTTCTGATTGAGTTTCATTGCCTGCGGCGAAATCTTTAATGAAGGCTTTGTTATAGATTTTTTGAGGGTCTGGCAGATGGTACATCGCTTTTATATCTTCTTCTCTGAAAGACCCAAACGTTTTTCCCGCAGCTGAAACAAATGTTCTGTTAGTGATGGTGATATTGTCTATCACCCATCATATTACATCATAATGGGGGAATATATTTGCCCGAGCTGCAATTCTATGAAGAAAAGAATTTGCAAGTGCTTTGAGAGGAGTCTAAGAATCAGAATCTGAGTCTTCTTCATCTGGTACTATTGCCTTTACCTCTGTAACAATAGGTTTTTCTGCTTCAAGCAAATTATAAACATCTTTCCATGAAAGCTTCCCAAGACCCTAGCATGCAGTATCTGTAACCAACTTGATTTTAGCTGGTTTTTCTTTTGGGACTGTGGGAGTGACAGCAGTCTTTGCGGCAGCAGCAGTTCTTGCTTTCTTAAATTTCTTAGACATTGTCTCGTCTGGTATCGTTTCACTCGCTCGGCGAACGAGAGGGTTGGATGTTCTATGGCTCTACAAATGAGAAAAACCTTTCAGACTTAAAAGAATAATTGCGTGAAAAGATTTTATCAATGATCTCTAATTGATTAACCCTGTATTAAACTTAAATGCCCTCCATGAGAGTCACATTCACGCATTCATATTGGAATCAATCACCATAATTCATTTGATTTTATAATTAATAATGATCGTACAATCGGAGATCGACGATATTGAAATTTTAATGTAAAACTTTCCTTTTGAATTTTCCGATTGCGATTAATAAATAATATATGCACGGTGCAAACAGCGATAAACATAGACTAACTATCCATCGCATCAGAGGTTTTGAAAGGGAATCAAATGACATCTCATATTTTCCGCCAATTTGCGATTTCGATGATGGTGGGGTCCATCGCATTGGAGTTTTGCAGAATAAGTAGACGTGATGTTGTTCCTCCGAAATGTGATTTTGATGCATCGCATCGCATTGCATCAGCGTTTATGAAACAAACCGAATGAAGGGTATCCTTTTCAAAATGTGATTTGCGATAAGTTCTATCGCATTGGAGTTTTTCAAAACAAATGTGAAACCATAAGACTTTACCGATTTGCGATTGCGATCGCATCGGACTTTTTAACATGAATGCTTATATTCTTTGTGCCGATGCGATATAAGATTTAAGTTTAATCGGATCGGAAATATTCAAGGTCACATGCATTTGTGGTATGCGATATGTGATGTATGACTTTTAAACAATAAACCTTTTTAATATTAGGAATTTGGCTTCTGTGATCCATAAATTGTGAGAAAATCTTTCGGTAAAAATCACATCAGAATAATTTTGGTCGACGTGTTTCGAACCAGCCAGTGTGGTTCATCATCAGGACAAGATGAAGAATCTGATCAGATAACCCAATTAAATAGATAAGAAAATCTTCAACTAGCCGTTTGTAAGATAACGGCTAGTTTGACTAAATCTAGGAAATGAAAACAAAAAAAAAACAAAAAAAATTAATGATTTCTTATTTATTTATTTATTTATTTTATTTTATTTTATTTTTTAATTTTATATTTAAGATTAAAATATAAAATATCAACCTAAATAATAAAACTAAATAGAATTGAAAATAAAATAAAAATAACTATAAAATAAAATACATTAAAAATAAATTAAATAAAATATACAAATAAAAACAAGTAAATAAATAAATATTAATAATTTATTTTAAAAATTATATCATAAATTTTAAAAATAAAAATAAATAGATAAATGTACAAAAATATTAATATTTTTATTTTTATTTTTATTTTATTTTATTTTATTATTATTATTATTATCTTTTCTTTTTTTAAATAAATAAGAAATCATTAATTTATTTATTTATTTATTTATTTGTTTTCATTTCCTAGATTTAGTCAAACTAGACGTTATCTTACAAACGGCTAGTTGAAGATTTTCTTATCTATTTAATTGGGTTATCTGATCAGATTCTTCATCTTGTCCTGATGATGAACCACACTGGCTGGTTCGAAACGCGTCGACCAAAATTATTCTGATGTGATTTTTACCGAAAGATTTTCTCACAATGAACCTTTTTATTGTTTTATTTAAAATAATCGGATTTCTTCAAAGTCTTTTATTTCTATCTAAAAGGAAAGGGGACCTATTTCTAAAGTAAAATTTATTCTAAAATTTTGAAATGGGGAGGGTTGTTGTACCGTACAACAATTGGCGACTCACTGGGAGAAACAGTTATCTCTGAAAAAATAAAATTAATGCTATGTTTTAAGTAAGTAAAAAGTTTTAAAGATAATGAAAACTATCTTAAAGAAATTTAAATAAAATCTAACTCTGAAAAAAGAATAAAAATCACTTACAATTTCTTTCTAATTTCTCAAGAATAAAAACAATTTTGGGTTTTCTCAAGCCTTGATTGGTTGATAATAATACAGTAAGGGGCCTTTCCAATTTTAGCTTTTGTAATATACTCTATTGTCATAGGCATTGCCTCTACTGCCCGCAAACGTTTATAGTCTCGACAGGGTTACCTTTTAACCATCAACCATTCATTGTCCCATCCAATTAAGATCATGACTCTTTAAAAGATAAATTCATAAGACATATTATCTCATGTTTTTTGTCTTTTACTTTTTTAATTTAAAAACCATTGTTCTGGTTTGGTAGCCAGTTGATAACAATGCCACTCACTAGTTGTAATTAAACTGAACAAGCTGGCTCGTGATGAGACCCCTTGTCTTATAATTATAAGTCATTACCCTATTTTGGTATGCAGTGTTGGTAATGTTAGTTTTATTACTTCTTATGATCGTGGTAAGCAGGCTCGTGATGAGACCTCTTATCTCTTAATTTTACATATAATTTCTTAGAATTACATTCTAAAAAATCACAATCTCAATGGATGGGGTGAAATGATTTTTCTCCTTAAGAATCAATGGATGACAATTTTTTAGAGTTTTGAATGCCAAAACTTGAAAAAAATCTTTACTTTTTATGGATAACCTTTCTCTGCTCAATAAACTTATAATGATTTACAATTTTCTCAAGGTTTCAAAAGATTTTGCAAATGTTTAAACAAATTTTCAAAGTTTAATATTTTATTTTCACTACCCAAAAATTGCAATCATTTCTTTAAAAATTCTTATTTACATCAAAATAAGTATTTATTATATTTTCTCGAAGATATTTTCAAATAGTAAAAAGTCAATTAAAGACTATTAACAACCTTATTTACAAAAATAAACAAAATTGCAGAAAGGAATATGTATAGGTAAGAAGGGGTTACCTCCTTAAGCAAAGAACTTTTTCAAGACAAGCCCATTCACAACAAGAGATTCTCTCTTTCCTGATAAGTCTTGCAATATGAACGTTGATGAGCTTATCTTTTCAGCAATTTGAAAGGGTCCAAGCCACATTTTTGAAATTTGGTATGCTTACCCTTATCTTCATGTGCTTTGTCCCATTTCAAAACAAGATCACCAATTTGCAAAGTTTTGGATCTGGTGGAACTTGAATCAAAAGAAGATTTTAAAAGTTGTTGGTGTTTAGCATGAATGCTTTTTTCTTTCTCTCTATCTTCTTCTAACTTAAGAATTTGATCAAATCTCAACTGAATAGATGATGAAGGATTCTCTTCAATAAATTGAACTAGGGCTAATGATGGAAGAACTAGATTAGATGGTATCACAGCTTCTTTTCCATAAACTAGATTAAAAGGTGAAGTACCTAATGAAGCTTTATGAGTAATACGATCAGCCCATAGTGCAAAAATTAAAGACTTATGCCAATTCTTTTGATTCTGATCAATGGTCTTTTTTATGATTTTGATGAGATTTTTATTAGTAGATTCAGCGAAACCATTACCTTGTGGATAATAATTTGCTGAATATTTTAATTTGAAACCTCCTTTAATTGAAAATTCCATTACACTATTTCCAAATAAATAAGATGCATTATCAAAAACAAGAGCGTTAGGTACACCAAACCTGGTAATGATGAATTGATCAATGAATTCAATGATTGCATCAGAATTGGCTACCTTTAAAGGAACTACTTCTACCCACTTTGTGAAGTAATCCGTTGCTATAAGGATGTATCTGTGTTGTTTGGAAGAGTGTGGTACTATTTCTCCAATAATATAAAGCCCCCATTTCTCAAATGGTTGCTCAATTTTTACTGGTTGTAGAGGAAAAGTTGGCTTCCTTTGTCTTCCACTAGCAGTTTGACAAGTCTCGCACTTCCTTACATATTCATGTGTATCTTTGAAAAGGGTAGGCCAATAATATCCAGCATGGATGATTTTGTGATTTGTGGTATCACCTTCAAAATTTCCACCTGTTGGTCGATCATGTAATTTCTGCAATACCTTTTTTGCTACAGTATTTTCAAGGCATCTTAATAGAATTGAATCATAATTTCTTCTGAATAACACATCATCAATGATTTCATAATGTTTAGCCTTTAATCTTAAAGCATGCTTGTTCTTATAGCTAAGATTAGAAGGAGCATACCCATTTTTCAAGTAAAAGATCAAATCAACGTACTGAGATTCGGAATCTATAACACTTATCTGATTTACTCGAACAGCATTATCTTGATCTTGATTTTCTGGTATGTTGGAGGCTCTGCTAACAATCTGCAAAAACCTTGTCCTCTAACAATCTTGGCTGGCTTAATATCAGTATCATACTCTTGTAAAGTTGTTACCCAATTAGCTCTCTTTTCTCCTACTTCCTTTTGAATTAACAATTGTCTCACTTCAGAGAATGGGACAATAATTTTTGTATGTGTCTTTAGGAGAAAAGGTCTAAAATGTTTGATTGATTTAAACACAGTGAAGACTTGCTTTTCTACATTAGAATAATTAAGCTCAGCTCCTTGCAGATTTGAGCTAAAGAAAGAGATTGGTGCTTCTTCTTGTTGATCATTAGGTTGTGTTAAAACAACAGCATAGGATGTTTCAATAGCCTAAGTATACAGAATAAAATGTTTAGAAAAATCAGGAGTATTCAATGTAGGTGCATTAATGATTGCCTGTTTGATTAAATCAAAGGCTTATTTTTATTTATGTAACCATTTGAAGACTGAATTTTTCTTAATCATATTCTGCAACGGTAAAACTATTTGAGAAAAATCAGGAATAAATCTTTTGACAAAATTGATTTTTCCCAAAAAGGATTGCATGGATTTCTTATTATGTGGTAAAGAAATATCAGAAATTTCTTTAACTCTATCAGGATCAATATATATGCCATCCTTAGACACAACAAATCCTAGAAGTTTTCCTTCACTGAGAGCAAAGAAGGATTTCTTTGGATTTAGAGAAATGCCAAATCTTCTACATCGTTCAAATATATGTTTCAAATCATGCAGATGATTAGTTATTTTCTTTGAAAATACGGTTATGTCATCAAGATAAATAACAACTGATCTATTAATCAAACCCTTGAATGCTATATCCATGGCTCTCTGGAAAGTAGCTCCTACATTTATCAGACCAAAAGGCATCTTTTGGTAAGCATAAGTTCCCCATTTGGTTCTGAAAGTAGTTTTCAGCCTATCATCTAGATGTACCAATATTTGGTTATAGCCTGAAAAACCATCAAGAAAATACATGAGTTTAGAACCAGCTACCTTTTGAAGTATTTGTTCCATCGTTGGCAATGGGAAGTTATCCTTTTGACATGCCTTGTTTAAATTTCTAAAATCAATGCAGATTCTAATATCTCCATTCTTCTTCCTTACATGAACCATGTTTGAGACCCAACTAGAATGTCTTACAACAAAAATAATTTTCACCTTCAAAAGTTTGTTCAATTCTGACTTGATTTGTGCTTCCAGATTGGGGTGAATTTTTCTTAACTTCTGTTGTACTGGCCTTACATCGGAAAGCATTGGAATAGTATGTTGGATAACAGAAGTATCATAAGTTTTCAAATCCTCATAATTCCATGCAAAGACATTTTTGTACTTATTCAGAAGTTTGATGAACGCTGACCTTTCCTCTGATGTTAACTCGAGTCCTAAATTAACAATCTGTGGTTTAGACTCAGTACCAATTTTTACTAATTCAAACTTCAAAGTATAACTTTGAAGTTTAGCATTAGTAACATTTTTGAATCTATCTTTGATATCATATAAGTCTTCAAGTTTGACTACAAATTTGGGAATATGATTTTCATTGTCTTTTGATGTGTTTTGAAGATCATGATTACTTTCATCAATTATTTGGCCATCATAAGATTTTTCTGAAGTCAAGAAATTTAAGATATCTTCATCATGATAAAATACTCTTCAATTGGTGACATTATCCGACACAGAAGGTCTAAAGATTAATTCAACTGAAAACCTATCTGGACTATAATCTTCAGCTGGGAGGAGCTTGGAAGCAACATTAGCTAACAAATCGACTGCTAAATTCTGAGTTCTTGGAATAGAAAAAATGTTGAATGCTAAGAATTGAGTGGTAAGGTCTTGCACAAGAGATTTGTAATGTTTAAGATGATCTGAAAGACAATGGATAGTGTTTCTTACTTGTCTGATAACAATTTCGGAATCACCATACACTTTCAAATACTTAAAATTCAATCCTATTTCTTTATAAAGCCCTTGGATTAAGGCTTCATATTCTGCAGTGTTATTCATACACTCAAATTCTAATCTACATGATAGCATAGTTTTTTCCCCATCTGGATTAACTAAAATGCATCTTGCTCCTGCATCATCGTTGGATTTTGATCCATCAAAATATAAAGACCAAAATAAAGATTTATCTACAGGTTTATCTACAGATTGATCAAAAACATTAACAATTCTTGAAGAATCATTTTGTGAAAATTTTTCAATTTGTGAAATAAAAGTATTTACAGAAAAAGGTGATTGCGGTGCTGTGAAATTTCAAAGAAATGATTCAGCAAAATAACCTCCGAGAATGTTGTTATTAAAAGCTATAGGTTCATCTGGTTGTTCAAATTCAATTATAGTATGCATCATGTGTTTTTCTCGCTCAACCTTAATTTGATTAGGTTTCCCTTTGTAAGGAAGCCACATGTGAGAATAATCAGTGGCAATGTAACCATTAAGCTTTGCAGATCAATCCATGCTCAATATTAATCCATAAAATTCAGGAATATCTGCAATCAGTATCAATTCTCTGAACTATCCTGGGATCAGAGGCTAACCTAATGGTGACTGAATTAATTTCTCCCACAACTTGCACTTTAGTCCGATCGAATTGAACAATATGAACCGCATATTTCTGGGGTTCAATGTTTAATTTTGAGCAGACTGAAGTAGGAATTATGTTAGATGATGCTCCTAAATCTATTAAGCAATTATGCAAATTCTTATTATAGATTTCATAAGTCAAAAGAAAAGGAGGTGTCTAAGAATTTGATCTTTCTCCATTAAGAACAGTATCATTAGCATCTACTTTATCTGGTGGCTTACCTGATCCTTTTGCTGTTTTGGCAACAACACCACTTGGTAGAGGAGAAATAGGTGTTGCATTTAATTCTTTCAATAACAGCTTCTGTTGATATTTAAGTTTTCTGAGTTCATGAAGAGAGATATTTGCTCTGGTTTTCTTCATGTCTTCAACAATATTATAATCTATAGGATCTGATACCACCAGAGTCTTAGATGTTGTTGTAGGAGGATTAGAAGATGATGGTTGATTTTGAGTAGAAAAAGAGGAAGTTTTCTTTACAGGGGTTTTGTCTTTAGTATTCGAAGTTGAACTTTTCTTCTTTGGAACTGTTTGGACAGGCTCTGCTGTAGATTTACTTCTTGTACTTACTGGCATGGCTTCTTATTCTTTTTCACTGTCTGAATTAGGAAGAATGAAATCACACATCCCATGTAGTTCAGCTATTTCTTCTTCTTCATATTCTTCCGTAAACAGAGGTGTATCATCTTCTTCATATTCTTCTAGATCAGACTCTGCATTGGATATTGAATTGGGTGGTTTAGATTCAGTTTTCTGATTCCTTTTGAAATTTCTGAATGGCCTTTTGGTAGAAGTCTCTGCCACTTGTTTTTTGATTTTGATCATTTCATTAGACAAGGTCTTCAGAACTTTCTGTAAGCCTTCCATGTCATAAGAATCCCTGGGTGTTTTTTTTTTTAATCATCTTTAAAGCTGACCTTTTTGGATTTCTTTTCTTCAATAGCATTCTTCTTATCCAAAGAAATAATCTGTCTTTCAACTGCAATTTCTTCTTTCATGTTTTCAACCAAGTAGCTTTAACAGCTCTATCTACAAAAATTTCTATATTTGAGGGCAAAGCTATTATATACCATTCACTTCTGACTTGCTCACTAGGTTTTGAGGTTGTAGGAATTTTATTCAAAAGTTTGTTGAATCGGGAATTAAAATCTTTAATGGGTTCTTTGGGTTCTACTCTCAAATTGGAGAGATCATTGATTAAAGTTAATATTGATCTGTCATCTCCAAATTTGGTTAAGAAACATTCCTGGAACATGTCCCAACTTGTAATAGATCCCGATGGTAGTGAAAAGTACCAGGATCCTACTGCCCCTTGTAAAGTATAAGGGAATAACCTAACCACAACATCTTCATGTTCTACTGCATTTAAATTTACAGATAACATAAAGTTATTAATGTGTTCTTCTGCTTGTATACCAAGGTCCGGACTAAATTTTGGCAGCCATTTTCAGGATGATCTGGCAAACCATAAAAATGTGTAGGAATTTCAACAGCCCCTGGATTATTCCATGGTCTTTGTGCCATTGTTGGGATAACAATTGAGGGACTTGAAGAGAAAACTGGTGTTTGAGTAGAGTTTGTTGGAATAACTATGTTCTTATGGGTTTGAATTTGGGAAGCATATGAGTGGGTTTGTGATGAAGAAATGATATCATTACCTGACTCCGAGGATGTTTTTATGGTCTTAACTCGACTTGGTAAAGGAAATTCCTTTGGAGGAATACCAATTTTTTCACTTTGTGACCTAGTGAGAGGTCTGGAAGAAACAAATTGTGAAGTAACACTACCTTCGGATAATTCAGACTCTTCTAATGATAATGAGAACCCTTGGATTTTATGAACTAAAGCTTGTATTTCAGGAGACTCAAGAGGTTGATTGTCTGACAGATATAAAGTTTTTGTAGTGGATGTATTGATGTTCTTCTCTGGAGTGTAAAAACTCTGGTAAACTTGATAATTGTATATTATTATTGATGAAGATGAAAAAGATGATTACAATGAGGGATCGCCTAGGCTTTAAATATAGCCTCAAGGTGTCCCTTGGCGAAGAGGCATGATCTTTGATCATGCCCTTCCACATTAATAACCTAAGATAACTAAATCTAATTAATAACTACTAAAAAATACATAACATTTCCCCTCTCTTAAAGATGCTTTGTCCTCAAAGCATATGTAACGATGGACAATGTTGACGAACGCTTGGGTTTCTTGAGCGGCGGGCTCTTGCTTCCCACATTTTAAAAAGATCGTGGAGCATATTCTCGAGTTCAATCTTTTGTTGATCTGGATAGTGAAAATATCTGATATCGACAGGGTCGGATCCTGTCTTGACTTTTGGTGACTCTTCGTGGCTCTCTTTTGAAGATAACATTTCTAACTGATGACATTGTACTGTAGATGTTGGCGCTCCTATTTGAATCATCTTCGTCATCAGAGAGGAAGATACGACTTGATTTTCTGGGGCTTGGAATCCATACAACTTGTATTTCTTCCCTTTCCAATTAAAACTTATAAACTGTTTCTGATGGTTGGCAGAATAAGTACCTAGAGTTTGTAGCCATTGAATTCCTAAGACCACATCTACTCCTCGTAATGGAACGGTGTAGAATGGAGATTCTAATTGAAAGTCTTTAATCTGCAATTTGACTTTATGGCATTTTCCTACTTGTTCAATCTTCTTACCATCGGCCACCATTACCTTCATATTAGGCATGGGAAAAGTAAAGAGGTTGAGTCTTTTGGCCATGGTTGAATCTAGAAAATTGTGCGTGCTGCCTGTGTCTATGAGAACCATTATGTTGTTTTTCTTAATATGTCCCCTTAATTTTAGTGTCCGAGGTTGTGATATACCTGTCATGGCTGATAATGACACTTGCGGAGTGCTGTCATCATCTACTTCTGGGGAGAATTCTAGGGTATCTTCTATCCCTTCTATGTCTGAATCATCATTGTTAGAATCATTAGTTGCTTCACAATTATACAGATTTTTTTCTTTCCCATTAGCACATCTGTGCTTAGGGTCCCATTTTTCGCCACAACGTTTGCATTTACCTTCCTTCATTCTTTGTATTTCCAAGTTAGATTTGTCTCCTTCGCGAAGGCGTGGTGGAACATATTTCATGTTATCTTCTTTAGTAGATTGAGAAAACCGTCATCTCGAATATACTTTTTCTGGTTTTGATAATCTTTCAAATTTCTTTTCAGCAGCTTTTGCCTTTTGCCTTGCTACTTCTACGGACGTAATTTCATGTAGTTCTAGCTCTTCCTGTATGTGGATTTTAAGTCCTGAGATGTAAGACTGGATTAGACGAGATTTCGACAATCCTGGTACTCGTGTTGCCAAGGTCTCCCATTCTCGAGTGTACTCATCCACATCTCCTTTTTGGCGTAATTTGATAAAGGTTGAAAAAAACTTTTCTTTTTTTATGCCTTGAAACTTTTTGAAGAACGCATCCTTAAATTTCCTCCAACTGATAGCGAGCGTTGTTTTTTTCCACCACATATACCAATTATATGCTTCTCCTTCCATTTTCATGGAAGCATGCTTAATTTTTTCGTCATCACTAGTAATGTCATAAATCTCAAAATATTATTTTGCCTTATTAAGCCATGCAACGCTATTTTTTTCATTACCATCAAATTTGGGTAGGTCGATCTTGGCTTTGCGCTGATATGCTAATGGTGGAACAAGAAGGGGATATTGATTAGCGAATGTGTTCCAGAGCTGCTTATTTTGAAACTCTGCATTACTATCTTCTTGATGATGTGGGGAATCGGTTTTTTCAGGATGCTCCTCTGAGTTCCCTGAATCTGCGGAATTGTTTTGTTGATTTTGTTCCTTGTTAGGAGATATTGGGGATTGTGTCTGACTTAATTTATCTCGCTTATCATTTAGCTTATTGAAGAGTTCGTTCTGCTTTTCTGTGGCCTCGTGATGATTTAGCCACATTTGTCTTTCTATTCGATTTGTTGTATCATGAACCTTTTTAATGTCGTTGGAATGCCCTGCAACCGTACCTTCCAGGTCGACTAATTGTTTTCCGAATTCTTCGGAATTGTTATTGATCTGTTTCTCGAGATCTACCAATTTCTTCTGGAATTCAGCCATCGACATCGAAGAAGACATTGAACGTGTATGAGGTGGAGAGTATTTTTCTGCCAGTTTTCTCCTCTTTTTTCTTTAAAATTAATTAATTATATTTAATTATTTTTATTTTTTTTTGAATTAATTAATTAATAATTTTTTTTTTAACTATATAATATATATAATTATTATATATATATAATTATTAAATGGGAATTATATAATATATAAATGAACTATATATATATATATATATATATATATATAATTATCAATTAAATTATATAATATATATTTTATATATAATTAAAAAAAAATCGTGTTTTTTAAAATGTGTCGTTCCGCTGAAAAGACCAAAAGACACACCATTTCTTGTAATAATATGAATGCGTTCGATTCACGCCGGGTTCACCACGTGTTCGATTCACGTCAGGTTCAACCTTTATCAATGTTTCTTTGTAATCCGAATATGAATGCGTTTGACCACAGCGTTTCGATATGAATGTTGTAAACTCTGGTCACGAGTCACACATGTTCACGATTTACCAACGTATTTTAAACTGGCGCAAGTTTTTGTTGGGCGGAGTGTACGGACAGACGGCGGATGGGTAGGGCAGCGGAAGTTCTGGCTGCGGTAAGGAGATGGCTGCGGTAAGGAGAACAGCTATGGTTAAGAAAAAGACTGCGGTAAAGGAAACGACTGCGGGTAAGAATTGGCTACGGTTAAGGGAAAAGACTGCGGGAAGGGAAAATGACGTGCTGGTTGTACAGGCGGAAGAAGAATTTGATCGATATACTGTACAATTCTCAGATTTGTGTCACTGCTGGCTTCTTCAATTGCAGAATTTAAATTTCTGAAATGGCTGCTGAACAGTTCGAAAAAGCAATTCTGTACTTTGAAAAAAAAAAAATTCTGCAATTCCCTTCGAATTCTTTAACCTGATGATCACACAGATCCAGA
The DNA here is from genome assembly GCA_034641835.2 of Pinus albicaulis. NCBI lineage: Eukaryota > Viridiplantae > Streptophyta > Pinopsida > Pinales > Pinaceae > Pinus > Pinus albicaulis. The sequence continues at coordinate 205,348,836 of CM076576.1, forward strand.
AGAGCGATGGCTTTGATACCAATGGAGTGTAAAAACTCTGGTAAACTTGATAATTGTATATTATTATTGATGAAGATGAAAAAGATGATTACAATGAGGGATCGCCTAGGCTTTAAATATAGCCTCAAGGTGTCCCTTGGCGAAGAGGCATGATCTTTGATCATGCCCTTCCACATTAATAACCTAAGATAACTAAATCTAATTAATAATTAATAAAATATACATAACATTCTCAATTTCTTCCCTAGTGATTTGAGATGTAGAGGAAATTGAAGAAGGTGATGAGGGTGAATTGCTCTTAGAATGGCCTATAGATTTGGATTTACTTGCCATTCATAGCTTAGGCCCTCCTTCTAGCGCCAAAAATGTTGAAGCCTCAAAAATCGTTGCTTCAAACATTGGGCGAAAACCACCCGGTCCGGACCTTAGGACAACTCCTTTTTCGTTTGATGTGGTGGCTCCAATTGGATTTATAGGACCAGTTTCCTAATAATGAATGGATTGGTAATGGAGTGTTTGTGCAAGTGGGTAAATGGAACTAACTAAATGAATTAAAATATCTAATTTAATCTATAACTTGCAAATAATTCTAAAACTAACCCGTGTATTAAGTATGAATATGACTTAAAGATGGTTTCAATTAAACAAATAGCCATGAAAATGTATTATTATTCAACCAAAAGATGCAGTATCATATAATGATAACTCTGTTTCATAAATTAAACAAAGTTAGAATAACACATCGCATTCATAATTTTATATATCATTTGCACATACTATGGTAAATGAAAATTTCTATATCTTCAGAAATGATATGATAAAGAAATATTTGAGGAACAAGCATATATAAATGATAGAAAATTTCAAAGAGAATACTTCATTACATAAAGAAAATAACAGTAAATTGATAGAAATACCAAATTCATTTAGATATTTTCTTGATGCAAATTTGATATCCAAATCATGCGCTTTAACTTAGAACAACCTCCAAGATACAGAAATGCAACTCTTAAAGATAATTCACCATAAATCACAGGTTGTGATCCTTCATAAAAATAAAATAGTAAAAGGAGTACAGAAATGTATGATCCAACCCAAAATATTACAAATTTAGGACCCCTTTCTAAATGCATGAAAGGGGTTTAAATAGGAAATTAACAGAACAGATTATCTATAACTTATGCTAGAAACTATCATCGGAGATCCTGGGAAAGACTTGCGATATCAAATAAAACAGATTCACTGAATTTCTTCTGTATTCAATGTGCTAAGGTGGCAGATTTTAAGCATTTCTTTAACTTTCGTTGGATGACTCAGCCTCGAATGCAACTGACTAGTGTATGTGGCATCAGATAGCTCTGGAATGATGTAATTTATGGCATTATAAAGGCATTTGATTACCATCTGCTGACTTTGTGGTTTGATCAAATATGTCCATATGACATCCCATGTAATTTCCTGTATTTTGTTGATCTTTTGATTCATGTTGATCATTTCCTGCTTCCATCTGGCATAAGTCTCTTTCATCCTTTGCAATTTACTTGGAGTACAATCTGAAATCAAATTAGTAGCATATAAGATATCATTTACTAATTGTGTCAGATTGTTCATTATGGCTCTAGCCCTTGATGCAGCACATTCTTCTTTAATTAACTGTGTATCCCATTCAGCAAAAAAAAAAATTATTTATGCCTTTCTTCGATCCTGGGAAGATTTGATTTCTTTCCTTGTTCTGAGTCCTACCATGAAATAAATTTTGATATCTTATCATCAGCATTCTCAAATTCAATTCTAGTACTGACTGATTCGTCAATGAGAGATGATGTTATTTCACATAAAGGCTCTGCTTGTGCAATCTTTTGACAAATATCATCTAACTGCTGAGACAATAGCTTATTTGTTTCCAGAGCTTCAGTTTTAAATTGGTCAATTTTAGGATAATCCTTAAATTTATCCAAACTTGCTTGAAATATTTTCTCTTGTTGTTCTTTGGCAGTTTTCTCATTTTGCAACAAGGTTTGTAACTTGGACACCTCTTGGGACAACTATTGTTACTTATTCAAAGGTTGTTGATCAAGCTTTTTCTTTTCCACACTCAGTTTTTCTTCCATCTGTTTGGCTTTGAGTCTTTCTTCTTCTAACTGCTACTTCAACTGCAATATTCTTTGTTTATCACCTGTTGTTTTCTCCTCTAGCAATGCTATCTGTAAGTCTTTTTTCTTTATCATTTGATTGACTTCAGTAGCTTTATCTATAGTGGCTGCACTGTAGGCACCTGCATATTGTGATAATTTGGTAAGATCCTCTGAAGGATTTACCTCAGTTTTCTTCCATACAACATTCATTAACTCAACTTGTGAAGTTGAAAATGGTCCTTGATCTACCTTCCTTCTCTTCCTTTGTTTTCTGACAACAACCCTATGCTTAGGATTGTAAAAGATATCCAGAGGAGGAATTTCTTCAACTCTCAAAACAATTTCTTCTGATGGATGTTCAGGAATGATCTCCATATCTTGATCATTTAGATTGTCAACTTGAGGATTATTTTGTTCCCCAATTTTCTGTTCAAATTGTTCATATTGTCTTAGCAATTGGGGAGTAACAATAATTTCAGCAGAATTTACCAATTTTTCCGTGGTTGTTTCTCTTTCAAGTTGTTCATCTAGCTTATTACCTATATTTCTTTCTTCAGACTACATATCAGTTTTGGTAACTGTATTCTTCTTTTCTGTCTGAATATCAAGTTTTCCATTTGTACTTTCCTTCTCAGTATGCATATCAGGCTTGCTTCATGTACTTTCCTTCTCAGTATGCATAACAGCTTTGCTAGTAGACACTTCTTTTTCTGTCTTGCTGGCTGTGTCTTCCTTTTTCTTTTATTATGTTTCTATACTTTCAACTTCTTGCAAAGGAATCCTTAGGTCAAGGGGAGCTTTCAGCAATCTCTGACTTCTGAACTGCATAAATTTATTCATATCCTCTGTCTGAAACTTGGATTTAGCCAAGTCATAAACTTGGGAAAATTTCTCAATAGAAACAAATAAATCATCGTAGTCATCAGGTTCATGTTCAAATCTAGCAATTTGAACCAAAGTTGTGAAATCGAAAGCTACTTTATTCGGATCATACTATCTGCCTGGAACAGTTGCAAGCTTAAGATCTCTTATTTTAATGACTTCCTTCTCAGCATGTTTGAAATCATTAAGAGTATAATTTCCACAATGAAAGGGAAAGGTAGGCCACATCAATTTCTTGGCATTCTTTAAACATCCTTACATCCCTCTTTCTGTCGACTGGTAAGAAATTTCTTGGGCTAACAGTTTATCAGGGACATATAGAGGTAAGATATGGGGTTCAACAATGCTTCCAAAAACTCTGATATAGGTAAACATTTCTTCTCCAAACCAATTTCCAATTAGGGATATATCATTCTTTGCCTTTTCAGAGAGTCGAGGAGGAAATTGGTTAAAAATGGTCTGATAGACAGGTAACATAAAGCCGTGAAAATCCTATATAGAAATCCTATATACATTATTTTTAAAATGGACCTTCCACAAATACTTATGGTAAATATGTATCAGGACAGGGTTTTGAGGGGTCCATTTCCAACCTAGAATAGGAAATTATGAATTGAAACACAGAGCATCTAAGATATAGGCACAGAAATGAAAAGGGGTTGTATTTCCAGTATCTTAATCCTTTCTATATTCCAAAATTCTATTAGCTATCTTGTCAGAAAGGGTAACTGACCAATCCATAATCTCATAATTCAGAGCAGAATGAATCAGGGGTACCATTTGAATTGAAAACCTTGCAGAATTATCATTTCCGAAAAGCCTACACATCATTGCAACACGGAGTACATACATGATGCTTCATTTTTGTGTTTTCCTAGCGCTCGTCTCCATTCCCTTATTGGTTCCAATTGAGTTTCATTGCCTACGGCGAAATCTTTAATGAAGGCTTTGTTATAGATTTTTTGAGGGTCTGGAAGATGGTACATCGCTTTTATATCTTCTGCTCTGAAAGACCCAAACGTTGTTCCCGCAGCTGAAACAAATTTTCTGTTAATGATGGTGATATTGTCTATCACCCATCATATTACATCATAATAGGGGAATATATTTGCCCGAGCTGCAATTATGTGAAGAAAATAATTTGCAAGTGCTTTGAGAGGAGTCTCAGAATCAGAATCTGAGTCTTCTTCATCTGGTACTGTCGCCTTTACCTCTGTAACAGTAGGTTTTTCTGCTTCAAGCAAATTATAAACATCTTCCCATGAAAGCTTCCCAAGACCTTGGCATGTAGTATCTGTAACCAACTTGATTTTAGCTGGTTTTTCTTTTGGGACTGTGGGAGTGACAACAGTCTTTGCGGCAGCAACAGTTCTTGCTTTCTTAAATTTCTTAGACATTTTCTTGTCAGATATTGTTTCACTCGCTCGGCGAATGAGAGGGTTGGATGTTCTGTGGCTCTGCAAATGAGAAAAACCTTTCAGACGCGAGAAGAAACGAAGTTAAAAGAACAACTGTGTGAAAATATTTTATCAATGATCTCTAATTGATTAACCTCGTATTAAACTTAAATGCCCTCCATGAGAGTCACATTCACGCATTCATATTGGAATCGATCACCATAATTCGTTTGATTTTATAATTAATGATGATCGTACAATCGGAGATTGGCGATATTGAAATGTTAAAGTAAAAATTTTCTTTTGAATTTTCCGATTGCGATTAATAAATAATATATGTGCGGCGCAAATAGCGATAAACAAAGACTAACTATCCATCGCATCGAAGGATTTGAAAGGGAATCAAATGACATCTCATATTTTCCGCCGATTTGCAATTGCATTGATAGTATATCGCATCAGACATTTCCAAAGGAATTAAGTTGTACATGATTTCCACCGATTTGCGATTGCGATGATGGTGGGGTCCATCGCATCGGAGTTTTGCAGAATAAGTAGACATGATGTTGTTCCTCCGAAATGCGATTGTGATGAATCGCATCGCATCGGCGTTTATGAAACAGACCGAATGAAGGGTATCCTTTTCGAAATGCGATTTGCGATAAGTTTTATCACATCGGAGTTTTTCAAAACAAATGTGAAACCATAAGACTTTACCGATTTGCGATTGCAATCGCATCGGAATTTTTAACATGAATGCTTCTATTCTTTGTGCCGATGTGATATAAGATTTAAGTTTAATCGGATCAGAAATATTCAAGGTCACATGCATTTGTGGTATGCGATATGCGATGTATGAATTTTAAACAATGAATCTTTTTATTGTTTTATTTAAAATAATCGGAGTTCTTCAAAGTCTTTTATTTCTATCTAAAAGGAAAGGGGACCTATTTCTAAAGTAAAATTTATTCTAAAATTTTGAAATGGGGAGGGTTGTTGTACCGTACAACAGGTATAAACCTAGCGAGATTTATCTTGGTCAAGGAAAATATGTGATCACGATTTTGCATGAATTTGGTATGATGGATAATAAACGGATGACAACTCCCATGATCACTAACTTAAGTTAAAGAATTCATACTCAAGATTTGTTGATCATGCATCCTATCGAAAGAGGATTTCCTCCTTGATTTACCTTGGAAACACCCAACCAAATATATGTTTTGTGATAAACACTCTTAGCCAATTTTAGATGAAGCCAAGGCATGATCATTGGATAGCAGCCAAAGATATTTTGAGATAACTTCATGGAAATATACATCATTGTCTAAGATATGTTGCAGGTAATGAGATTCAGTTATTGGGATACACATATTCAGATTGGGCGAGCAGTAATGCAAATGGAAAAAGTACTTCACGTGGATGTTTTTGTTTAAGATCCTCTACAGTTTCGTGGATGAGCAGGAAACAAGGCTCAGTTGCATTGAGAAGTGCTGAAGTTGAATATATAGTAGCCAGTGAAGTTGGTCAAGAAGCCAGTGAAGGGCCTTTGGACTCCACCATCATATGTTGTGACAACCATAGTTGCATAAGATTGACAGAGGACCTAGTTTTCCATGTTAGTATGAAGCACATCAATAACAATTACCACTACATTCGAAGCTTGGTGCAATATGGGGTCTTGAAGCTACAGTACAAATCCACTGACGAACAGGTGTTTGATATATTGACGAATTCTCTTCCTAGTAGGAAGCTTGAGTATTTGAGAGACAAGCTTGGGCTTGTGGATATTTCATCCCTGGTTGAGAGGGAACGAGGGTGCACACTGTATTCTCAATGTGTCATGCACTATAGCTAGGAATAACATCCATAATATTAGTGAAAGCACTAGTAGGGAGAATGGTGGATTGTATAAGCTTATGGGACCAATATTCTTTGAGGATTTGGATCCTAGATAAGAATAGTCTCGAGGATCGATATTCTTTAAGGATGGGTGATATCCAAGTTAAGAATAGTCCTATAAGGACATATCTAGTGAACATCTAGATGTGGTATGTGCCTTGAGAAGCAATGGTGGTGTCCAAAATATTCCTCCCAACATTGTGCTCTCATCTAGTGGAGAGATAAAGTTTGGTAGTGAAGGACTTTCTATATTTGACAATGTTGGTTATGATGATGCTTATCAATATGAATCCCCTCTTATGAGAATATTTCAATTTGAGAGTATGTGACGCAAGGAATTGATTACGAAGAAAATTTTCCCCAACGAGCAAATACTCAACCATTATATCTATTGTTTCTATTGCAGCTACTACAAGATGGAACATTCCTCAAATGGATGTAAAGACAACCTTTCTAAATGAGACAATTGATGAAATCTACAATGAGCAACCCCAACGATTCAAAGTGCATGGCAAGGAAACACATGTTTGTGGGTTGAAGAAGGCTCTATATTACTTGAAAGAAGCCCTTAAAGCATGCTATGCTAGAATGGATGCTTATCTACTAAGACTCGGTTTCGTCAAATGTTCTGAAGATCCTAATCTCTACAGCAAGGTGGTAAAGAATGAACTTGTGATCACTTTACTCTATGTAGATGACTTACTAATAACAACTGTGGAGCATCGTATTTGTGAATGTGAGAAGTAGTTAGCAACTGAATCTGATATGAAAGATATTGGACTAATCCACTACTACTTGAGACTCGAAGTATGCAAGAAACCTGGTGAGATTTATCTTGGTCAAGGAAAATATGTGATCATGATTTTGAAAAAATTTGGTATGATGGATAATAAACTGATGACAACTCCTATTGTCACTAATTTGAAGTTAAGGAGTCCATACTCAAGCTTTGTTGATCCTATATCCTATCGACAGATGATTGACTCCTTGATGTACCTTGTAAACACCCAACCAAATATATGTTTTGCAATAAACACTCTTAGCCAATTTTAGATGAAGCCAAGGCATGATCATTGGATAGTAGCCAAAGATATTCTCAAATATATTCGTGGAACTATACATCATTGTCTAAGATATGTTGCGGGTAATGAAATTAAGTTATTGGGCTACAGATATTCAGATTGGGCTACACATGTTGTGACAACCAGAGTTGCATAAGATTGACAGAGGACCCAATTTTTCATGCTAGGACGAAGCACATCAATAACAAGTACCACTACATTCAAAGCTTCGTGCAATATGGGGTCGTGAAGCTACAGTACATCATTACTGATGAACATGCGGTTGATATATTTACGAAGTCTCTTCCTAATAGGAAGCATGAGTATTTAAGAGACAAGATTGGGCTTGTGGATATTTCATCCGTGGTTGAGAGGGAGTGAGGGTGCACATCGTATTCTCCATGTGTCATGCACTTTGGCTAGGAATAACATACATAAGCCTAGTGAAGGCACTGGCATGGAGAATGGTGGATTGGATAAGCATCTAGGACCAATATTCTTTGAGGATTTGGATGAAAAATAAGAATAGCCTTGAGGATCGATATTCTTTAAGGATGAGTGATATCCAATATAAGAATAGTCCTATTAAGACATACCTAGTGAACATTTGGATGGGTTATGTGCCTTTTGAAGCAGTGGTGGTGTCCAAAATATGTCTCCCAACATTGTGCTCTGATATAGTGGAGGGATAAAGCTTGTTAGTCAAGGCCTTGCTATGTTTGACAATGTTGGTTATGATGATTTTTATCAACTTGAATCCCCTCTTATGATAATGTTTCAATTTGAGAGTATCTTGTTGTGTCATTATGAATACCTCCCTAGTTAAGAGGAAGTGTTGAAAATGTAACTAGTGTCCATATTCATAATGTAATGCAAATATATATTCATTTTTGCATTCATTTTTTTTAAATTCTAGTCAAAGCATGTTCTTCGTGCTTATAGGGTTTATTGAGTCAAAAGAAAAATTATTACGAGTCAAAGAAATGTATTTGAGTTAAAAGTCAATTTTTCATCCACAAGACCAAGGGGTCCCTGCCTAGACATGAGCGACTAGAAGACAAACATCTATTCAACCCCTAGAAAGCTATAAATAGAAGACACTTCGGCCTCATTCACGCACTCATCCCACACATCGATTTTTGTGCCAAATACAAGAAGAAGAATATTGAAGTCAAAGGAGAGAATTTGATGGTTTTTGGCTTGATTTTCTTCACAAGTGCGAAGGAATTGGAGCAACTCTGTGAAATTACAGGTCTGAAATTGCATGTCTGAATTGCAAGGCTAAATTTATGTGTCTTGGATAGTGTTTACTTTTATTGACTTTGACTTGGTTGGAGGAGATTTGAAGGAGGTTTGGCTTGGGTTTTTCTGGCAATCTTGGTCTTGGTCTTGGGTCTTGGATATCTCACTTTGATCTAATAATAAGAAGATGATTTTTGGATTTCCCTTGTGGGGATTTGCCCTGGCTTGGAGCCAAATTTAGAGTTCTCATTGTCTCTTTGTGATCTTTATGTTTTTGGTAATTGTTTGATGAAGAGAACATAATATTAATAAGAAGGCAATATATATTCACAAGTAATTTCAATATTTCAAATAATTTTCTGGAAAAATCACATCATAAATCCAAGAGCCCAACGCGTTTTGAGCTACTTAGTGTAGTTCATCGTTAGGAAAAGGATGATTGTGTTGATCCAAAACGCTTAATCATATATATACTGCAGAGATATGCAAAGGTCATTGACCAAGAAATCATAAAATAATATAATTGAATGTTAGGAAATTATTAAATAAAAGAGAAAAATCAAAGTCAACAAATTAGAAAATAATAGAAAAGGAAGAAAAAGGTTAAAATAGAAACAAGAAATAAATAAAAATGATAAACAATATAATTCATATTAAAATCAAATTTTATTATTTTATTATTTAAATAAAACAATATTAATTATAACAAATCAAATTAATAAAATAATAAATTAAATTAAAAATAATAAAATTCCTAAAACAAAATAACTAACTTAAAAATAAAATATCAACACAATTAACCAACAAAATGTACCATAAATAATATCCAATACTAATAAATCCTTATATAAATATACCTAAAAATTAAAAACAAAGAAAGGGAGAAATCAAATAAAAGAGAAACATAAATCCAAAGGAAGGAAGAAACCAAAACTAGGACAAGAGCGTAGGAATCTAACAACTACTAATTGTCCACCCATCGTCCCTGTTCAACGTATGAGACCTCTTTTCAATCTCAACAGCTTCCCTAAATTTGTGGTGATGGAATTGCTCAACACTAGCAATGACTATTGACTCTTCTAAGCAAATGTGGTGATTAGTCTTCCCAGCATGTTCTACAAGAGCCGAGGACTAAGTCCTACATTGCCTAAGATCAGCAGCATGTTCTTGAATCCTTTTACTTATAGAACGATTGGTTTCTCCAATGTAGGGAGTCCCAGAGGAGCATGGGATCAAATAGACGCCTTTAATGCACTTGGGGTCCAAGGGGTCTTTTGACAGATCCGAGGGAACCATGAATGGTGTTCAAAGGTCTAAAAATAGAAGAGATCTTATGTTTCTTTAAAATCCGAGCAATTTTGTCAGTCGTACCATGGATAAATGGAAGTTGAATGCCACCAACAACCTCCTTCAGAGGTTTTTTTGGTTTAGGACCTTTATTCACATTTAATAAAGCCTTAAGACCTTGCTACTTACTATACCCATTCTTCTCAAAAACTCTAAGGAGATGGGCTTTCTCACTCTCCAAGTGCTCAACATCTGAAACCCTAAGAGCTCTAGTGGCCAAGGTGTTGAGAACACCAACCTTTTGAGCTGGAAAATTATGAGAAATTATGAGAGCTAGCGTGAAGGTACTACTCCATGTGGGTTTTCTTTCGATAGAAATGGTGTGAGAAAGAGCCATCATAATTCCTCGAAATAAGCACATCAAGGAAAGGAAGGCTACCGTCAATCTCAGTTTCCATAGTGAACTTAATGGAGCTAGATTGATCATTCAAGTGTTGGTGAAAAAAGTCCAACTTTTGATGACCGTGAGACCAGTTTAGGAAGGTGTCATCCACAAACCGCTTCCATATCTTAGGCTTGAAAGGAGCGGACGCCAAAGCTTTTGATTTAAAACCTTCCATAAAAAGATTGGCAATCACCAGGGATAGAGGAGACCCCATTGGAAACACCACAAGTCTGTTCATAGAACTCCCCTTCAAAGCTAAAAAAGGTCGAGTAAGATAAATTTCAACCTACTTAGCAATGTTTGGATCCGTGACGCGATTGATCACATCAACAGCCTCCTTGATAGGGATATTGGTATATAGCAAGACCACATCAATGATAACAAGAGAATCATTCGGATCAGTGCCTAAGTTCTTTAACTCATTGACAAAGGAGGAGGAATCATTCACAAAATAATCGGAATTACCAACTAGAGGTCGAAGCTTACGAGCTAAATACTTTGCCAGAAGATAAGTGGGCCCACCAATTGTATTAACAATGCATCTCAGGGGAACCCCATCTTTATGAATCTTGGGACGTCCATAAATCTTAGGAGTAACAAGGTTTCTCTCAATAAGCTTATGGCTAAAGGAACCCACAATGCTACTAGATTTAGAATAAATCAGCATTATCTACTTGCTTTTTGGTTTCTCAACACAGCCTAGATAGAAACATTGGAAACTTGAATGTTAAACATGACAAGAAATTATTTATTGCCCTCCTATGAGAAGAAAAAGATAACACTACATAAAGTTACAAGGAAGTCATGCTCAGTGGCACCCTTATTAAAGATAAAGAAATTTCCCCCGTAAAATATCACAGTCAATAAATCATTTGCACAAATCAATAAGTCAACAAATATGAAATAGTGTGATGATATGTTTGAACATGAGAATCAAGATCTATCTATATATATCGGAAAATGATGAAAAAAAATCCACCAAAAGAACCTTAATCAAAGGTTGCCTGAACAAATAAAAAAGTTAAAAAATGAAAAGCAAATAATTGAAGTATTTTGAAAAATCAACAAATGAAAAAGTAATGAACTTTCAATGCCTAAGGGATCATAATCAAAGCTTATGCAAATCAGGAAGTCAAATAGTGATAAGAAGTTGCTACGAGGAAAGCTAGAGCAACTTACAAACAAAAAATAATTAGTCCAAAAAAGCATCAAAATAAATCCAATCAATATTATAAATCGGAATTCTGAATGTTTTCACATAAAATAGAAGGATACCATATTGTCATCCAAATAACACGTCTCACTATAACCCATAACAAAATCAATAATTAGTCCAAAAAAACATCAATATAGATCCAATCAATATTACAAATCAAAATGACACATATGAATTTTTTGACACAAAATATGTGTCATCCAAATAACACAAATCCAATCAATATTATAAATCAGAATGACACTTAGGTGTCATCCAAATAACAGGTCCTACTATATAACCCAAAACAAAATAAACATAAGTTAAATGAACGGCCTATTATCATTTCCCAAATCACATAATCCATCCCCACACATTTTTGTAGAAAATCGCATAGAAAATTGCATTAAGGTAGTCTAACCCTTTTACAAAAGACAATTTTGCTCAAAGCCTTCACAATAGTTGTGTATTATCAACCATCATAGCTTCAAAAAATAAACACTTCCACAAAATAATAAAGAAAAAATATCTTAAAGAAATAGACAATATAATCAACATAATATATCAAAAATAAAACAAAAAATAATAATAAATAAATAAATGAAGTCACAGGTTAGACAATGCTTATTTTCCATTTTGACATATCAATGTAGTAAGTATACTAATACATGGCATTGTAACAATATCATTCATTTATATTTTACTCAATCATTATTTATTATTTGACTTTTATGGAATTTGATCAATTGTTTTTATTTTTCTTAGAGTTTTTATCAATTCACAAAGGGACTAAATGGAATTCAAACCGAAGATCTGCATGTACTTTTACACAAAAGCACTTGCATGAATACACAAAAGCACTTGCATGAACTTTTACAGAAAAGCACTGCATGTACTTTTACACAAAAGCACTAGCATGAACTTTTAAACAAAAACACTTAACAATTGGTTGTTAAAAAATTGATAACATAAAATTTCTAATTGTATTGAATTATTAACACCTCAAATGAATATAGACTTGAATTATTAACACCTCAAATGAATATAGACTACAAGCCATTTAACACTATCTTTAGCCCAAAATTGAATTAACAAGCCATTTGACACTATCTTTAGCCTAGAATTGAATTTATTTTTAGCTTTCGCAAAATTCTTTCCATAGTTTTTAGGTTTTTTCTAATATATTTTGATCCACCCAAAATTAGTTTTTTTAATTTATTTTAATCAAAGAAATTTTTAGACATGTATAAGCAATTAATAGTGTTTCCAATTTTAATCAAAATGGCTAATCATAACCAAAAAAAACTATATAAATTGGAGCTTTTTTTATCAATATTATCTATATAAATTAGAGCCTTTTTAACCACTTTAAATAACGAGAAGGAAAATCAATATTTTTTTTTGCCTTAAATCAATAAGAATTATGTTGAAGTGATTGAAATAGCAAATGCCATTACACAATTATATGTTGTGATGGAGATATTCATAAATAGTGAAACTATTTATACATTAAAAATAACAATTTCGTCAATCGAAATTACAATTTTGGCAAATGCCACATAATTGAAATCTTAACCAGGGCAACCCAGAAGAAAATAAATATTCACCTACATTTTAATAGAATAAATTAATTTTACTGAATGTAAAATTATGATTCGTTGCAATACTTAAACCAAACAGAAAAATATAGTTGCTTCCAAGTTACCTTGATTTTAACCATCGAAATTGTCGATCTTAATTATGCTTTAGTTCCTATGGCTAGTTACCTTGATTTTACCTTCTCAACCTTCATTATTTATTATATATGTGCATTCTGGCTTTAGTCCCTATGGCTACTGTGGTATCGCACTGAACTTGTTACGTAAAGTTCTTATGTATTCGAATCTCAATCATATAGCTTGAACACGTTGAACCCAGAAACCCCAATGTTAAATATTCTTCCACAAATTTACAAATGTTCATCTTTGGATTACTGTGAATTAAAAATAGATATCAAGATCTAAGATAATTAAGTTTAAAAAACTTGTCATGTCACATGTGTACATCAAACTTGCTGTTTCAACCATTCATCCATATAGCTCTTCCAATACATCCTTTTCTTTGGAGGCAGACCCAATCTTGTCATCGTAAATAAGAACATGTTACAAAACCAATAGCCGATAATAATAAATTCAATAGAATATCAAAATTGGTCATCATACAGGTGCTATGGCCATAATACCTTCAGCCAGCTGCATCATGGAGTGGTGATGGTGAACTATTCAGATGATAGCTGCCAACCCAACTACGTCGTCTTCTAACTTCGACTCACCTGTTCGTTGAAAAGATCTTGTTGCTGCGAAGGAAAGACATAATATAGTAGATTTAGCACGAAATATTAAGAATGAATGTCCGGATTACAACTTGTCATTTAGGAAATAATACTTTCCATAGAATGAAATCCAATTCATTTTTTGCTGGCATTATAATTCGTGATTTTGCACATAATATTTCTGTTAGAATTAGATTTAGAATTTTAAAACTGGCATTCTAATGCCATTCCTAACATGCTTCATGGTGCTTGCAAAACAACAAAACAAACTAAACTAAATCTATGCTGCTAGTTGATGGTGGAGGCCACCTGTGGGGAATAAAATCTGCAGACAGGGCATCCAGACTCAACCAAGCCTCGTACAAACCTGATGACACCATCCCACAGATGGGCAGACTGTTCTTCCATCAAACATTGAGATTGGCTCCAGCCTAGGCTCAGCCAAATTGGAAAAATAAAAAATGAAAAGATAAAAACTTACTTCATAATTAATTTTAGTTACTGAGATGAGCATATTGTTCTTCCATCAAACATTGAGATTGCCCCAGCCTAGGCTCTACCTAATTGGAAAAATAAAAATTGAAAAAAATAAAAATAAAAATACGATATAATTATTTTAGTTCACTGCTGAGATGGGCATATCGTTCTTCCATCAAACATTGAGATTGGCCCCAGCCTAGGCTCGGCCTAATTTGAAAAATAAAAAAATGAAAAATTTACTCCATAAATAATTTTAGTTCACCGCTCATTATAATTTTCTCATCTTTTCTACAACATTGTTTAGGTAAGAATGTTAATTCCACGGCCTTATTTTCAGAAGGATATAAGGAAAGACATCTGAAGTAAAGATGCTGCTAACATCCGAGGAATTCAAATATCTGGTAACAGTCAACATATAGTGAAAATTGAATTTATCAGGAGCTGTGGAAAAATATATTACACGTATGCCACAGGCATTCATCATGCCCTGAATAATTGGACCTGACAGGCATTCACCGTGTTATAACTTCTAATACTAGTATTAGACCTGCCTTCGATCAAAAAGTCTAAACAGATAAAAAAAAGCTTGGAATCGGCAAAAGGGGTGCTTGATCAAAGTTGACCTAGTCAAGCCAAAACCTCTGGCTATTAACGCCCATAAGTGTTAATGTAAACATGCCATTGCTTCGTTTCATGCCCATAAACATTGGGCAAGGCAAAGCAATCATTGTATAGTAATCAATTTTGCTTTATCAAATCCAATATAGGTTACACTGAAGAGGCAATGAATATTGACAACAAGATCATGAAAATAAGATATCGGAATGAGGTGGCTAACTATATGCCTTTTCAATTTTGGGGATCATGTTGATAATTGTTTTGGTAAGCTGCTGCAATCCCCCCAGGCACCATTTTCATTTTATGATAAAACTTATTTAATGATGATGGGTAGATCGGTAGAGAATTTATTACATCCATTGAAAGGTGCTTCACTGGTGAAGACAGCAAGAGCCATGTCCTTTATCAAATGCGGGATCATAGGCACATCAAAACTGTTTGCCTATGAAGGCTTTGATCATTGCGTGTTTTACTAAATTTTACTATCTTTTCATCTTCAGACTTGACCTGAACCCTTGCCACTTACACGTCTTCAGTGGAAAAGCTTTGGCAGTGGCTTGCCAATCATATCTTAAGTCAAACCTCAGATTCTTGTGGTCAAACCATTTTGAGAAAAGAGGTATTCCACTAGTTAAATGGAAAATTGTTGCAAAGCCTGGACAGCCAGGTGGATGGGGTCTAAATGATATTTTTCTGGTCGGAAAAGCTCTAGCTGCAAAAGGAGTTTGAAGTGGATATCTAGCTAAGTTACCGGATCCGGCAGTGGTAGGGGCAGGATCACCGGATCCTCGGATCTGATCCGGATCCGGATTCGGATCCGCTAAAATACGACTCAAATACGCCATGTGGCGGTTTATGTTTTCCAGGAAACGGATCATCGCCGAAGAAACAGATTCATCCAAATTTGTCCTGCTCGCGGAAAACGCCATATCAGAATTTTTAATCCCCGCAAAAGTCAACAGCGTGAAGAGATCAGATTTTTCGCTAAACAATTATCCTACGAAAGTAAAGTTTGCATTTGGTGGCTCGACTGCTTGACGAGCTTCCTCCATCGTGTGTGGCATTCCTGGCATTCCATTAAACGATCGTTGGTTCGACTGTGTCTCGACTCTCGAGCTTCCTCCGCAGTGTGTTAACCTGTTTTCCAGATTACTATACGCTGTATAGCATGCCGCTGTGATATATAGCATGCAGTAGTGATATATTTTAGAAAAAATAAATTGTATTAAAAATTTAAACAGTTTTAAGGTTTTAACTTTTAAGTTTTATATATTATGGTTATATTTTGATATAGTATATATATTATATTATAGTTTATTTGATGACGTGTTACATTTTTTATTTAAATTAAATTAATTGATATTACGTGCCCCAAACTAAAACTTGTCATTGTATTTAATTTAAATTTTATTATTCCCTGCCCAATGCCCATATGGCATAAACTTTATAAATTTTAAAGTTTATACCGTATTTAAATTTTAGTACTTGCATTGTATTTAATTTAAATTTTATTATTCCCTGCCCAATCCCCATATGGCATAAACTTTATAAACTTTAAAATTTATACTGTATTTAAATTTTAATATTAAATTATGAAGTGTGGTCTATAGTGTTTACTATTTGCATGTTTGTATAACTATAATTTTAGTATTTACTTTTAAGTTTTTACATAATTTACATTTTTTAATTGTTATAATTATATAAATATTTGCATGTTTGTATAAATATAGTTTTAGAATTTAGTTTTAAGTGTTTTATATAATTTATATTTTTTTAATTGTTATAATTACATAAATCGTTTCAGTTTTAAAAGTGTTTGATGCTTTCAGGGAGTATTTGATTTTCGATCTCTAAAATGTTTTTTAAAATTAAAAAAAATATTATTATTTTTTTATTTTTTTGTATTTGACGTATCCTTGCCATATCCGCATCCTGGATTTTCAAAAAACTAGCGAATCCGGATCCGTATCCGTATCCGAATCCTGGTAACTTAGATATCTAGTCATGGTCTTTGGTGTAAGTTGTCTCTCAAGAGTATATTTAACCATAATCTACAAGGTCATTTGCATTGGTAGGCAGTTTTAGTTGAGAGCTTCTGTTTTTCATGTTCTCTAGAAACTTCACCTGCTATGATTTTGAAATGAGGTCAGGTCCTCAGGCTGCTTTATGTCAATTATGGTGAGAGAAGATATGTATGCAACTCCTGGCAAAAGGGGCATTGCTAATTAAAGAGGACAAATTGTTAGACCAGGTATTTTATTCTGATTTTATAGCTGTTTTAGTTGCACCAAAGAAGAAGATATGAGGTGCATTGTATGTAACCTACTGTTTTCCCTTCATTTTTCCTGCAGATGTATATGCTTTGTATATATAAGAAGCAAATTTTACCAAAGAGAAAAAAAAAATACAAAATGAGAAATGTGTGACTTCTCTCAGTTTATATAGGCTTTCGAATTTGATATATTTGTCTGATTTAGGTTCTCATTTCAATGTTTCATGATGATGACAAGTTTGGATGGTGCAGCAATCTACCTAGATGATATACATCCTAACTCAGATTGACTTTTATCAAAGAAGGCTCCTCTTTTCCTCCTTGAGACTCGAAGAACCTTGAGGATCAAGTGGTCCAATACATAGGAGATGCTTCTTAAGCTTTTTTATTATTCAGTTAACTTTATAGATATTAACACATAATAAAGTTATAAACAGATGCTTCTAGTCCCTGGGTTTTTATAATTTTGAACTTGTATCATATATGAGATATCCATTGATATACAAAATTTTGGGCATCCATTGATATTGTGCATTGTATGGGCATGGCTTTGATGAATATCACTAAGAAAAGGTTTTTTTTTTGTCAAAATATGTGTACTATAATTTCATACTTGCCAAATTTTTCCCAATTTTTTCTTAATTGGAGTCCAACTCTTGGCTATTCTACATGTTGCCTCAACATCTAGCAGGTCTTGTGAGAGACCCCACAAGACAAAAGTCGCACTACGACACAACAATAAGATGGATGCCATTGTCACCTCACCTCAACACACCACCTCCTGCTCTTTAGTGGAATTTTACCACACGGGAGACTTTCCAATATAGGTCACCTAAATGGTATTATAGGTCAAAAGGATCAAGGTGACACTTTGATAAGCTTAATCACGGTACCCACACTAGGAAAGAGGCTCAATTCTTTGTGATAATGGATAGCGTACCTATAAAGAGGCCTATAAAGTAAATTTTGTAGCCTAGGGTTTTCAAGATATGGCTCAACACTAGCACAGTTAGGCATTTAAGAGGAAGGAAAAGGTTTACTTGAGAGGTATGATCAACAAGCAGAGCAACAAAACTTCAAGTAACCCTAAGTTGAAGCATTAATGCAGAATTAGGGTTATTCAAGCCATAGATTTTCTCTTTTTGGTTAAATTGCTAGACCAAGCATGGTGAAATGACTTTAAATCAGCTCATTGTCCAAGCCCTAGTTGAATTCGGCCATAAACTCTAACCCTAATAGCTTTCCTTAAGGGCCAAAATTGTAGGAAAGAGAGGAAAAGATAGAAAAATTTATATTTCAATCACCAAGATGGATGTCAGTTCCTTCTATCTACTTGGGTGATGGAGGGTTAGGGATTTTGGCTATGGAAATATCAAACCCTTGAAGGGACTCAAGGGTAAAACCCTAGGTTTTCACTTGCTAATTATTACCCACCAAAAGTGGGCACCCCTAGGAGAGCTTTTCTCCTATTCATCTTCTTCCAACCAACAACTAGCAACGGTTGTCCACCTTGAAGCCGATGTGATGTGTCACTGTATCTTTGTCACCTACATTAGTCATATGCTTCATCTCCCATTTGTCAAGAGTGCATGTTAGAAGGTGGGCATTCCGATCCAAAAGGTACATTATTGTTATGAAACCAACTCCAAAAATAGAAGAAAAGAGAGATCAATGCCTTAGAAATAAACCACTTCGAGGGGGCAACCTCCTTTACATTACATAAATGAACAATTCTTGGATAATACAAATGAAAAAACCTCCTTCTTTATATAGGAGTCCATGGGGTCACAATAAGGACACAATAATAAAAATATTGGGGTTACAAGGGTACAACAATAACAATAAGAGGGCTACAATAACAACAATAAGGGGCTACACTAGCAATATAGGGACCTAAGAATTATTCATTGTGCAAACGGGTGTTTAAACTTGTTTTGTTCATTTGGACATTTTGGCATGGATTATAATTTATTCTTGGGTGACTTAGAGGAAGGAAGGGCTTTAACCGTGGTTTTGTTCCCTCACTTTAAATAGGGGGTGTTGAAATGTGGTTGTCATTGATGTCAACCCAAGAAGCACCAAAAGATGTCTCGCCTTTGTTGACCAAAATAACATGCTAAATCACCTGACATGGGGACATGGGACACTCAAATTCGAGTGTCCGACACGGGGCACGTAGACCCCCCGAAACAGGACCCTATATATATATATATATGATTTCATATCACACAAATTCTCATTCATGATAGAAATTCAGACATAGATCTAGATTCTACACTGTAAATTTGTAAGTTGTAACATTATGAATACAAATGCAATCATGACAGATTCATCAATGATCCAATAGGAGAAAGACAAGAAACAACAGTTTTCTCATTAAATCATCAAATCAAAATGTGTTACATAGGTACTGAGTCCTAAGGACTCCTGACTAGCAATGCCAATAGCAAATAGAAATAGCAAACACAATACAACTACAAGGTAGTAGGTAGTGTTGACCACACTTTGTCAACAATTCAAGAAGCAAGAGTACAAAGCAGTGGACGAAAATTTTCAAGATCAATGTCATCTTTCAGCTTCTAGTTTTATCATTGTAAACTCAATTTATTCTTTTATTATTGTAAATGACTCTAGTGTGACTATAAAGCCATGTAACAACGCCTAGGTAAGCCTACGATTTTTTGTCAAAGTATTTTATCTAGGGATTTTTTTAACCTCCCTGAATTATGTGTTTGTAAACACGCATAATTAGCAGATCTTTTCTCCTAGATATACCCCAAAGCTAGGGTGGAATTCATTGACAAGGTCTTAGGTAAGTCCTAGAGTTTATCGAGTCTATGTATTTTTCATACTAGATCATATTGTGTCGTAGAATTGGGTAATGCTTTGAGGGTCTATGTCTAAATGTGTATTTCCCCTTCTAAGGGTTGATAAAGTAATGTTTGATGTAACAGTGTGTTTAGGAATAACTTAGTGCACAGTTACTCATACTTAGACACCATGGCTAAATTATTTCATTATAGACACACTTACAGGGTTCAGAAATATTTATTCCCCTCTCGAGTCTTTTAATTAATTTTTCTAGCAAAAATAAAAGGAAATAATTAGCAAGAAAATTAATTAATTTAGAGTCAAAAAGTAATTTGAGAGAAACTAAATTCTCTCCAAGTGGAAAATAAAAAAAAATTGTGAGTCAAAATAGAATTAATTTTTGGAGGTCCTCCACTGGAGGAAAAATGGATTTTTTAAGAAAATTTGACCCCTTGGACCTTGGTGGTTAAGTAGAAGTGAATTTTTAGAGGATATTAGTACAAAATATTATTTTTTGAATTAATAAAAAATGGATTTTAAGGGAAATTCGATTTTTTCCTCAAAAATAAAAATAAAAAATCAACGGTGGAGATCAAGTCATTTTCAAAGGAAAATCGACATATGAGAGACTATTTTGACGAGGATCAAGCCAACTACCCATTATTTCCACTTTGAGGGGATTTCTTCTCTCATTTTCTTTATAGGGAAGCTATCAAGCTCCTCATTTCATCTTGGGATGATGTAATCTATAATGCATGCACTGAGCCTTGCTCTGCTAGAATCGTATTTCACATAATAGAAAGACTTTGGGGTTTCAAATCCATGGTGTTCTTCTATTTGTTGATCTATGGTATGTACTAGTAATTTTTCATGCTCTGTATTATATGCGCTTTATAAACGGTTATTTCATTTGTTGCCAGACGGAACATCTATTGGTATAGGTATCTTTCCCATGGTATTAAATATCGGCCAGTTTGAACCGGAAACTGCTCAAACCGGCCAGTTAGGAGGCTTGCCGGTCCAAACCGGTCAAAAAAACCGATCAGCCCTTGCCTTTGACCTTGAAATACTGGCTAACCGGTGCTAACCGGCCGATTCCGTCCTTAACCAACCGGTTAGCTACTCTTTCCCTATGCGGACCCACGCATGGCCAGAAATGGGTTTGAGGGCTGATGTGGAGGTAAGAGGAGGGTTGTTTCCCTCCAAAAACACCCTCTCCAATCTTTTATAAGTAGGGGCAGCCTCTCCTTTGTCCCACACCATCTCATTTGATGTTTGTGAGTTTGATTGAGAGCTTGGAGAGTGTTGAGCGTTTGCCAGAGCAGTGATCTTGGAGGCTTGGAGTTGGAGTTGGAGCTATCTTAGAGATAGTTTGGAGTTGTCAATAGAGTTGGCATCTTCAAGAGGACGCTAAGGAAGCTAGTTTGCATTGCCAGGTAAGGATTTTCACTTGAAAAATCCATCATTTCATTGTTGTTCATGTATTTATTTTCTCATGTGCTTAGCTATGCTATTGCTCTCAAATCTCTCGCCCTATGCTATCAAATTTTTTATGTTTGAATGTGCATTTTGTTTCGTAAATTTAACCTTAGTTGTCCATTTATCTTAGCTGCAATTTTTTTTTAAATGACAGATTTATTTCCAAATTTCAATTATTTCAAGTCAAGATGGCTCCAAAACCAAGGACAGTGCATGAGCCCATTGTGATGTGGTTGATGGAAAGATGATATGAAAATTTTGTGAAAAATGTATTGGAGGTGGGGGTATTCTTAGATTGAAACAACACTTCGCTGGGATAAGAGGCCAAGTAAAGCCATGTGATGCACCTAATGAACTGATAGGTCCGGCTAGGGCAAAATACCTTGCCAAGTTTGAAAAGTTTGAGGAGACTAAGGCTAGGGAGAAGGCCATCCAAGATGAAATTGCAAGGAAGAGGGAATTAATAGATATCATGAGACAGAGTGGGTATGATGATTATGAGATTCAAGACTCCACTTCTATCCCTTCCACCAATGATCCCCTTCACTATGTTCCTCCTGTTGGCCAAAAATCAAAACCAACAAAGAGACCCAACCTCCAGAGTTATTTCTCATCCACTGCTAATCCCACAACCACTTCCTCCCAACCAAGTCGTCAACCCACTTTGGATCAACATTGGAAAAAACAATGCAAATAAACTTCTTATCAGTACATTGCTAGATGGTGGTATGATTCAGATATCCCATTTAATGCTGCTCGCTCACCTTATTACCAAGCTATGTGGGACTTTGTTTTAATTACACGAAAGGGTTTCAAAGGCCCTACTGTGCATGACTTGAGGGGAGCTCTTTTGCAACAAGAGATTTGTAATATTGATGAGTATTTGGCTGAATATAAAGAGTCATGGATCAAACAGGTTGTTCCATCTTGTCAGATGGATGGACTGATGGAAAGAACCACACTATCATTAACTTCCTTGTTTCTTGCCCTTGAGGAACAATGTTTTTGAGATCAGTTGATGCATCTGATAAGGTGAAGGATGCAACACTTCTATTTGAGCTTTTGGATGAGATTATTCAAGAAGTGGGGGAGCAAAATGTTGTGCAGGTCATCACAGATAATGCCTCAAACTATGTTCTTGCTGGAAAGATGCTTGAGTCCAAGTATAATACCATATTTTGGATTCCATGTGCTGCACATTGCATAGACCTCATGCTTGAGGAAATAGGCAAAGTGGATTGGGTAAAAAACACTATAGAGCATGGCAAGAGCATTACAAAATACATTTACAACCACTCATGGGTATTGAGCCTAATGAGGAAAAACACTGGGGGCAAAGAGCTTGTTAGGCCTGCCATTACGAGATTTGCAACTCACTTCCTCACGTTGCAATGTCTCAATTCTCAACAGAAAAACCTGTAGAAAATGTTTTCTTCTGATGATTGGACTGAATCCCGGTGGGCTCGTAGACAAGATGGAAAAGACACCAAAAAGAAAGTCTTTGACAATTATTTTTGGAAAAGGTCTTCAGCGCTGGTAAAAATTACTTAGCCCCTTGTTAAGGTGCTAAGGATGGTGGATGGGGAAAAGATGGCAATGGAATACATTTATGAGGCTATGGATCAGGCAAAGGAGCAGATACGGGCAATTTACAGGGACAGGTTAGCTAAATATGGCCGGATATGGGAGATCATTGATAACATATGGAACAATCAACTCCATCGCCCCATACATGCAGTTGGGTATTTTTTTGAACCCAAAGTATCATTATAAAGCTCGACTAGGAGATCAGCAGGATGGGGAGGTCAAATCTAGATTGATTGATTGATTGCTTGGAGCGCATGGTCCCTAACCATGCAGACCTTTTGAAAAAACATAAACAACTTACTCTTTGCAGTATGGCAACTGGTACCTTTGGAAAGAACTTGGCGAAAATGGCAAGAGATGTGGATCAACCAGGTAAGCAATTCCAATTTGTTTTTCTTTTTCAAGTTAAATTGTTTGTAAATAAGTGATGAAATGAACTATGTTACTAATGAATGTCTTTTTATTTGTAGCACATTGGTGGGAGTCATTTGGCGGCCAATGTCCTCAATTGCAAAAGTTTGCAATTAGAATCCTCAGCCAAACTTGCAGTGCTTCAGGTTGTGAGCGCAATTGGTCTGTTTTTGAGTGCATACACACAAAGAAGAGAAATCGTTTGGACCAGAAACGGTTAAATGATCTTGTGTTTGTGCAATACAACCTTCGCTTGAGGCGGAACCAACTGATGAGCAAAACACCTAATCTAGATCCCATTGTGTTGGATGATATTGATCCAACATCAGAATGGGTGGAGGAGACTGAAGATCCAGTGTTTGAGGCAGATTTTGATTTTGATGCAGCATTAGCGGGGGGTGAATTTGAAGCAGATTTGGTGGCACCATCAGACGGAGACCCAGGATTGGTAGCTGCATCAAGGAAAGGCAAACAACCAATGGAAGGCACTAGTCATGCAGCTCAAGTAACTCATGCTTCCATTAGGTCCACTTCTATTGTTATTGGTGGCAGTGGTATTCAGGCTGTAGATGACCCTGAGGCTGAGGCATTCTTAGACTCTGATCTAGATGATGTCTATGCAGCTGTCGATGTTGATCCTGTGTCTAGTAGCGGTGATGAATTTGATGATTGATCATGATTCATGTGTAGTCTTGTATTAGGCCCATGGCCTCATAGCTTGTAGCATTGTTTTTGGACTTTATGGGCCATTTGGAGCCTTATTGCTTATGTATTTTTCAATGATATGTATTGCACTCAATGCCATTTTGATATATTCACCTTTGCATGGTATATAAATGAGCAAACTTTGCATATTTTGTCTCTATTAGCTTTGAATCATGGTTGCAAATCTTAAAAATAGTTTTTTTTATTAAAAAATAATTATTTAATGTATTTTTTTTAAAACCGGTTCGTTTAGACCTGACCAGTACCAGTGAGACCGGTTCCGGTCTGGTTACCAGTTCATTAGGTCCACCGGTTCTGGTTTTTAATACTATGATCTTTCCTTAGGTATTGGGTTGAGATCTATACTCATAGATCTAGTGTTATGAATAAAATAATATAAATAATGTAAACAACAAATAATGAAGAGGCATGTCTAAATGGGACATGACCCTCCATGACGAAGCACCCGCCTTGCTCTGCTAGAATCGTATTTCTCATAATAGAAAGACTTTGGGGTTTCAAATCCATGGTGTTCTTCTATCTGTTGATCTATGGTATGTACTAGATATTTGTCATGCCCTATATTATATGCACTTTATAAACTATTATTTGATTTGTTGCAAGACGGAACATCTATTGGTATAGGTATCTTTCCTTATGTGTTGGGTTTAGATCTATTCTCATAGATCTAGTGTTATGAATAAAATAATATAAATAATGTAACCAATAATGTTAATTTTGGACAACTAAGTCCAAACTCCATGTCGTGATGCTCAGATGACGATGCCAATAATTTTATTGGATTCCTCTTTCGGAGAGGTGTAAGATCGATTTAAAGATCATCTTTCCAATGAGCAGAACATTTATTTTGATTTAATTCCACTTATGTGCAAGGTCGGCCAGAATTGTAATGTAGGCTTGGAGCCCCAACAGATGTGTCACGCACCCTCACTAATAGATATATATTGGTCAACGTTTCTGCGTTGACCGTTGACTGGACAGTGTGTAGAGTTGTCTGAGAGAGTTGTGTGACACATTCTGGTTGGCTGACCATGAGGAGACTTTGTTGGTTGAAGCATCCAGTTGACCGTCGTAAAGCACCACAACACATATATTTTGTTGATCAAGTTAAGTGTATTTTTGTCTTGTCTTCCGTCGATCTATTGGTATGTTCTATCAGCATTTTACTTTCATGTTTATGTGATTGCTATTTCATATCGGGTATAAAGTAAAGTTGCATCAAGCATAGAACATCTACAAAAATTTACATGGAATCAAAGCTAAGGTGAAGACAAAGCTCAAGTTTGTATTGAGAGCAGTCACTGAAGGACCAAGGACTCATGGGTACCTCAAATTATAATGGCTTCAAAGTTGATGACAAGTTGACTGGAAAAGCTGACTTTCATGCTTGGAAGATGTCTTTGGATTTGATCTTGAAAGACCAAGAGGTCATGGACTATGTACAGGGTAAAATCCAAGAGCTTCCATCATCTGCACCTGTTGCCACAAAAACAAAGTATAGAAAGGGGGAAATCAAAGCTAAGCTGATCATCCAGGATTCCATCCACAAAAGTTTGGTTGCTTACATTTCTGAGCTGGGCACATCTAAAGAGATGTATGATAAGTTGATTAACATGTTCAGGGCCAACAATGCAAATCAAGTCCTTTTCTTTAAGAACCAATTGAAGAATCTTAATAAAGGCAGGGATGAATCCATTCAATCTTTTTTTTCTGAAGCTCACTGAGATCAGGAATAACCTTCTTGCCATTGGGGAAACAATAGCTGATCAAGGAATGGTTCTCACCTCACTTGGAGGTCTCCCTTCTGAATGCCATGTATTCATTACTACCATTCTCAATAACAATGTGATTCCTGATTTTGATGAAGTACTGTCGAGATGCACTCAAGAGGAAACAAGAATGATAGAATATGAAAATGAAGGAAATGTTGCCTTCACCACTCGTGCTAAGAAGAAGAACAAGGTGGTCTGAGGAACCATTGAAGAGCTGAGGCCAAAGGAAAGAAAGGAAGATGTTACACATGTAACAAGACTGGCCACTATGCTAGAGAATGCCCTAATAGAAGGGATTCTCCCAGGGATGATGATAACAACAACAACAAGAGGAATGGAAATCAAAGGAACAAGTTCAAAGGGAAGAAGAAGGCTCCATCTGGTCGCATTGAAAATGGGCAACCTTTCAAAAGGTCAAGAAATTCCAAGTATGAGGAATCTAATGTTGTTGATGATAAGAAAAATGAATTCATTCTTGTATCTGCCCTCTCTGCTATATCTCCACTCGACACCTTGGATGTCTGGTTGATTGATAGTGGTGCTTGAAGCCACCTCACTAAGTTTAAAGAAGCTTTCTCTAATTTGACTAAGAAGGATACTAATTTGAAAATTATCCTTGGAAATAATGCCACATATCCCGTGAAAGGGACAGGGACTGTGACCCTCAATTTATCTCAATGTCAAGTCCTCTGTTTGCAAGATGTATTGTATGTACCTGATTTGAAGAAGAACCTTGTGTCTATTTCGGCCATGGAAGACAAAGGTTTCAATGTGGCATTCGTCGATGGAAAGGTAAGCATCTGGAAGAAGAGTTTCAAGGAAACTCTTACGATTAGGTTTAGAGTTGATACACTCTACTAGGTTGGAGGAAGTCTACTGGGGGCTATGACATGTGATACTATTCGTCAAACCGAACTATGGCAGCGGAGGTTTGGACACCTTCATTACAAAGCCCTTCTCGAAGCAAGGAAGGTGGTGACAAGGATGCCTGAATTCAAAAATGATCATCAAGGTGTATGTCAAGGTTGTGCCAAAGAAAAGCATACAAAAGCATACAAGGGGACCTTTCCCCTCAAGTGTCACAAAGACAACGAATGTCTTGCAATTGATACATTTTGATTTGTCTGGTATGCTACCCGTGACATCCTTGGGAGGATGTTCTTATTATATGATGTTCATAGATGACTTCTCTCACAAGACCTAGATATACTTCTTGAAGAAGAAGGATGAGGCTTTCATGTGGTTTCGTACTTTCAAAGCCTTGGTGGAAAATCAAACAGGGAAGAAGATCAAGATTTTGAGGACCAATAATGGCACTGAATATGAGACGAACGAGTTCAACAACTTTTGTAGAGAAGCTGGCATCAAGAGGGAGACCACAACCATATATACTCCTGAGCAAAATGACGTTGTTGAAAGAAAGAACAGGACCATTGTGGAAGTTGCCTGTGCTATGCTATATGACCAAGGTCTTTCGAAGTTTTTATGGGGAGAAGCTGCAAACACTATTGTGTACATTCAAAACCAATGCCCGCATTCCACTCTGGACTCCAAAACTCCCGAAGAAGTCTTCTCTAGTAAGAAACCTGATGTTTCACATTTTAGAGTTTTTGGATGTCATGTTTATTTTCATGTGCCGAAAGAGAAGAGGAGCAAGCTGGATGCTTCTGGGAAGAAGAGAATGTTTGTGGGCTACAATGAAACTTCGAAGGCTTATAGAGTCTATGTGCCTGGTCAAAGAGAAGTGGAAATTTGCCACGATGTTACCTTTGATGAAGATGCTTCCCTCAGGAAAGTGATAAACCTTCCGAGCTCTGAGGAAGATCATGATGTAAGATCTAGGAATCAGGAAGAACCAAAGGATGAGATGATGCCTAATGTGGAAGGGTCGATGGACCCCATTGATCCACCTCCTTCAATGAAGACAAGACCCTCATGGCTCCAGGATACTCTTGAGGATGCCGAGAGACATATGGCCCCAAGGGGGACATTCCGTGAAAGCAAGAAGACGAATAGAAACCAAGGGTATCTAACAGCAATGAGTACAATCGTACAATCTAAGCCTGGATCTTTTGAAGAAGCCATAAAGCATCAAGTCTGGAAGGATGCTATGCACGAAGAATACGAGTCCATTATGAAGAATGATGTCTAGGATGTGGTTCCAAGACCGGAGGACAAAGTTGTTGTCACCTCGAAATGCCTCTATACGATCAAGCATGGATCTAATGGTAGTACTGAAAAATTCAAGGCAAGATTCGTTGCCCGAGGCTTCTCTCAAAAGGAAGGCGTAGAATATGATGATATACTTGCACCTGTGGCCAGATATACCACCATCCGATCTATTATTGCCCTTGCTGCTACGCAAGGATGGAGTCTACATCAGATGGATGTGAAGACAACTTTTCTACATGGATCAATAAAGGAAGAGGTGTATATGAGCAACCTCCAGGATTCGAAGTCTAGGATAGAGACTCTTTTGTATGCATGTTGAAGAAAGCCCTCTATGTGTTGAAGCAAGCACCCAAGGCTTGGTACGAGAGGATAGATAGCTACTTGATGAAGCTGGGCTTCATTCGAAGTAATTTTGATCTGAACCTTTACTTCAAGGTTGATAGAGAAAAGCCTCTCATTCTGGTTCTCTATGTGGATGATCTCTTCCTAATAGGTGCTGACCCGCTCATTCATAAATGTAAGAGGGAGCTCGCTTGTAAGTTCGAGATGAAGGACCTAGGACTGATGCATTACTTCCTAGGCCTGGAGGTCTGGCAGAAACCTAGCAAGATTTTCCTCTCTCAAGGAAAATACATTGTGAAGTTGCTGGAAAGATTTGGAATGGTAGACTGTAAGTCCATGTCGACACCGATGGAACTCAACTTTAAGAAGTTGAGTGAAAACACTGTTGGGCCCGTGCTAGCAAATCCTATCAAGTATCGTCAACTCGTAGGGGCCCTAATGTTCTTAGTAAACACTTGCCCGGACGCATGTTTTGCAGTGAACACTTTGAGTCAACACATGGTTGATCCTCATCACATTCACTAGGTTGGTGCCAAGAATCTATTGAGATATCTTCGGGGCACGATAAACCATGGGCTGAGATACATTGCCAGGAGTTTGAGACTCCATGGATATAATGATGTCGATTGGGCTGGCAGTGTGGTGGATCGCAAGAGCACATCTGGATGCTGCTTCACACTTGGGTTTGCTTCGATATCTTGGATGAGCAGGAAGCAGAAGTCGATGGCTTTGAGCACTGCCGAGGCCGGATACATTGCAGCGAGTATGGCTTGTTGTGAAGTGGTTTGGTTGCGAAAGCTCTTCAATGAGTTGTTCGAGCATGTGCTAGATACCACCGTTATCCTTTGTGATAACCAGAGTGGGATTCTGTCAGAGAATCTCGTGTTCCAAGATCGATCCAAGCATATTGATATCAAGTACCACTTTATTGGGGATATGGTACGGCGAGGCGTTGTAAGGCTCGATCATATAGGAACTGATGAGCAGGTCGCGGATTTCTCACAAAACCCTTAGGGAAGGTCACGTTCCTAACCTTCTGTGAGAATATTGGAATCGTGGAACGACCCTATTCTAAGGGTCTTGTTGGATGATGAGCTCTTGGAGCTATAAGCAACCACAGGGCTAGGCTTGTCGAACCTTGTTGGTGCACTTCTACCCCCACCGTTATGATATTGAGTTGGTTCACCTCTCTCTGATCGATGCCCCGCATGCATCCTACCCATGGAGTCTCGGACTCATGGAAAGTACCTCTCATTTGGCCAATGAGGTGGGAAAAGCTAGAGACCAGTAGCAAGACCGATGGACGCATCGGAGATTGTGGTACTCTCTATGTCTAGGATGGCATGTGTCCAACCACTTGATCTGGGATCAAGTCTAGTGAGGTTTCGGACCTCCAACTGACTTCGGGTCAGTTAAACCAACTTCAGGTTGGTAATAGACTCCTTTGAGTCCTAGAGAGGTTTCGAACCTCTAAGCTGATTTTATTAGCAAGGAGTGATGCTTTTGTGACTCACCTTTTGTTCTGAAATAAAGAAGCCAGCGAAGCAAATTACGGCGGGATGACGCATGATGTTTGGATGGCACATGTGGATGGAGTTCTCCCTAGTTGAGAGGGAGTGTTAATTTTGGACAACTAGGTCCAAACTCCATGTTGTGATGCTCAGATGACGATGCTTATTTTTATCAGATTCCTCTTTCGAAGAGGTGCAATATCGATCTAAAGGTCATCTTGATCCGATGAGCAGAACATTTATTTTGAATTAATTCCACTTATGTGCAAGGTCGGCCAGAATTGTAATGTAAGCTTGGAGCCCCAACAGATGTGTCACACACCCTCACTGATGGATATATATTAGTCAACGTTTCTGACCGTGAGGAGACTTTGCTGGTTGAAGCATCTTGTGGACCATCATAACGCACCAAAACACATATATTTTGTTGATCAAGTGTATTTTTGGCTTGTCTTCCGTCGATCTATTGGTATGTTCTATCAGCATTTTACTTTCATGTTTATGTGATTTCTATTTGATATCGGGAAAAAAGTAAAGTTGCATCAAGCATAGAATATCTACGAAAATTTACAAATAAATAATGAGGAGGCATGTCTAAATGGGACATGACCCTCCATGAAGAAGCACCTGCCTAATATATAAGCAGGCCTCTCACTCCCAATTGTATCAATCATTCATCATACATTTTATATATAATAATATTTGTATCCTCAATGGATATTTTCATATTCCAAGTCTTCTAGAGTATTTGACTTAAGGTAAGAACTTTGTTCGTTCCATTTGGTATTAGAGCAGTTCGATCCTCTGCCCGCTCCACCGTTGCACAGAGCCATGCCCTCCAATCCAGGCCCTTCGCCATCAAGGTTTCATCAATATTGTTGTCGTCAAGATTAAAGCATTTCGCTACGTTTTTGTTGTTTCTCCATTTTGCTAGTTTAGCTATTAGGCCTTTGGCCATTATAAGATTTTTTTTTTTAAATAAAAGTTTAAAAAAAAGAATTAAATAGTATTAAAAAAAAAAAGACAGAAAATATCAAGAAAAAATGTTTGTATAAAAAACAATAAGCAAGAGAAAAAAAAATCAAGTTAAAAAGATAGAAATATTATAAAATAAGGAACACAAGAAAAAAACAAAATTATTAAGAAAATTCAAAAAATAAAAGTACTAAGAAAAAAATATAAAAATAAAAACAATTATTTAATTTAATAATAAAAAAACAAAAAAATAAAAATAAAAAATCAATGCTGGAGACCGAGTCATTTTCAAAGGAAAATCAACATATAAGAGACTATTTTGACGAGGATCAAGCCAACTACCCATTATTTCCAGTTGGAGGGGTTTTTTTCTCTAATTTTCTTTATAAGGAAGCTATCAAGCTCCTCATTTCATCTTGGGATGATGTAATCTGTAACGCATGTACTGAGCCTTGCTTTGCTAGAATCGTATTTCTCATAACAGAAAGACTTTGGGGTTTCAAATCCATGGTGTTCTTCTATCTGTTGATCTAAGGTATGTACTAGTAATTTTTCATGCTCTTTATTATATGCGCTTTATAAACTGTTATTTCATTTGTTGCAAGATGGACATCTATTGGTATAGATATCTTTCCTTAGGTGTTGGGTTTAGATCTATACTCGTAGATCTAGTGTTATGAATAAAATAATATAAATAATGTAAACAATAAATAATGAAGAGGCATGTCTAAATGAGACATGACCCTCCATGAAGAAGCACCTGCCTTGCTCTGCTAGAATCGTATTTCTCATAATAGAAAGACTTTGGGGTTTCAAATCCATGGTGTTCTTCTATCTGTTTTTCTACGATATGTACTAGTAATTTTTCATGCTCTGTATTATATGCGCTTTATAAACTATTATTTCATTTGTTGCAAAATGGAACATCTATTGTTATAGGTATCTTTCCTTAGGTGTTGGGTTTAGATCTATACTCATAGATCTAGTGTTATGAATAAAATAATATAAATAATGTAAACAATAATGTTAATTTTGGACAACTAGGTCCAAAATCCATGTTGTGATGCTCAGATGATGATGTCAATATTTTTATTGGATTCCTCTTTCAAAGAGGTGCAAGATCGATCTAAAGATCATCTTGATCCGATGAGTAGAACATTTATTTTGAATTAATTCCACTTATGTGCAAGGTCGGCCAGAATTGCAATGTAGGCTTGGAGCCCCAACAGATGTGTCACACACCCTCACTGATGGATATATATTGCTCAACGTTTATGCATTGACTGTTGACTGGACAGCGTGTAGAGCTGTCTGAGAGGGTTGTGTGACACATTCTGGTTGGCTGACCGTGAGGAGACTTTTTTGGTTGAAGCACCCTGGTAACCGCCATAACACACCACAACACATATATTTTGACGCATCCCTACTATTTATTCAGGGTGATTTGTTTCTTTCTTCACCTTGTCCTGAGGATGAACCACATTAGATGGTTCAAAACGTCAACCTAATACTAATGATGTGATTAATCCGAAAGACATTTTTCTACATTATGCATCACAAAAGTCTTACATGTAACATATATTTTGCTAATCAAGTTAAGTGTATTTTTGGCTTGTCTTCTGTCGATCTATTAGTATGTTCTATCAGCATTTTACTTTCATGTTTATGTGATTGCTATTTGATATCGGGTATAAAGTAAAGTAGCATCAAGCATAGCACATCTACAAAAATTTAAAAATAAATAATGAAGAGGCATGTCTAAATGGGACATGACCCTCCATGAAGAAGCACCTGCCTAATATATAAGCAGGCCCCTCACTCTCAATTGTATCAATCATTCATCATACATTTTATATATAATAATATTTGTATCCTCAATGGATATTTTCATATTCCAAATCTTCTGGAGTATTACACTTAAGGTACGAACTTTGTTCGTTCCATTTGGTATCAGAGCAGTTCGATCCTCTGGCCGCTCCACCACTGCACAAAGCCATGCCCTCCGATCCAGGCCCTTGGTCATCAAGGTTTCGTCAACATTGTTGTCGTCAAGATTGAAGCATTTTGCTTCTCTTTTGGAGTTTCTCCATTCTGCTAATTAGGCCATTGCCCATTATAAGATTTTTAAAAACAAGAAAAAAAAGTTGAAAAAAAAGGAATTACATAGTATTAAAAAAAAAGGACAAAAAAAATATCAAGAAAAAAGTCTGTATAAAACAAAATAAGCAAGAGAAAAATAAAAATAAAAATAAAAAATCAAGTTAAAAAAATAGAAATATTATAAAAAAAGGAATAAAAAAATATTAAGAAAAATTCAAAAAATAAAATTGTTCAAGAAAAAAATAAAAAATAAAAACAATTATTTAATTTAATAATAAGAAAAACAAAAACAAAAAATAAAAATAATTATAAAAAATCAACGGTGGAGATCAAATAATTTTCAAAGGAAAATCGACATATGAGAGACTATTTTGACGAGGATCAAGCCAACTACCCGTTATTTCCACTTGGAGGGGTTGTCTTCTCTCATTTTCTTTATCAGAAAGCTATCAAGCTCCTCATTTCATCTTGGGATGATGTAATCTGTAACACATGTACTGAGCCTTGCTTTGCTAGAATTGTATTTATCATAATAGAAAGACTTTGGGATTTCAAATCCATAGTGTTCTTCTATCTGTTGATCTATGCTATGTACTAGTAATTTTTCATGCTCTATATTATATTCGCTTTATAAACGGTTATTTCATTTGTTGCAAGACGGAACATCTATTGGTTTAGATATCTCTCCTTAGGTGTTGGGTTTAGATCTATACTGATAGATCTAGTGTTATGAATAAAATAATATAAATAATGTAAACAATAAATAATGAAGAGGCATGTCTAAATGGGACATGACCCTCCATGAAGAAGCACCTGCCTTGCTCTGCTAGAATCGTATTTCTCATAATAGAAAGACTTTGGGGTTTCAAATCCATGGTGTTCTTCTATTTGTTGATCTATGGTATGTACTACCAATTTTTCATGCTCTGTATTATATGCGCTTTATAAACTATTATTCAATTTGTTGCAAGACAAAACATCTATTGGTATAGGTATCTTTCCTTAGGTGTTGGGTTTAGATCTATACTCATAGATCTAGTGTTATGAATAAAATAATATAAATAATGTAAACAATAATGTTAATTTTGGACAACTAGGTCCAAACTCCATGTTGTGATGCTCAGATGACGATGCCAATATTTTTATTGGATTTCTATCGGAGAGGTGCAAGATCGATCTAAAGATCATCTTGATCCAATGAGCAGAACATTTATTTTGAATTAATTCCACTTATGTGCAAGGGCGGCTAGAATTGTAATGTAGGCTTGGAGCCCCAACAAATGTGTCACACACCCTCAGTGAGAGATATATATTGTTCAACATTTCTATGTTGACCATTGACTGGACGGCGTGTAGAGCTGTCTGAGAGGGTTGTGTGACACATTCTGGTTGGTTGACTGTGAGGAGACTTTGTTGGTTGAAGCATCCTGTTGACCGCCGTAACGCACCACAACACATATATTTTGTTGATCAAGTTAAGTGTATTTTTGGCTTGTCTTCCGTCGATCTATTGGTATGTTCTATCAGCATTTTACTTTCATGTTTATGTGATTGCTATTCGATATCGGGTATAAAGTAAAGTTGCATCAAGCATAGAACATCTACGAAAATTTACATGGAGGTGAAGACAAAGCCCAAGTTTATATTGAGAGCAATCACCGAAGAAGGACCAAGGACTCATGGGTACCTCAAATTATAATGGCTTCAAAGCTGATGACACCTTGACTGGCAAGGTTGACTTTCATGCTTGGAAGATGTCTTTGGATTTGATCTTGGAAGACCAAGATGACATGGACTATGTGCAGGGTAAAATCCAAGAGCTTCCATCATCTGCACCTGCTGCCACCAAGAAAAAGTATAGAAAGGGGGAAATCAAAGCTAAGCTGATCATCCGAGATTCCATCCATAAAAGTCTGGTAGCTTATATTTCTGAGTTGGGCACATCTAAAGAGATGTATGATAAGTTGATAAACATGTTCAAGGAAAACAATGCAAATCAAGTCCTTTTCTTGAAGAACCAATTGAAGAATCTTAAGAAAGGTAGAGATGAACCCATTCAATCTTATTTTCTGAAGCCGACTGAGATCAGGAATAACCTTCTTGCCAATGAGGAAACAATAGTTGATTGAGAAATGGTTCTCACCTCACTTGTAGTTCTCCCCTCTGAATGAAATGTATTCCTTACTACCATTCTCAATAACAATGTGATTCTTGATTTTGATGAAGTACTGTCGAAATGCACTCAAGAGGAAACAAGAATGATAGAATATGAAAATGAAGGAAATGTTGCCTTCACCGCTCGTGCTAAGAAGAAGAACAATGGTGGTCTGAGGAACCATGGAAGAGATGGGGCCAAAGGAAAGAAAGAAAGATGTTACACATGTAACAAGACTGGCCACTATGCTAGAGAATGCCCTAATAGAAGGGATTCTCCCGGGGATGATGATGACAACAACAATAAGAGGAATGGAAATCAAAGGAACAATAGGTTCAAAGAGAAGAAGAAGGCTCCATCTGGTCGTAATGGAAATGGGAAACCTTTCAAAAGGTCAAGAAATTCCAGGTTTCTCAGAATCTAATGTTGTTGATGATAAGAAAAATGAATTCATTCTGGTTTTTGCCCTCTCTGCTGCATCTCCACCCGACACCTTGGATGTTTGGTTGAATGATAGTGGTGCTTCAAGGCACCTCATTGTGTTTAAAGAAGCTTTCTCTAATTTTACTAAGAAGGATACTAATCTGAAAATTATCCTTGGAGATAATGCAACATATCCCGTGAAAGGGACAGGGACTGTGACCCTCAATTTATCTCAAGGTCAAGTCCTCTATTTGCAAGATGTATTGTATGTGCTTGTTTTAAAGAAGAACCTTGTGTCTATTTCAGCCATGGAAGATAAAGGTTTCAATGTGGCATTCATCGATGGAAAGGTACGCATCTGGAAGAAGAGTTTCAAGGAAGCTCTTATAATTGGGTTTAGAGTTGATACACTCTAACAAGTTGGAGGAAGTCCACTGGGGGCTATGACATGTGATACTATTCGTCAAACTGAACTATGGCACCGCAGGTTTGGACACTTTCATTACAAAGCCCTTCTCGAAGCAAGGAGGGTGGTGACAGGGATGCCTGAATTCAAAAATGCTCATGAAGGTGTATGTTAGGGTTGTGCCGAAGGATAGCATACAAGGGGACCTTTCCCCTCAAGTGTCACAAAGACATCAAATGTCTTGCAATTGATACATTTTGATTTCTCTGGTATGCTACCCGTGACATCTTTGGGGGGATGTTCTTATTATATGACCTTCATAGATGACTTCTCTCACAAGACCTGGATATACTTCTTGAAGAAGAAGGATGAGGCTTTCATGTGGTTTTGTACATTCAAAGCCTTGGTGGAAAATCAAACAGGGAATAAGATCAAGATTTTGAGGACCGATAATGGCATTGAATATGAGACAAACGAATTCAACAGCTTTTGTAGAGAAGCCGGCATCAAGAGGGAGACCACAACCGTATATACTCCTGAGCAAAATGGCGTTGCTGAAAGAAAGAATAGGACCATTGTGGAAGTTGTCTGTGCTATGCTATATGACCAAGGTCTTCTGAAGTTTATATGGGGAGAAGCTACGAACATTGTTGTGTACATTCAAAACTGATGCCCACATTCCGCTCTAGACTCCAAAACTTCCAAAGAAGTCTTCACTGGTAAGAAACCTGATGTTTCACATTTTAGAGTTTTTGGATGTCTTGTTTATTTTCCTATGCCAAAAGAGAAGAGAAGCAAGCTGAATGCTTCTGGGAAGAAGGGAATGTTTGTGGGCTATAATGAAACTTCAAAGGCTTATAGAGTCTATGTGCCTGGTCAAAGAGAAGTGGAAATTTGCCACGATGTTACCTTTGATGAAGATGCTTCCCTCAGGAAAGTGATAAACTTTCTGAGCTCTGAAGAAGATCATGATGTAAGATCTGGAAATCAGGAAGAACCAAAGGATGAGATGATGTCTGATGTTGAAGGACTGATGGACCACATTGATCCACCTCCTTCAATGAAGACAAGACCCTCATGTCCCCAGGATACTCTTGAGGATGCCGAGAGACATATCGCCCCAAGGGGGACATTCCGTGAAAGCAAGATGCCAAATAAATACCAAGAGTACCTAGCTACCATGAGTACAATTGTACAATATGAGCCTGGATCATTTGAAGAATTCGTAAAGCATCAAGTCTAGAAGGATGCTATACACGAAGAATACCAGTCCATTATGAAGAATGATGTCTGGGATGTGATTCCAAGACTGGAGGACAAAGTTGTTGTCACCTCGAAATGGCGCTATAAGATCAAGCATGGATCTGATTGTAGTGCTGAAAAATTCAAGGCAAGACTATGATGATATATTTGCACCTGTGGCCCGATATACCACCATCCGATCTATTATTTCTCCTTCTACTACGCAAGGATAGAGTCAACATCAGATGGATGTGAAGACCGCTTTTCTGGATGGATCGATAAAGGAAGAGCTGTATGTAGATCAACCTATGGGGTTCGAAATCCAAGATAGAGACTCTCTTGTATGCAGGTTGAAGAAAGCCCTCTATGGGTTGAAGCAAGCACCCAAGCCTTGGTACGAGAGGATAGATAGCTACTTGATGAAGTTGGGCTTCACTCGAAGTAATGTTTATCCAAACCTTTATGTCAAGGTTGGTAGAGAAAAGCCTCTCATTTTGGTTCTCTATGTGGACGATCTCTTCATGACAGGGGTTGACCCTCTCATTCATCAATGTAAGAGGAGCTCGCTTCTGAGTTCAAGATGAAGGACCTAGGACTGATGCATTACTTCATAGGCCTGGAGGTCTGGCAGAGACCTGGCGAGATTTTCCTCTCTTAAGGAAAATACATTGTGAAGTTGTTGGAAAGATTTGGAATGGTGGACTGTAAGTCTGTGTCGACACCGATGGAACTCAACTTTAAGAAGTTGAGTGGAAACGTTGTTGGGCCCGTGCTAGCAAATCCTATCGAGTATCGTCAACTCGTAGGGGCCCTAATGTTCTTAGTGAACACCCGTCTAGACGTATGTTTTGCAGTGAAAACTTTGAGCCAATACATGGTTGATCCTCATCACATTCATTGGGTTGGTGCCAAGAATCTGTTGAGATATCTTCGAGGCACAATAAACCATGGGTTGAGATACACTGCTGAGAGTTTAAGACTCCATGGATATACTGATGTCGATTAGGCTGGCAATGTGGTGGACCGCAAGAGCACATCTGGATGTTGCTTCACACTTGGGTCTGCTTCGATATCTTGGATGAGCAGGAAGCAGAAGTCGGTGGCTTTGAGCAATGCTGAGGCCGAATACATTGCAGTGAGTATGGTCTGTTGTGAAGTTGTTTGGTTGCGAAATCTCTTCAGTGAGTTGTTCGGGCATGTGCTAGATACCACCATTATCCTTTGTGATAACCAGAGTGGGATTCGTTTGTCAGAGAATCCCGTGTTCCGCGATCAATCCAAGCATATTGATATTAGGTACCACTTTATCCGAGGTATGGTACAGTGAGGCGCTGTCGATCATATAGGAACTGATGAGCAAGTCGCGAATATTCTCACAAAGCCCTTGGGCAAGGTCAAGTTTCTAACCTTCAATGAGAATCTTGGAATTGTGGAATGACCCTATTCTGAGGGTCTTGTTGGATGATGAGCTCTGGGAGCTCCAGGGGGCTTTGGAGATAGCGTCTTGGAGCTATAAGCAACCACAGGGCTAGGCTTGTCGAACTTTGTTGGTGCGCTTCTGCCCCCACCGTTATGATATTGAGTTAGTTCACCTCTCTCTGATCTATGCCCCACATGCATCCTACCCATGGAGTCCCGGACTCATGGGAAGTACCTATCATTTGGCCAATGAGGTGGGAAAAGCTAGAGACCAGTAGCAAGACCAATGGATGTATCGGAGATTGTCGTACTCTCTATATCTAGGATGGCAGGAGTCCAACCACTTGATCTGGGATCAAGTCTAGTGAGGTTTCGGAACTCCAACTAACTTCAGGTCAGTTAAACCAACTTCGGGTTGGTATGAGACTCCTTTGAGTCCTATAGAGGTTTTGGACCTCTAGTTGATTTTATCGGCCGGGAGTGATGTCTTTGTGACTCACCTTTTGTTCTGAAATAAAGAAGCCAGCAAAGCAAGTTACGGCGGGATGACACACGATGTTAAGATGGCACAGGTGGATGGAGTTCTCCATAGTTAAGAGGGAGTGTTAATTTTGGACAACTAGGTCCAAACTCCATGTTGTGATGCTCAGATGATGATGCTTATTTTTATCGGATTCCTCTTTCGAAGAGGTGCATATTGATCTAAAGATCATCTTGATCTAAAGATCATCTTGATCCAATGAGCAGAACATTTATTTTGAAATAATTCCATTTATGTGCAAAGTCGGCCAAAATTGTAATGTAGGCTTGGAGCCCCAACAAATGTGTCACACACCCTCGCTGATGGATATATACTGGTCAACGTTTCTTTGTTGACCATTGACTGGACAGCTTGTAGAGCTGTCTGAGAGGGTTGTGTGACACATTCTGGTTGGCTTATCATGAGGAGACTTTGCTGGTTGAAGCATCCTGTTTACCGTCGTAACGCACCACAACACATATATTTTGTTGATCAAGTTAAGTGTATTTTTGGCTTGTCTTTCGTCGATCTATTGGTATGTTCTATCAGCATTTTACTTTCAGGCTTCCGATGCTACTATGAGCTCCACGAGGGCTTATTATAAGCTTGGTTGTCCATGAGTGATGAGACTCAAGATTGTTATGAGACAATAATTTATCATTTATGACATATGTATTTGAATTTTGAACTTGTTGACATTTTTTATTTTAATTATGAAGCATGATTCCTTTTCTTATTGAGTATCTGAATGTTTTGCTTACAACAATCGAATATGTTATGTTGTAATTTTATAGATATGAGATGATGTTATGAATTATTGCATATATTGTGGTTTTTATAACTTATAAAGGACTGGAATTATCATTAGTTTCTTTTTTTTGCTTAAAATTCACCATATTTTAAGATTTTTTTGCATTTTGATGAGTCTTATACGACTTTATACGGGTCGTTCTCGAGTCTTATACGAGTCGACGAGTCAATGGTCAGATGATTCTTTTAAGAGTACTAGTCGTGCAACATTAACATGACCAACACCACCCTTCCAACTTTCAAGACATCAACACAAAGTGTTGGCTAAATGTCCTCAGAGCAATGCTTCACTCGCAAAGCCTTACACTCCTCGATCCAGCAGATCAAGTATAACAGATCTCTCCCGATCAAACTGATTAGTAACCAACATGCCATCAAAACCTTCAAGAGATTCCCCTATACAAACACAACCCCAATCAATAATATACTTTCACATGTGCATAATCAAATACAAACCTCTGAGGTCGTTCTAGATGTTGCTCCTTAACTCATTAGGACTATCAATCAAATCTTTGCCATAAGATTCCTTCATCATACACTTTCCTTCTCCTACTTCTCATGTAGCAACATATTCTCTAAAATTCAATAATCAAAACCAAGATATGCCCTCCCTCTCAATCAGGAAGCATCTCTTCATCCGAACTCCCTCTTAATCTTAGGGAGATTTCTTCTATGCAAGCTTCCTTAGGGACATCAGCTTCTTCTTACGTCATCGTAAAATCTTTCGCGGCTTCCAACTATTTTATCAAAGTTATCATCATTCTCATCAACGAGCATCTTCACCATATTGAAGATTGTGGACCTGCACAACTTAGGTAGCAAGTACAACCAAATCTATAGAAGCATGAAGTTGGGCATATCAGAATCATGGAAGTATTTACATATCAGACAACTAAACCAGAGACATATACTCTTCAACATTTTGCTAGGGACTTTGTCATAAACCCTAGACTACTTCATAATAACTTTCATTCCATCTAGGGTTTCAATGTTTCTTTCAAAGGTGTAACACACCCTACTACAACATATAGCAAACCCTAGAACCAATTTACACTACAAGACATCTAACAACTTTCAGAATTCATATGGTAGACTTTCCACTAGGGATTCATAAAAATCCTAGATTTCATACAAAAGAATCAATCAAGGTCAATCACAGCTCAGTCATTATCACGACCAGCTTCCACTAAGGTCACTTGCAAACCCTAGATTTTTCAATCAATCATCAAAACTCAGTAATCTTATACAAATCTCAAAACATCATATTGTCATTTATTTATCAAAGATTTTCACTTCTACTAAGATTAAACCTCAAAACCCTAGAATTTCATTCTCATAACCTTAACAATCATTAAATAGATCTCAAATAGTTCTATCACATATACTAAAGGATTTAACTACTACCAGGGTTTAGCTACAAAACCCTAGACTTCCAAATATCATCATCCTAGAATCTCAGACAGGACTTCCATTAAATCCTAAAACTTATGACCATCAATAACCAAGTCAACACACATATCTAGGAATTCATAATCATGCACAGGCATTTCATATTATGTGTTAGGCAAACCCGACTTCACAAAGATCAATAAGAGTTAGACAACAGATCCTTTTCTTTATTCTTTTGACAAGTACATTACACGATGACTCAAGTACATTAAATGAAGGCCGAACATAGTTACATTTTCCAACAGACCCAAGGTCGTGGAAATTCAACATGGTATCAGAGCATTTTTGAGCTACTTTGTAAGTCAGTAAATCAGAGTTGTGTGCAGCGAAGTACAGCGTGAGAGGGAGTTGGTCACATTGTAAGTGAAGGGCTCACTACAATGTCGAAGTTGCAGGCAAGTCTCTGGTATGAGGACAGGTTGGAGGGGTTGTCCAACTATAGTCCTTGGAAGGAAAGGATCAAGCTGGTCTTGCAAGCCAACGGGATCTGGGAGTTCGCTGCGAAAGAGCTCAAGAAGCCAACCAACCCTAAGGAGCTGGAAATATATGAGGATTTGTATGCGAGGGCGAGATTGATCATCCTTGATGATGTGAAGTAATCCTCAATAGCTCATTTGTCCGTGAAGGACAATGCACATGAGAGATTTGGATGGCTCTTCATAATTTGTTCCAAAAAAAGAACAAGAACAGGGTACTAGTATTGGAGGATAAGTTGAAATCCACCAAGATGACAAACGGTAAAAGCGTGACTTTGTATCTGACGAGATTGTCTCGGGTCAAAGATGAGCTTGTTTCCATCGGTGTGACTAT
This sequence comes from Pinus albicaulis, assembly GCA_034641835.2. NCBI lineage: Eukaryota > Viridiplantae > Streptophyta > Pinopsida > Pinales > Pinaceae > Pinus > Pinus albicaulis. The sequence continues at coordinate 205,391,183 of CM076576.1, forward strand.
TTCTGATGGAGATATGGTAAGGATTGCCTTGAAAGGGTTCACCAAGGAATGGAAGCCCTTCATCAAAGGAATCGTTACCAGGGAGAAGTTGTCAAACTGGGATAGGCTATGGAATGACTTCATTCAGGAAAAGTTGCGAGATGAGGATCTTCATCCAAAGAAGACTTGTGTTGATGACGTGGCACTTGCAACACGAATGAAGGGTAGGCAAAAGAAGGACTTGAGTAAAATGGGTCATTATTCGTCGAGATGTCCGATGAAGAAGAAGGAAGATGACGAGAAGAGGAAAGGAAAGCAGCTCGTCGGTGTTGCCACTTCAGCTGAGATAGATGATCTCACCAGGAGATTGGAAGATGAGGACTTTGCTATAATCTCTCATTTCTCGCAGGGTACCATCAGAAGAGGATGGATGGTATGTGGACAGAGATGCGACGAAGCATATGACAGGGTCACAAGAGGTTTTTGAGACTCTAGCTAAATGGGACTCGAAGTTGCACATGGTGTTGGGCGACAAGAGTCATTTGGAGGTGTGAGGATCGAGAGTTGTGTTATTTGGGATGGAGACAGGACGTATGATGCAGGTCCAGGATGTACTATTTGTACCAGGACTCAGATATAGCGTGATTTATGTCCCGATGATCAAAAGGAAGGGTTTTGAGGTCTTGTTCCAGGATGGGAAGACAGGACACAGGCGTAAAGGCTCTAATTCCAATGGGATTGTACTTGGAGTTAGAGAGCATGGTCTATACAGGTTGACGAGCAAGCCTATGGATCATGGAAAGAAGAAGCACGTGAAGCAAGTGCAAGATCCAGAGAAGCAGATGCAGGTGCAGGCATCATAGGGGTAGGTACAGGTTCCCGAGAAGAAGGTACACTTTCCTAAGAAGAAGGTCCAGATTCTAGAGACTCAGAGGGAGTCGAGTTCGAGAGGGAGCTTGCAGGTTCAGAAGGAGACTTTATAGCCCAAGAAGAGCGTGCGATCAGTGGGGAGCAAGGGTGCTCCTACAAGTACCAAGAAGGAATCATGGAGAGATTAGAAAGCGATACAGGAGAAGAAGAAGAAGCTGGATGCTTCTAGTGGCATTGACACTTCCGAGAAGGGTGTAATTCACTGAACAGGGATTGCTGCAATTGTGAGCACCAAGAGTTGGGAAAGTGAAGCAACAAAACCGATAGCTTGTTGACTTAAATTGTAAAAATACACGAGGTATTTGTAATAATTATTTATTAATATATAAAATGTATAAGTGATGTTGAATGTTACAATGAGGTGTTAAATTTGGACAACTAGGTCCAAACTCCATCTTGTGATGCTCAGATGAATATTCCAATATTTGTATTGGATTCCTCTTTCAGAGAGGTGTAAAATTGATATAAAATTGATTTTAATCTGATGAGCAGAACATTTATTTTGAATTTATTATTTATAATAAATTTAAGTGCAGATTGGCCTTAAGGTTTTACCAATGTTTTGAAAATCACGATCGGGATTAAATCGGCGAGGGGAAAAAATCAGAAAAAATCGTAAAAATCGAGAAAAAATCGACACATACAAAAATATTTATTTTTTTTTCAATTTTTTTAATATCTAAAGCATCTACAGCATAAAATAAATGCATTGACACATAAATATGAAAAAAAAACTAATATATAAGATGTGTAATATCATGTCTAGTGCTACATCACACATAACACTGAATCATGTCCTGAATACTAAGTCCTGAATCTCAAGAGTCAACTCAGCCTCAAAATATCAACAAAAAATATAATAATGTATCTCATATCATGAGTCATAATGTCATATACAAAGGAATGTCAATGCACCATATAACATATGGTCCTATACGACTGATTTCCTCTGCCCCTCTTGCGAGAAAATACAACAGCTTTGCCTTTCCCTCTAGATGAAGAAGTTGGCAAGAATGGCAATGGACTCTGTCGTGCTCTAGAAGTAGAAACTGAAGCACCAGAATGGGAACCTGAAGCACTAAGAGCTAAAGGAGGCAGACCACGTCCTCTACCGATAGTAGTGGTAGGTGGTGTCACCTCCTCCTCCTCCTCCTCCTCCTCCTCCTGCTGCTGCTCCTCCTCCTCATCCTCCTCCCCCTCCACTACCTCCTGCTCTATCCAATCCTCTGTTTAAAAAATCGGCTTGACCGAAACCGACCAGGCCTGGTCGACCGAGCCGGTAGGGTGGCCGGTCCGACCAGGTAGAAAACCAACCAGGCTGGCCGGTTTATTACCGAGCCGGCCGGTTTTTGTAATGGCTCGGCCGGCTCGGTAACAAACCGGCCGACCAGGCCGAGCCCGATTCAACCGGGCCGAGCCATAACAGCCGGCCGGTGGGCCCAAAAAAGTCGGTTTTGTGGACTTGAAAATGAATTTTAATTCGTTGTTAGGGTTTTTTTAGGTTGTCTAAGCCCTCCCGAGTCCTGATACATGGTCAAGGGTTTTTGTTTTCCTTTAATCATTTCTTATTTGTATTTCTTTTCCATTTTTATCTATGCAAGAAGGATTCCTTTAACTAAAACTCCTTGCAGTTACCTTTTAGTGACAAGGTAATTCTCTTATATAACCTCATCAGAATTTTTTAGGTAAGGTTCACAAAAGGTATGTAGTCCAAATGTTTGCAAAGGCATGGTGCTAGTTATATGATGTTTACAAATACAGACTCTGGTCGTGTAGGACTTGGAGTCTTCAAACAATCACCGACAAAATTTGGTGTAAAAAAATGTGATTTATTCAAGTTTTATATTTGATCAAGTGAAGGCACTGTATTTTGGATGTTAAAAGATTTAATAAGTTTTATATTCGATCAAGTGAAGGCACTGTATTTTGGATGTTAAAAGATTTAAGAAGATAGATGGTTTAGTCAATGCCTGTTTATGGATGATACTACTGACTGATGCAAAATATCAGAAATTTTACCAATCTAAATATAAATTATTGACAATGAGACTGCTTGGATTTCCTAGATGATCAATGAACCAAACAAATGGAGTTGTGATTTAGTCTGGCCATCACCCAGTAGTAAATTTCTCAGCATTTTTGCTAGGCACTCGACAGGCTAAAAGGCTAAATTTCCATGCAAGGCTGAAGCTCTTAGTTTTTGGGATGTCAACCAATGGGCTAACTGTGAAACTTTTAGCAAATCAAGATTCCAAACAATAGATCAGAAATAATAATTATATCCAGGAAGAAGGAAAGAGAACCATATATGATTATCCTTACTTGTCTATTTCAAAACGGTGTTATTATTTGGGGATTCTTTTATTAAACATCTATCCTGAAATAAATTTTATAGATCTTTCTTTCGTTGAAATACATTTTCTTATATTTACGGAAAATATTTACAGCAGCAACCAAAAAGTGGAAGGGTATATATCATGGCCTTCGTTTCCCCTTCAGTAAAGCTACTAGTGCTGAAATAAATCGAATAAGCTACAGGATCTAAAGCTTGGGCATCCTTGATAAAAAAAACACCTTTGGCCAACAATTGATGACATCTCTCATCATGTGTGATGGCACTAAAAACAAACAGAGCACTAAGTGCATGCTCAAAAACATACTAACCTGATCTTTGGGAGGTGAAACAAAGGAAGAAAATCTGAGGCATTGCCAAATCTCAGTGAAGAAGGTGTGAACCACATAACAATGATTGCAATCACCAAACAAAGCTACTTGCTAGTAAATCCTACCCTGAAGGAGAACAAAGTAATGGTCCTAACTGTATGTCCAACAGTTGTTGGCAAACTAGCACCCTAAAATGACGTGTTTCACTTTCTCAAAATGGTAATAAACATGGCAAAGGCCATCAAAGAGTCCACTCTTTTCCACCTTGACCTTAGAGGTGATCCCTTGGTAGATAAAAGGCCAAACAAATGCTCTCAATTTGGAAGACAACCAAATGGATCAAATACTATGAAATTTTCCTACCCAACTATCCTTTGGGTCAACTGATATTCATCTTACATTGAAAACTGGGGCTAGTGGATCTTCCTGATGCAATAATGAATAAAATATGCCAAGAGTTGTATTGCTGCAAATTTCTGTTTTTGTACAAAAAAATTAATATTTAATGTATTTTTTACAAAAACCAAGTCATTACCGAGTCATTGAAACCTGGTCGACCGAGTCATTACCGATTCCGAGTCATTACCGAGTCATTACCTCGACCTGGTAGCTGACCAATTCCGTTTTTTAAAACATTGATCCAATCAGGGGCTGACTCCATGACAAGCCTCTCAGCCTCAACCCTCCATTCAGCAGTGGTGTCAATCGCATCTAAAGAGATGGCCTCCATATCAGGTGTCTTCTCAAGTTGTCTCACCCACAATCTAAGATTGTAGTAGACGTAAAACCATGTCATTGAGCTGCTGGGCCTCCAACTTGTACAAAGGTCATAAATTAATAAATTAAATATTTTAAAAAAAAAATTAATGAATTCAAAAAATCAGTTGGAATATTTTAAGTTTTTTACCTGTTGCGCCTTTTGGTGTGTATTTTTTCAAATACACTCCAGTTGCGCTCGCATCCTGAAGAGCTACATGTTTGGCTGAGTATTCTAATGGCAAGTTTTTGGAGTTTTGGTAATCTGCCACCTTAGCTCCTCCACCATGCATCTACAAGTTACAAGTTACAACAAATAAGATAAATTTATAAAGTTACAAACATAAGAAAAATTTTAAAATAATGAAAATCTTACTTGGCATTTTAGTAGTCCTATCCTGGACAGCCATGTCGAAGCTCAAGGTGCCACCTGCCATTCTGTATACCTCCATCTCTTTGGATATCTCTGCACGTTCTGATGGATTTGGCACCATCTTCTGAACACAAGTGAAAAAGCCATCCATGACCTCAGCATCAAATAGGAAGCCACATGAATAAGAAAATGCGGGGTTCCATCGATCATCAATCACTTCCCATAAAAGAAGTTGTCTTTGAAACCCCTCATCACCCTTATCATCATAATAGCTGCGAACAGCTTCTTTGGCCCTATCCATAGCCTCAAACAAGTAGCCCATTGCGGGCTTGTCTCCATCCACCAATCTAAGAACCTTTACCAAAGGTTCAGTAATGCTGCACACCTCTTCCACTCCAGCCCAGAAACTTTCCTGATATGACACCAACCTGCAGATGGCCTCTCCCTCTGATTTGCGGCTGATAGTCAAAGCACGCCACTCATCTGAAAGAAACATTTTCTTCAAATCCCACTTAGAATTCAAGAGGGATTGAAGAGATATGAAACTAGTGGCAAATCGTGTAATAGCAGGCCGCACCAACTCCTTCTTGTTGGTGAATGTCCTCATCAAATGAAGCACAGATGCATGATTATATATAAATTTTGTGATGCTCTTTGATGATTCTACAATATCTTTGACAAAATCAATCTTTCCGATGTCCTCCAACATCAAATCAAGGCAATGTGCAGCACAAGGTGTCCAAAATATGCTTGGATACCTCTCCATAAGCATCTTGCCAGCAGAAACATAGTTTGCAGCGTTGTCCGTTATGATTTGGACAACATTTTGGGGCCCAACCTCCAAAATGAACACATCTAATAAATCACATAATAATCTTGCATCTTTGACATGTGCAGATACATCAACAGATTTCATAAACATTGTCCCCTTGGGACAACTGACCAAGAAGTTAATAAGGGTCCTACCCCTTTGATCAGTCCAACCATCTGACATCACAGTGCATCCCGTGACTTCCCATGATGCCCTTAACTCTTCCAATCTCTTGGTGCAGTCAGCTTTCTCATTTTGCAGAATGCGCCCTTTAAGGTCATGATATGTAGGGGCTTTGTATCCTGGGCCAACAACAGCGATAGCATCAATCGCAGCCTGATAAAATGGATTGTTCCTGGCAACATTGAAAGGAATATCACTCCAAAGAAACAATTTGCCCAACAACCTATCAGCTTCTTCCTTCTCCTTTTTTTTAATAAGGGAGGAGATAGATGGTTGTGCCCCGTGAGTGGTTCTAGGAGCAAAAAATGAGGAGGCAGCTACGGGGCTGCCTGTAGAAGATGTTGATGCTGAAGAGCCACTACCACTCTCACGGTCAGCTCTAAACCCTGATATTTGACTCTTCAGAGCTGCCTTGCTGAGTTTAGTGGTTTCTATTCCTTCCAATGAGTTCATGGCTCTTTTGATTATTTCTACAGTGGTATTTGTGCAAGGGCCTACTTCATGCCCAGGAATTTGTGCCAGGTGGTATTTCAACCTGTATACCCCCCCTGTCATGTGTTGACCACATAATTTGCAAGTCAAGTTTGCTCGGTCAAACCCCTGATCAGGTTCACCAAATTCCCATAAAGGATCTAATTTCCTTGGCATGTTGGAAACTTTGAACTTTGAAGTTTGAAAGTTGAAATTTGAACGTAGGGCACAAGAAAAATTGCAAGTTAAAAAATAAAATAAAAAAATTACAATTTTACATACAATATTTTGATTTTTTTCACAAAAAAAAACCCTCAACTCAATGCAAAAATAATGGGAAAAAATACATGTTGAAACACAAGCAAAAATAATGGGAAGAAACTAAGAGCACAAGAAAAAATATAAAAAAACAAAATTTAACAAACAATTTTTTGCATTTTTTGACCCAAATAAACCCTCTCCTCTCAATAAAACAAAAACAAACAAAAAAAACACAACCAAATGCAATCACAAATGATGAAAAATACATGGGTGATAGAAACCCATGGAAGAACAAGAAAAAAACAAAAAAAATGGGTCAAATTTGATGCCCATACCTGGAAAAAACGTTTTTCCAGAGACACTTGGTTCAAATTCGATTTTTGTTTGCTTGGCTTGCAAGAAATTCTTCACTTTTGTCCAATCTTGGGCTTGTAGATCACGTATCTCCCTCCTTGGCTCTCCTCCTTCACTCCTTAGCTCTCATAACCAAACCTGTCCATGTAAAAATGACAAAAAAAACATCAAAATCGCACTTAAAACCCGTTGTTTTCCTTTCCCACGATTTTTATAGATCGAATCGCGATTTTTTGGCGATTAGCGATTTTTTGAAAAAATCGGGGAAAACATCACCGATTTAATCGTTTGCTTCAAAAAATCGCGATGTTTTGAAAACATCGCGATCAAATCGCAATTTTCAAAACACTGGGTTTTACACCCCTAGCAGATGTGTCACACACCTCAATGATGGATATAAATACAGTCAACGTTGGAGAGCATTTCACTCACTCAACATCACACATCTTCTCCTCTGATTATATACGAGCATCTGAGAAGCAGTTTCATCTCCCACATGAGAAGAAGGAAGAAATCTACTGCAGCAAAAAGGACGAAATTTACTGCAACAAATTTTCTGCAGTTAGGGTTTCTAGGCAAGTTTTACCAGCGTTGACTTTAGTCCACGCATGGTCCAAATTGGCTGAAATTTGGTGGAGAGTTCGATTTTTGAAGGCTGTACTCATTGGCACAAAAATCGAGGTCAAAAGGTTGACCGAAGTTGGAGTTGCGTTGACTTTATTGTTGCTACCCTGCATTGACTTTTTCTGGACTGCGTTGACTTTTATGGGGTTGACTTTGAATTGACTGGGTGACTGATTTGAGGACTGTTGTGACACATTCTGGGTTGGCCGACCAAGAAGACTTTGCTGGTTGAAGCATACTGTTGACCACCGTAATGCACCAACACATTCTCCTATTTCTGGTTTGTCTTCTAAAGGATCACTGGTATGTTCTATCTGCATTTTACTTGTAAATTCATGTGATTGCTATTGATAAAAGTAAAGTTGCATCAAGCATAGAACATCTACATAAATTTACATGGTATCAAAGCTGAGGTGAAGACAAGCCCTAACTTATAGCAATCACTAAAAGAGAAAAATGAATTCCACAAGTAATGGCTTCAAGGAGGATGAGAAGCTGACTGGAAGGGATGACTTCCATGCTTGGAAGATGATATTAGATCTCAAATTGGAAGACCATGATCTCATGGACTATGTACTCAGTAAGATACAAGAACCTCCATCCACTACTACTGCTGCTGCTAAAACCAAGTATAAGAAGGGGGAGATCAAAGCAAAGCTAATGCTCAGGGAATCCATACATAAAAGTCTGGTTGCCTACATATCTGAGCTAAGCACATCCAAAGAGATGTATGATAAGCTGATACAAATGTTCAAAGTAAACAATGCAAACCAAGTGTTATTCTTCAAGAATCAATTGAAGAATCTAAAGAAAGGCAGGGATGAATCTGTCCAAACATACTTTCTGAAATTCACTGAGATCAGGAACAATTTGCTGGCTATTGGGGAGACAATTGCTGATCGTGAGATGGTATTCACCGCACTTGGAGGGCTCCCATATGAATGGCAAGTATTCAACACTACCATTCTCAATAATAATACAATTCCTAACTTTGACGAGCTACTGTCAAGATGCATGCAAGAAGAGACAAGAATGAAGGAATACGAAAATGACAGAAATGTTGCCTACGCTGCTCATTCTAGAAAGAAGAACTCTGGTGGTCCAAAGAACAAAGGAAGAGCAGGGACCCAAGGAAACAAGGGCAAGTGTTTCACTTGTCATAGGCCAGGTCATCATGCTAGAGAATGTCCTTTCAAGAAGGATTCTCCCGATAGTGATGACAACAACAACAACCGGAGGAATGGAAATCAAAGAAACAATAGGTCCAAAGGAAAGAGGAAGGCTCCCTCTAGCGGAAACAATCAACTTTTCAAAAGGTCTAGAAACTCCAGGTATGAGGAGTCAAATGTTGTTGATAAAAGAAATGAATACATTCTTGTATCTTCCCTCTCTGCTGCATCCCCGCCGGAAACTATGGATGTCTGGCTGATAGATAGTGGTGCCTCAAGACACATCACTGGGTTCAAGGAAGCACTTTTTGACATGGTTGAGAAGGATACTAATCTGGAAATTATCCTTGGAGATAATGCCACATATCCCGTGAAAGGGGCAGGGACTGTGATCCTCCACTTGTCTCAAGGACAAGTCCTACATTTGCAAGATGTACTCTATGTACCAAAATTGAAGAAGAACCTTGTGTCTATATCAGCCATGGAAGAAAAAGGTTTCAATGTGGCATTCACTGATGGAAAGGTGCGCATGTGGAAGAAGAATCTCAAGGAAGCTATCGTGATTGGTTTTAGAGTTGGAACACTCTACCAAGTTGAAGGAAGTCCACTAGGAGCTATGACATGTGATACTATCCGACAAACTGAACTATGGCACCAGAGGTTGGACACCTTCATTACAAGGCCCTTCCCGAAGCAAGGAAGGTGGTGATAGGGATGCTCGATTTTGGAAATAATCATGAAGGTGTATGTAAGGGTTGTGCCGAAGGAAAGCATACAAGGGGACCTTTCCCCTCAAGTGTCACAAAGACATCTGATATTTTGCAACTGGTCCATTCTGATCTATCTAGTATGCTACCCGTGACATCCCTGGGAGGATGTTCTTACTATATGACATTCACTGATGACTTCTCCCGCAAAACCTAGATATACTTCTTGAAGAAGAAGGATGAGGCTTTTATGTGGTTCCGTGCCTTCAAAGCCTTGGTGGAAAATATGACAGGGAAGAAGATCAAGATTTTGAGGACCGACAATGGCACTGAATATGAGTCAAATGAGTTCAAGGACTTTTGCAGAGAAGCTGGCATTAAGAGGGATACTACTACTGCCTATACTCCTGAGCAGAATGGCATTGCTGAATGAAAGAACGGGACCATTGTAGAAGCTGCCCGTGCGATGCTATGTGACCAGGGTCTACCGAAGTTTCTGTGGGGAGAAGCTGCGAATACTGATGTATACATTCAAAACCGATGCCCTCAATCCACCCTGGACTACAAAACTCCCGAAGAGGTTTTCACTGGTAAGAAACCTGATGTCTCACATTTTAGAATTTTTGATGTCCTATTTATTTTCATGTGCCAAAAGAAAAGAGAAGTAGGCTGGATGCTTCTGGGAAGAAAGGAATGTTTGTGGGCTACAACGAAATTTCTAAGGCCTATAGAGTCTATGTACCTGGTCAAAGGGAAGTAGAGATATGCCATGATGTCACTTTTGACGAAGATGCTTCCCTGAAGAAAGTAGTAGATCTTCCGAGATCTGAGGAAAATCGTGAAGAAGGCCTGGAAATCAAGAAGAATCGTAGGATGAGACAATGTCTGAGGTTGAAGGACCAATGGACCCAATCGTTCCATCTCCTTCACTAAGAAAGAGACCATCATGGCTCAGGGACACTCTCGAAGATGCTGAGGGACATGCTGCCCCGAGGGGGACATTCCGAGAAAGCAAGAAGCCGTGTAGATACCAAGGGTATCTGGCTGCCATGAGTAATATTGTACAATCTGAACCTAGATCTTTTGAGGAAGCCGTAAAGCATCAAGTCTGGAAGGATGCTATGCACGAAGAATAAGAGTCCATAATGAAGAATGATGTCTGGGATGTGGTTCCAAGACCGAAGGACAAATCAGTTGTCACCGCGAAATGGCTCTACAAGATCAAGCATGGATCTGATGGAAGTGTTGAAAAGTTCAAGGCAAGATTTGTTGCCCGTGGCTTCTCTCAAAATGAAGGAATAGACTATGATGACATATTTGCACCTGTGGCACGATATACCACCATTCGGTCAATCATAGCCCTTGCTGCTACGCAAGGATGGAGTCTTCAACAAATGGATGTCAAGACTACTTTTTTGCATGGTGCAATAAAAGAAGAGGTGTATGTAGAACAACCTCTGGGGTTTGAAGTCCAGGATCGGGACACTCATGTCTGCAGGTTGAAGAAAGCCCTTTATGGGTTGAAGCAAGCACCCAGAGCTTGGTACGAGAGGATAGATAGCTACTTGATGAAGCTGGGCTTCACTCGAAGTAATGTTGATCCAAACCTTTACTTCAAGGTTGTCCAGGGGAAGCCTCTCATTCTGGTGCTGTATGTGGACGACCTCTTCCTGACAGGTGCTGACCCTCTCATTCATCAATGCAAGAGGAAGCTCGCTGCTGAGTTCGAGATGAAGGACCTAGGACTGATGCACTACTTCCTAGGCCTGGAGGTCTGGCAGAGACCTGGAGAGATTTTCCTTTCTCAAGGAAAATACATTGTGAAACTTCTAGAGAGATTTGGTATGGTGGACTGCAAGTCCGTGTCAACATCGATGGAACTCAACTTCAAGAAGTTGAGTGGCAGCGCTGCTGGGCCTATCTTGGCCAATCCTACTGAGTATCGTCAACTCATAGGAGCTTTGATGTTCTTAGTGAACACCCGACCGGATATATGTTTTGCAGTGAACACTTTGAGTCAAAAGATGGTTGAGCCTCATCATTTTCACTGGGTTGGTGCCAAGAATCTTCTGAGATATCTTCGGGGCACGATAAACCATGGGCTGAGATACACTGCCGGGAGTGTGACACTCCGTGGATATACTGATGCCGATTGGGTTGGCAGTGTGGTGGATCGTAAGAGCACATCGGGATGCTGCTTCAATCTTGGTTCTGCTTCGATCTCATGGATGAGCAGGAAGCAGAAGTCGGTGGCTTTGAGCACCGCGGAGGCCGAATACATTGCTGCTAGTATGGCCTGTTGTGAAGCAGTTTGGTTGCAAAAGCTCTTTAGTGAGCTGTTTGGACATGTGCTAGATACCACTGTGATACTCTGTGATAATCAGAGTGGGATTCGTATGACTGAGAATCCTGTGTTCCACAACCGATCCAAGCATATTGATATCAGGTACCACTTTATCTGGGATATGGTACAGCGAGGCGCCGTAAGGCTCGATCATATAGGAACTGATGAGCAGGTCGCGGATATTCTCACTAAGCCCCTGGGGAAGGTCAAGTTCCTAACCTTCCGTGAGAGACTTGGTATCGTGGAATGACCCTATGATGTGGGTCCTGTTGGACGATGAGCTCGAGGAGCTCTGGGGGGCTTTGGGGACAGCTTCTTGGAGCTATGAGCAACCACAAGGCTAGGCTTGCCAAACCTTGTTGGTGTGCTTGGACCCCACCGTTGTGATTATTGAGTTGGTTCACCTCCCATTATTTGTGCCCCGTATGCATCCTACCCATTGAGTTCAGGGCTCATGGTAAGTACCTCTCATTTGGCCAATGAGGTGGGAAAAGTTAGAGACTAGTAGCAAAGACTGATGGACGCATCAGAGATTGCCGTACTGTTAAATTTGGACAACTAGGTCCAAACTCCATCTTGTGATGCTCAGATGAAGATTCCAATATTTGTATTGGATTCCTCTTTCGGAGAGGTGTAAAATCGATATTAAATTGATTTTAATCTGATGAGCAGAACATTTATTTTGAATTTATTATTTATAATAAATTTAAGTGCAGGTCGGCCTTAAGGTTTTACAACCCCAACAGATGTGTCACACACCTCAATGATGGATATAAATACAGTCAACGTTGGAGAGCTTTTCACTCATCTCATCCACACACTTCTCATTGGATACAAGCATCTAAGAAGCAATTCTCACGTTGAAAAAGGACGAAGTAGCTGCAGCTGGAAAAAGGACGAAATTTCTGCAGTTAGGGTTTCTGGGCAAGTTTGACCAGTGTTGACTTTGGTCAATGCATAGTCCGTTTGAGCTGAAATTTTGTGGAGAGTTCGATTTTTGAAGGCCATACTCATTGGCACAAAAATCGAGGTCAAAAGGTTGACCAAAGTTGGAGATGCGTTGACTTTATTGTTGCTGCCCTGCATTGACTTTTTCTGGACTGGGTTGACTTTTCTGGGGTTGACTTTGAGTTGACTAGATAATTGATTTGAGGACTGTTGTGACACATTTTGGGTTGGCTGACCAAGAAGACTTTGCTGGTTGAAGCATCCTGCTGACTGCCGTAACGCACCAACACATTCTCCTGTTTCTGGTTTGTCTTCTATAGATCCACTGGTATGTTCTATCAGCATTTTTACTTAGCTGTTTATGTGATTTCTGTTATAAAAGTAAAGTTGCATCAAGCATAGAACATCTACAAAAATTTACATGGTATCAGAGCTGAGGTGAAGACAAGCCCTAAATTATAGCAATCACCAACTGAAAAAAATGAGTTCCACAAGTTATGGCTTCAAGGAGGATGACAAGCTGACTGGAAGGGATGACTTCTATTCTTGGAAGATGATATTAGATCTCAAATTGGAAGACCATGATCTCATGGACTATGTACTCAGTAAGATACAAGAACCTCCATCCACTGCTACTGCTGCTGCTAAAACCAAGTATAAGAAGGGGGAAATCAAAGCAAAGCTAATGATCAGGGAATCCATACATAAAAGTCTGGTTGCCTACATATCTGAGCTAGGCACATCCAAGGAGATGTATGATAAGCTGATACAAATGTTCAAAGTAAACAATGCAAACTAAGTGCTATTCTTCAACAATCAATTGAAGAATCTGAAGAAAGGCAGGGATGAATCTGTCCAAACATACTTTCTGAAATTGACCGAGATCAAGAACAATCTGCTGGCTATTGGGGAGACAATAGCCGATCGTGAGATGGTACTCACTGCACTTAGAGGGCTCCCATATGAATGGCAAGTATTCAACACTACCATTCTCAATAATAATACAATTCCTAACTTTGACGAGCTACTGTCAAGATGCATGCAAGAAGAGACAAGAATGAAGGAATACGAAAATGACAGAAATGTTGCCTACGCTGCTCATTCTAGAAAGAAGAACTCTGGTGGTCCTAAGAACAAAGAAAGATCAAGGGCCCAAGGAAAGAAGGGCAAGTGTTTCACTTGTCATAGGCCTGGTCACTATGCTAGAGAATGTCCTTTCAAGAAGGATTCTCCCGGTAGTGATGACAACAACAACAACCGGAGGAATGGAAATCGAAGAAACAACAGGTCCAAAGGAAAGAGGAAGGCTCCCTCTGGCGGAAACAATCAACCTTTCAAAAGGTCTAAAAACTCCAGGTATGAGGAGTCAAATGTTGTTGATAAAAGAAATGAATACATTCTTGTATCTGCCCTCTCTGCTGCATCCCCGCCCGACACTATGGATGTCTGGCTGATAGATAGTGGTGCCTCAAGACACATCACTGGGTTTAAGGAAGCACTCTCTGACATGGTTGAGAAGGATACTAATCTGGAAATTATCCTTGGAGATAATGCCACATATCCCGTGAAAGGGACAGGGACTGTGACCCTCCACTTGTCTCAAGGACAAGTCCTACATTTGCAGGATGTACTCTATGTGCCAAAATTGAAGAAGAACCTTGTGTCTATATCAGCCATCGAAGACAAAGGGTTCAATGTGGCATTCACTGATGGAAAGGTGCGCATATGGAAGAAGAATCTCAAGGAAGCTATCGTGATTGGTTTTAGAGTTGGAACACTCTACCAGGTTGAAGGAAGTCCACTAGGAGCTATGACATGTGATACTATCCGACAAACTAAAATATGGCACCGGAGGTTTGGACACCTTCATTACAAGGCCCTTCCCGAAGCAAGGAAGGTGGTGACAGGGATGCCCGATTTTGGAAATAATCATGAAGGTGTATGTAAGGGTTGTGTCGAAGGAAAGCATACAAGAGGACCTTTCCCCTCAATTGTCACAAAGACATCTGATATTTTGCAATTGATCCATTATGATCTATCTGGTATGCCACCCGTGACATCCCTAGGAGGATGTTCTTACTATATGACATTCACTGATGACTTCTCCCGCAAAACCTGGATATACTTCTTGAAGAAGAAGGATGAGGCTTTCATGTGGTTCCGTACCTTCAAAGCCTTGGTGGAAAATATGACAGGGAAGAAGATCAAGATTTTGAGGACCGACAATGGCACTAAATATGAGTCAAATGAGTTCAAGGACTTTTGCAGAGAAGCTGGCATTAAGAGGGAGACTACTACTGCCTATACTCCTGAGCAGAATGGCATTGCTGAACGAAAGAACAGGACCATTGTGGAAGCTGCTCGTGCCATGCTATGTGACCAGGGTCTACCGAAGTTTCTGTGGGGAGAAGCTGCGAATACTGCTGTATACATTCAAAACCGATGCCCTCATTCCGCCTTGGACTCCAAAACTCCCGAAGAGGTTTTCACCGGTAAGAAAGCTGACGTCTCACATTTTAGAATTTTTGGATGTCCCGTTTATTTTCATGTGCCAAAAGAAAAGAGAAGTAAGCTGGATGCTTCTGGGAAGAAAGGAATGTTTGTGGGCTACAGCGAAACCTCTAAGGCCTATAGAGTCTATGTACCTGGTCAAAGGGAAGTAGAGATATGCCATGATGTCACTTTTGACGAAGATGCTTCCCTGAAAAAAGTAGTAGATCTTCCGAGATCTGAGGAAAATCATGAAGCAAGGCCTGGAAATCAAGAAGAACCGCAGGATGAGACAATGCCTGATGGACCCAATCGATCCATCTCCTTCACTGAGAAAGAGACAATCATGGCTGAAGGACACTCTCGAAGATGCTGAGGGACAGGCTGCCCCGAGGGGGACATTCCGAGAAAGAAAGAAGCCGGGTAGATACCAAGGGTATCTGGCTGCCATGAGTACTATTGTACAATCTGAACCTGGATCTTTTGAGGAAGCCGTAAAGCATCAGGTCT
Organism: Pinus albicaulis; assembly: GCA_034641835.2. Classification (NCBI taxonomy): domain Eukaryota; kingdom Viridiplantae; phylum Streptophyta; class Pinopsida; order Pinales; family Pinaceae; genus Pinus; species Pinus albicaulis. The sequence goes on from CM076576.1 coordinate 205,406,757, forward strand.
GGAAGGATGCTATGCACGAAGAATATGAATCCATAATGAAGAATGATGTCTGGGATGTGGTTCCAAGACCGAAGGACAAATCAATTGTCACTGCGAAATGGCTCTACAAGATCAAGCATGGATCTGATGGAAGTGCTGAAAAGTTCAAGGCAAGATTTGTTGCCCGTGGCTTCTCTCAAAATGAAGGAATAGATTATGATGACATATTTGCACCTGTGGCACGATATACCACCATTCAATCAATCATAGCCCTTGCTGCTACGCAAGGATGGAGTCTTCATCAGATGGATGTCAAGACCGCTTTTCTGCATGGTGCAATAAAGGAAGAGGTGTATGTAGAACAACCTCTAGGATTTGAAGTTCAGGATCGAGACACTCATGTCTGCAGGTTGAAGAAAGCCCTCTATGGATTAAAGCAAGCACCCAGAGCTTGGTACGAGAGGATGGATAGTTACTTGATGAAGCTGGGCTTCACTCGAAGTAATGCTGATCCGAACCTTTACTTCAAGGTTGTGCAGGGGAAGCCTCTCATTCTAGTGTTGTATGTGGACGACCTCTTCCTAACAGGTGTTGACCCTCTCATTCATCAATGTAAGAGGGAGCTCGCTGCTGAGTTCGAGATGAAGGACCTAGGACTGATGCACTACTTCCTAGGCCTGGAGGTCTGGCAGAGACCTGGAGAGATTTTCCTTTCTCAAGGAAAATATATTGTGAAACTTCTGGAAAGATTTGGTATGGTGGATTGCAAGTCCTTACCAATGGAACTCAACTTCAAGAAATTGAGTGGCAGCGCTGCTGGGCCCGTATTGGCAAATCCTACTGAGTATCGTCAACTCGTAGGGGCTCTGATGTTCTTAGTGAACACCCGTCCAGATATATGTTTTGCAGTGAACACTTTGAGTCAACAGATGGTTGAGCCTCATCACTTTCACTGGGTTGGTGCCAAGAATCTTCCAGATACCTTCTGCAAACATGAAACCATGTCAGGACAAATCACTGCATCATGACACTCAAGGGGATATACCGATGCCGATTGGCCATAAGAAAAGTGGATCGTGAGAGCACATCGAAAGATGCTAGAATCCAACCTGCTCCGTCTACTTCATGGATGAGCAAGGAAGGTAAGCCTAGCTAAGCCTTGGAGCACCGCAGGCCGAATACATTGCAGTTGGGGCATGGCCCTGTGGCTGGGCTGGCTGCTAAAGCCTTTTACCCAGCTGCTGGGACAAGTAAGTGGATACCACACCGTGATACTCTGTGATAACCAGAGTGGGATTCGCTTGACCGAGAATCCTGTGTTCCACGACCAATCCAAGCATATTGATATCAGGTACCATTTCATCCGGGATATGGTATAGCGAGGCCCCGTAAGGCTCGATCATATAGGAACTGATGAGCAGGTCACGGATATTCTCACTAAGCCCCTGGGGAAGGTCAAGTTCCTAACCTTCCGTGAGAGACTGGTGAATGGAACTGTTCGAAGTATGGGTCTCAGTGACATATTCTATAGCTCTGGGACTTCCTCAGGGAGCAGCTCAGACAGAGCAACCACAAGGCTAGGCTTGTCAAACCTTGTTGGTGTGCTTGGACCCCACCGTTGTGATTATTGAGTTGTCTACCTCAATAACGGTCCCAGCATCCTGCCCATACTAGAGTCTGTAATTATGGGGAAGTACCTCTCATTTGGCCAATGAGATGGGAAAAGTTAGAGACCAGTTGCAAAGACTGATGGACGCATCAGAGATTGCCGTACTCTCTATCTAGGATGGCACGGTCCAACCACTTGATCTGGGATCAAGTCTAGTGAGGTCTCGAACCTCCGCCTGACTTCGGGTCAGATAAACCAACTTCGAGTTGGTTGGAGACTCTTTGTGAGTCCGATAGAAGTTTCAGACTTCTGGGCTGAATTTGTCAGCCGGGGGATGATGTCTTTGTGACTGACCCACTTTTGTTCTGAAATAAAGAGGCCAGCAAAGCAAGTTACAGCGAGATGACGCACGATGTTTGATTGCACTGGTGGATGGAGTTCTCCCTAGTTGAGAGGGAGTGTTAAATTTGGACAACTAGGTCCAAACTCCATCTTGTGATGCTCAGATAAAGATTCCAATATTTGTATTGGATTCCTCTTTCGGAGAGGTGTAAAATCGATGTAAAATTGATTTTAATCTTATGAGCAGAACATTTATTTTGAATTTATTATTAATAATAAATTTAAGTGCAGGTCGGCCTTAAGGTTTTACACCCCCAACAGATGTGTCACACACCTCAATGATGGATATAAATGCAGTCAACGTTGGAGAGCTTTTCACTCATCTCATCCACACACTTCTCATTGGATACGAGCATCTAAGAAGTAGTGCTCATGTGGGAAAATGACGAAGTAGCTGCAGCTGGAAATAGGACGAAATTTTTGCAGTTAGGGCATGGAAAATTTTAGGGGCTAATATTCGTAGGTGGGCTAATTTTCCATGGTTTTCCAAAAAGAGTTTCGCCACAATCCTTAAAAATACCGTCCAAATTTTACAATATAAAATTATTTTACCTTAAAAATCGCCAACATTATATAGAAAATATATATAATATCATTATAAATTTGAATAATTTTACAAATACATCAATAAACATTTTATAGTTTGCATATTAGGGACTAGTGAGATTCGCCATTTTTTTGAACTTCAAGATAATTTTCCATCCTTAAAATTATCCCTGAGTTAGGGTTTCTGGACGAAATTTTCTGTAGTTAGGGTTTTTGGGCAAGTTTGACCAGCGTTGACTTTGGTCAACGCATGGTCCGTTTGAGCTGAAATTTTGTGGAGAGTTCGATTTTTTGAGGCCATATTCATTGGCACAAAAATCGAGGTCAAAAGGTTGACCGAAGTTGGAGCTGCATTGACTTTATTGTCGCTGCCCTATGTTGACTTTTTCTGGACTGGGTTGACTTTTCTGGGGTTGACTTTGAGTTGACTGGATAATTGATTTGAGGACTATTGTGACACATTTTGGGTTGGCTGCCCAAGAAGACTTTGCTGGTTGAAGCATCCTGCTGACCGCCGTAACGCACCAACACATCCTCTTGTTTCTGGTTTGTCTTCTATAGATCCACTGGTATGTTCTATCAACATTTTTACTTAACTGTTTATGTGATTACTGTTATAAAAGTAAAGTTGCATCAAGCATAGAACATCTACAGAAATTTACACGTACTCTCTATCTAGGATGGCCCGTTCCAACCACTTGATCTGGGATCAAGTCTAGTGAGGTCTCGGACCTTCGCCTGACTTCGAGTCAGATGAACCAACTTCGGGTTGGTTGGAGACTCTTTGTGAGTCCGATAGAGGTTTCGGACCTCTGGGCTGAATTTGTCAGCCGGGGGATGATGTCTTTGTAACTGACCCACTTCTGTTCTGAAATAAAGAGGCCAGCAAAGCAAGTTACGGCGGGATGACGCACGATGTTTAATTGCTCTGGTGGATGGAGTTCTCACTAGTTGAGAGGGAGTGTTAAATTTGGGCAACTAGGTCCAAACTCCATCTTGTGATGCTTAGATGAAGATTCCAATATTTGTATTGGATTCCTCTTTCAGAGAGGTGTAAAATCGATATAAAATTGATTTTAATCTGATGAGCAGAACACTTATTTTGAATTTATTATTTATAATAAATTTAAGTGCAGGTCGACCTTAAGGTTTTACACCCTCAGCGGATGTGTCACACACCTCAATGATGGATATAAATACAGTCAATGTTGGAGAGCATTTCACTCACTCACATCTTCTCCAGCCAAAGAAGAAGCATCTGAAGTGTCATCTCCACGTAAAGAAGGACAAAATCACCTGTAAGAAAATATTTGCACTCAACTAGCCAATTCTTTCATAGCTTAGGTTTCTCTGCAAAGCTCTCGACCAACCATGGCTTATCACTGCAGATGCATACAATTGTCAATTGTGGAGAGTTCGATTTTTGAAGGTCGTATCATTGGCACAAAAATCAGGTCAACGCAAGTTGACTCAAGTTGGAGTCATGTTGACTTTATTGTCACGCTTCTACATTGACTTCTTCTTTTTCTCGACTCTGACTTTTCTGCCGCTGACTTTGGCTTTGACCAAGACCATCGCAGACCTCAGCACACATTCGGTTAAGCTCACCAAGAAGACTTTATTAGTTAGCATCCTCACCACCACTGTGACCTTATCGCAAATACGATATCTGCTTTCATGTTTGTCTTCTAAAGGATCACTGGTATGTTCTATCTGCATTTTACTTGTAAATTCATGTGATTGCTATTGATAAAAGTAAAGTTGCATCAAGCATAGAACATCTACATAAATTTACATGAGGCCCTGCTTATATACCTATGCAGGTGTCCTTTCATAATTGAGCATGTCTTTTAGACATGCCTTTTCACTTAACTAACGACTATTTAAGATAATCATCATTTGATTATTATTTACATTTATTTCTTCTATTTGTTATGAATTATATTCATAACATTGCCTCCTTCGAAAAGCTTTGTCCCCAAAGCTTATTCGCTAATAATTCCTTCATCTTGTGCTTATCATCTCGTCATATATAACTATAACTTGACATCACTGGCACTGGGTCTTCTATAATTTTGCAGGCGATATCGCCTTGAATTTAGGGTTATCAATTTTTTTTAAATAATAATATATTTTTTTATTTTTTATTTTTTAATTAATTTAATTATATAATTATTATTATGTAATATATATATATAATTTGATTCGAACGAGATATATATATATATATAATAATTATTGGTTCGAAGTTAGGAAGGGGTTCGTATATAATGGAAAGGTCACACCTTTTGACCGGTGGTTCTGAAGACAAGCATCGTTTTGACCGATGACTACTTGTGGAATAGTGCGGGTCTGCAACATCGTCGGGGTGTCCGAAAGACAGGCCAGCAGGGGGCGGATGGTATGGAGCAGCAGTGCGAAGGATAGAAAACAAAGGAGCAATGCGAAGATGCCGAGTTGGCCCTGCAAGGCGGGCAGACTTGGTAATAGCGTTGCGGTTTTGGTGTAATGACGAGCTGGGAAGTCGTGCCGACGAGCTGCAGACTCGGGTTGCAGAGTTGCAATGAAGGTATGGCAAATTCGGATAGAAAATGGTATATTTCTGCATGTATCCTATTGGCAGCCACGAAAAGATTTCAATTTGCAAATCCTCAAGTAACACGTTCAAAAACTCAACAAATGCAGGTGAGAACTGGGTCTCATCCACCTCTTCCGTTTCAATGCTTTTCAACTCAATACAAAAACACAAATGCTTTTCAACTTCGTCCTTAATATTGAGCATCTCAAAAATCTTTTCTGGAATCTCGTCATTCATCACCTCGCAAATAACCCGACAAGCCACATCAAAAAGATTGTTGATATTCAAGAATTTAGGGTTCGCAATTTTCGCAGATGGATCAGCTCCTTATATTTTAGTTTCAGGTATTCCACTGATTCCATTATGAAAACTTGAGTTGTACCGAACTTTGTTTCTATCACCCCTACACTTTGATCGAAGGGAGAGTTTGAACTCGTAATATTAGAGCAACTTGTAACAACATGCTTATCCATAATTACCACTAAACCAGCATCTTGACTTAAGCTAGCAACTTTATTAACTTCATTTACCTCTTGTTTAACTTCAGATCCGGTGATTGGTTGACTTCCAGTAATTACAACGTCTAAAGGCAAATCATCATTTTGAACATCTCCCTGGAATTTATTTTTGTCAATCCTTTTAGCCATTGCTTTATGAGTTACTGAGTTAGGTATAACCAACTTCTCTGTCAGCTCTTCATCTTTAGTAACCCTGATGATTGACAAGATGATAATTGCTCTGCAATAATCTTTGCTTGATCAGAGATTTGAACCGTTTGTCTCTTCACTTCTACATCACTTCCTTCCTTTCCTATTTTTATTCTTTTGTGGGGATATTCTTCTGGGATGTCATGACAAGGCGTATTTGACCAACAACCCATTTGAGTATTACTTGCTTCCTTTTCCAATTTTGGCTTCAGCATGAAATCCTTATTTTGCTTCAAAGCATTAGACGATTGTCCTCCATTACAACCTTCATCATGTTTCATTTCTTCACAGTCACTATCATCTTCCTTATTATCGATTTCCTTTATACATGCTTCAAATTTTGCATATGATTTTTTAATTTCTAAAGCTTTTCTTGAATTTTTCTAATATGCTCAATTCCTTCAGGATCTACACGTAATGGCATATTGCGCGGTAAACAACGTTCAAAGGCTCATAAGATTATATTGTGGGACATAGCTCTGATACCACTGAAGCAACAAAACTCATAGCTTGTTAACTTAAATTGTAAAAATACACAAGAGGTATTTGTAATAATTATTTAGTAATATATCAAATGTATAATTGATGTTGAATGTTACAATGAGGCCCTGCTTATATACCTAGGCAGGTGTCATTTCATAATGGGAAGTACCTCCCTCGCTAAGAGGGAGTGTTGATTTGTGTAGCTTGGGGGGTCCTCCAAGCCCTAGGGTTCGGGGTTTAGAGGGCAAAGGGCTACAAGGCTCACTTGTGGGCTTGGAATCCAACTATGGGGTTTTGCACCAAACCATGTTTTGGGCATTTCCTTGAGCACATTTCTACATGTGATGGAACGAGATAATAGAGGGCAGAAAGGAGAATCCAAAGCTTCGAGAAACGTCGAATTTCGAATTGTAGAAATGGAGATATGAAGTTTGAAGGTAATTTTGGGATTGACACCATAAGTGTCAAGGTCGGCCTAAGGTGTTTTTAGGGTTATGATAGTTGGCAGCCCCTTTTGATGATGTTTTAGAAGCCCCCCTTCATGGTATATATAGGAGGTGATGTGACGACTATTCCTCATCCAATTTTGTAGGAGGGGAAAAAGGGTTTTGTTTAGCCGCAGCAACAAAGGCAAGACTAGGGACGAGATTGTAGGTCGTTTTGGTGACTACGTGGAGGAACAGGCCACTACAGGTAGGCTGAGTGTGATAAGGGTGAACCGCAAGCCTGTTGGAAGAGTTTGTGGTAGAGGGATCTCTGTTTGGGTGACCTGTGAGCATAGGAAGATGATTATGGTAGGTTGCAGGCCATACCACCTCTAAACAGTGCTAACGCAGGGTTGTTTTGGGGCTGGAATGAGCCTAGAACAGTAGTATAATAGGAGGCCCCTCTTCCCTTGCTAGACCGCAAAAATTGAGGATTATTTGGGTGTCAAATAAAGGGATGGTGCAGCGTACTAGTGCCCTCACCAAGAACAGTCTAGGGCAGCGGTGGAACAGCAGACATAGAGACATGTTCACCTTGTGTTGGGTCAAGGATATTGACCAGTATTGGATCAATTGTATTGCCGCCTGTGGGATCCATGAATTGAAGTTGACTTCGGTGGCAAGAAGACTTCAATTAGGAGCAGATTTTGCAGTGAAGAATTGGGCATCATTGTTCTTGTGGAGGACAGCATGTTGACAGCCCAAAGTAGTCCTAGACGAGATATCTTGAAGTGACGAAGAGGAGCTGAAGTTTGGGTGAAGGTTGGTGTCGAAGTGCAGCACCTTGATGGACAAAGGTGACTGCTAGCATGGCAGTTTGGAGCTAGGGAATTGACCAACCCAGAAAGCAGATTGGATCAGCTCATGTACATGCTACAAAAGTGACGTGCAGCAGTGTTAGGTGGTAGCCCTCCTGGAGTCTTGACGTGTTGTCCTTTGAAGGACTAAGGGGCACCTAATAAGCAGCACAGGAGCGAAGGATCGGCAAGACAAGATACGACATAGAAGCTACAGTGATGTTTGTCATTATATATTGTATACCATAGACTGTTGTGTTATTCAAATTGGTTTAATATAATGAAGATTGGGGTTGTACAATTTGTTAAAAAACTGTGTATATTTGTGCATGTGTGATTTACTGCTTTATATTTTCCGTTGTGCAAATTAGTTCTTGTTGAGATTCTTGGTTTGGTAGCATCAGTGATTCTAAGACTCTAACCTAGACCCAAGGTCATGGAAATTCAACAAAGGGAACTCTATCTCTCCCGTTGAAAGTAAAAATTATATAAGCCCTAAAATTGCAAACCAATTGGTGATTCTTGAGTCAAATATAATTGAAAAATTAGACTTCTTAGACAAAAAATAATACGAAATAACTGATCTATAGTTAAACATTAGGGATTATACATTTATATCGCAATTCTTTGTTCAATCCCTATGGAATGATCAAGGTGACACTATTCTGGGATCACGTTGGATGGAAACACTAGGATCCTTTATTCTAAATATGAAGAAGTTTTTTACATTTTCTTGCACGAAGAAAAAAATAACAATCTAGAACCAGTGTTGCAAAATTCCACGGAAGATTGATCTAGGACGGTCAAACCCCTTCTCACTTTAACAATTTTATTTATCGCTCAAAGGATCATATCGTCTTATATCCACAAAGATGACAGTTTTGAGACAAGAAGCCACTCGAAACAAAGAGATCAACCCTTTCATCAATAAGCTTTGAGGACAAAGCTTTTTGAAGAGGAAGGCAATGTTATGGATATTATTTATATAAATATAATAAAAAAGTAAACAATAATAAACATAAACAATGATTAATTAACTAGTAGTTAATAAGGAAAAGGTGTGTCTCTAAGGACATGATCGTACGTGAAAAGGTACATGCCTAGGGTATATAAGCAAGCCCTCACCGTCATTGTAATCATCTCATATCTCACTTGTATTCAAATATTCCTATATAATATATTACATGTCCCATGATGGACATTCTTATATACCAAATATTCTGAGTATTCTGCTGCGTATAGGAACTTTTTTCATTACACCCGTAGCATTGTGGAATCTAAGGACTGAATGAAAAAAGAGAGAAGGAAAGGGGCTTAGAAGCCCTAATAAAATCTAGAACTCTGTAAATGCAGGAATGCTCTAACATATCCTTGGGCATGGAGTCCTCAAAAATTTTCAGGTGCAACTTTAGTGGTCAGCAAGTTCCTTTTGACGAAATGGAGCATCAAGTGCTTAGGAACCAGGTGACGGCTAATGATGAGTCTAGAGCTCATGCTAGGCTTTTTCCCATGCATTACCTTAAGTCTCGACCATCTTTTGCATTTTAACTTTTCCTTTTCTTTACTTGTGGCCATCTTATGTTTTTCCATTCTTTTAGATGCATCAAACTCTAGGGAAATGTTTCCTAGCCCTACTCAAGAATGTGCATAAGAGAGTGCCAAATCCCAATGAACCAATGGCAATTAACCCGAATAATGCAGATGGTATCAAAGGACAATAATGTGACATGGAAGACGTTAAGTATGGAAAAAGAGAATGGTACGCTATTTCAATCCACGTCTTCCAAGTACTGCGCCCCTCCCCCGCCCCCCCACAACACACATAACCATAAGGCCTTAGGGGAGGTACCACTGGACTAGGGCTAAAGTTTGACCTCCCCTCCCCTTCGTAAGGTGAGACAAGAAGTTCACAGTCAAGATCAATCAATCATCCAGATCACCCCGTATTCATACTAAATGCCCAAAACATTAAGTAAAAGTACTTAATTGCAAAATGATAAAAGTATGTGTTGAGTGGTAACCCACCTCCATTCAAGAGGAATGCCAGATAGTGAGAGGTGTATAACTAGCACAAATGGTGGAGGAATTGGCATATCATCATCAATAACCAAATGTGTAGGGCCACTGGCCACCCAAATAGGAGAAAATAAGCAAATGTGTAGGGCCACTGGCTACCCAAATAGGAGAAAATTCAAAAAATGTTCTCCTATGTGGTTACCCATTTTGGTGGGTAACACCACCTTTTTCAGTTTAACCCGATTCCGATTCCAGAAAGTTTAGTCAAGACTGAATATATACACACATATTGTTTTGTTTTCATAATTTTCCAGATTATCGGAAAAAAACAAATCTTAACATTTATTTCTGAAACTTACAAAAAACTCCACATGCTGACTAAATTCACCACTGATTTTGATTCAACAAAATTCAAGTGTTTTCTGGAGAATTTATTTCAAAAAAAAAAAAAGCATCATATGTGGTGACTGGAAACATAAATCCAATAACCAGAAAAAATAAATGTAAAAAAGCATATCACATGTTTCTAGTCAGTGATTGTGAACATATAACAGTTTAGGAAAAAGTGGCACTACTATTAAAAGAAAAAGACTTACTTAATACATTTGTTATAACATTTGTAGTCTTCTGATCCATTAGTGCTTTCAACTGGCTCCCAGCTCCTAACAATAATAAACTCTTGATTTGTTGCTTTTGCTCTTTTACACTGGATGTTTTGGACAAAGCAGTTTCAAAAGCACTGTAGGAATCTTGTGTAACAGAAGGCAGCGATAGAAGTACCTGCCCATACAGCAACTCTAGTCAGTTGATTACAATGCAATCATTCATTCACCTGCTCTCTTTCATTCCCCCCACACCCCTACCTCATTCCACCCCCGGCCTCCACCACCCCTCCAGTGCCAACTAAAAAAAGGAACATCTAAGAGGACAAAAATGGCCATCTACGTTTCACATGAATTCTAAAAAACAATAAAATAATATTGATGTTGTCATATGACCCAAAAAAGTCAGTGGTCACACATGAGAACTACCAGTCTTTGATGTAAAACCATGCCCAGTGTATCTCTGGTGTAAACCTAACTGAAAATTTCACCAAAAAAAAATGTCCGAACACCTCTTAATGTGAAAATTCCAGGAATCAATTATCCCACAGCTTCCACCCAAATCTTTATCACTATATCATGTGACCATCATACTAGTAAACTAACGGGTCATATACCAATAAGTGACAATGCTGAACTTACTTCTCTTGGAGCGGAATGTCTGTTGGAAAGGTGAACAAAAATCTCACGACAAAGGCTGACAAGATCTGCATGGATCATTGCATTTGACTCCAGAGTTAAACCTCGAATAACTGCTTCAAATAAATCTTTTGCCACAAAGTTTTGGAGTTCCAAATTGCTTGTCGAAACTGCAAATATGACAACAGCTCCACAGAAGCTAACAACTTTTGCAACCGCTTCACTATCAGGCCATGTGAATGCTTGGACACTTATCTTGAGGGCAGAAAAAGCAGCTTCTGAATGTTTAAATAAGAATCTGCACAGTTAAATGACCCAATAAGTTCAAAGAACCAAACAGAAACTAAAATGAGTTCTGGAAGAGAATCAGGAGAATAATTTAGATATGCATCAGGTACAATGAAACAAAGACCGTCTTTAAAAAAATACATAAGCATACCCTATCAAGGACTCTGAAAATTTGTTTTCGGTGTCAAATTGAATAACAGGACATGATTCCATGTGGCTGAGCTGTCCAAGTTGTTCTGTTGAAGGGAGACTTTTGTTGGCACCAGGGGAAGCCAATGCTGCCAACAAAGCACAAGTCTCTCGAGTCAAATCTCTTAGGAGCTTTTCTTCCATAACCTCCGCCTTTAAACCCAGTGCAGAACTATCACCACAAGAATCTGGAACTTTCGCTCTTCCCTCACTTATAAGGCTGGCCCAAGAATCAGAGAGAACATGCTGACAATGCACAAGCAGTGGAGGCAAAATTTTCCCTAGCCAAGACTTCCAAAATAATGGTGGACAATTTTTTACCAAAGGTATTATAACTATGTGAATAAGCTGGCGAATGTGTCTGAACTCCATTGCTTGGAGATATCCAAGTAGAGCAGTAAAAACATCGCTGCTATCCATGCATTCATAAAAATGATCTCCAATGCTTGTTGCAAGGCCTAGAACATTGTAACTGCATGAAAAATCACAACATGAAACACACTTTAAATAAATATATATTCTTACCCTAAAAACATCTTGCGCAGAAGGAAAAAGAAAATTACAATTTCAGAAAAATCAATTTTTTAAGATGCTAGCATCACCACCTACCAAAAGGTGGAAGGCTGCATACATTGTACAATCACCAGGCCCAACTTAACATCTGACTGAAAGAAATGTGTTTCTAGCAAAGTCACCAGACTCACTCGACACATTTTGGGCTTTGAGTCAAAGTGACTTGAGACTTGGCAAAGACTTGTGAGTCAGCCCAACAAAGACTTGACACTACGAAAAATATCTAAAATATAGATTTGAAGACAAGTGAATTTTCAAATATTTTGAAATCAATGATAAAAACTTGCTTTCCACCATAAGTGTCACTAACATCGATGTAGCAGATTTGAATATTGAAGGGAAATTAGGACATGACAACAGTTCAATGGTTTACAAGAAACATTATAGTGTCATCCCTATAGATCATCATGAAAAATCCCCTAACCTTTGACCAAATGATAGGGCCTGCCGCCTTATATGATGAGTAAGAATTGTCTTTACATCCCTTTCCTACCATTTTTCTTACAGATGTTTAGCAAGAGGTGGAGAGACAAAATGTTGAATGGCTTGAAAGTATCCCATAGACAGTACACTTCTCTCACTAGAAAGGGTGCACATTCAATGACAAGAAATTGCACCCCTGGGAGAACATGCTTGGAATTGGTACATAATCACTACATATTTTTTTCAAGATTTCTAATCAAGAGGTAGATAGTTTTTGAAAAATAGAGAAGCAACCCTTTGACACTTTGTATCAAACCTCAATTCAGGTTTGCAAAGATCCATATCATTTCTAGATCTTATTCTGCGATTTAAAACTATTTGTCAGGGGATCGTGAATTGTTATCGCAGATCACATGACACACCTTTTCCTTCAGATTTCGACAAGATGGTTATATCCAATTAGATTTACAAATATGTTCCTCAAGGGTTCAAGTCTCAAGATGTTGTGATAGAATCTTGTTTTGTTGGATACAATGAGACTTCTAAAGCTTACAAGGACATTCCAGCACAGTGCCAAGATGTGAGGTTTGAGGAAGATGTGTGATCCTTGTTACCTGTTACCCACCACTTCGTGGGTGATATCCCTAGGAGAATTTTCTTCTCCATGACGGACCTCACCTGGCAGCCAGTAGCTCCTTGCAGCCCTCAACTAGCTCACTGTGCCACTTCTCTTCCACCTGAGCCAGACATGTGGTCCCTCACCCATCTATATTGATCGTATGTTTGAAGGTGGGCCTCCCGATCCTAAAGGTGTGTCTTGTCATTTGGTAATTGAGTATTGGGTTTACTTATCATGGACACTTTTGGACATGGATTGATGGGGGGATTCAGCGAAAAGAGTGGACTTACTTTGTGCTCATGTCCCCTTGACCTCTTTTGGATGTAACCCTTGCATTTTAGTCCAATGGGATCTCCTTTATTGACCATCGGGTTTTAGGTTGGTACTCCTTGGGAAACCCCGACTTTGGTTTTGTGGTCCCGCTCTCCCATCCACGTACATCATTCCTTCTTCACTCACTATAACCCCATTCATCATATCCCCCACCTGGGTCCACATTCCCTCATTGGGTCCACATAGGGCTAGCCTCCCCTTTCCCATGCCCCCACTTTGGGTCAGGCCTGGAACGATGCCCTGGAGGTTGAAGCAACTAAAAAAAGAAAAGAACAAGCATAAATGGACACATTCAACAGCAAAATGTACCCCAAAATGCAAAAGATGGCAAAGACAAAAATATCTAGCACATGGGCAAAAGCCACTGCTTGAGCTCTACCCCATTCCCATGGCCATCACCCTGGTTCCATAGGCCCTAGATGAGCCTCCTTTATCATTCAGGAACCCATGATTGTCCCAAACCATGGAGGGCAATGAACCGCCCTACAAAAAAGGGGGTATTCACCACTATATCTTACACATATGCCCTTATGCTTTGAGGCCCAAGCAATTAATCAAAAAAAAATCATAAAAGACAAAAGGCATATAAAGAAGAGTGGAAAAATGAAGGTTGGGGCACCTCATGTACCACGATTTCTCCCTACTACAAATTACATACCCAGGTGTGGGCTTCCCTTTATGTTAATTTTGGGCAACTAGGTCCAAAATCCATGTTGTGATGCTCAGATGACGATGCCAATATTTTTATTGGATTCCTCCTTCGGAGAGGTGCAAGATTGATCTAAAGATCATCTTGATCGGATGAGCAGAACATTTATTTTGAATTTATTCCACATGTGCAAGGTCGGTCAGATTTATCCCACATGCCTAAGAGATGTGTCAGACACCCCCACAAATGGATATATATATTGGAGACTTGGAGGTCATTTCACTCACTCACATTTTTTTTGGAGGCATTCTCTTCTCTCATGGATGGTGTTGCGATTAGGCTTCTCATGATGCTGCTATTAGGGCATATCATGGTGCAGCGTTAGGGCTTCTCTTGATGCAACGTTTTGGATGCAGTGTTTTGATGAGTTGTCTTGGGATTGTGTGACACATTCATTTGGCTGACCTAATGGAGACTTTGTTGGTTGAAGCATCCTGCTAATCGTCGCAATGCCACCATTCTACATCTTTGTTTGTCAAATCGATTAGTTTTATTGGCTTGTCTTCCATCGATCCATTGGTATGTTCTATCATCATTTTACTTTCATGTGATTTCTATTGGGCCCTAGAAGTTTAAAGTAAATTTGCATCTAGCATAGAACATCTTCATAAATTTATATGGTATCACAGCGAAGGTGAAGACAAAGCCCAACTTGTGTTGAGAGCAATCACCGATCTATTGGGAAATATCCTTGAGCATATTAAGAGCTCACATTAGGAAGGGATCATCTATGTTTGGCCGCAGATCAGAGACAAACCCAACGAAGGAAGAAGAGGGTTGTTGGAGCACCTCTTGGAGACTGTTTGAGGGCCGAAATGATCAGATGCACAGGTTGAGGCTCTTGGTGTAGTTCTGGGCTATTTTTTGATGAGTTGTGGCCTATTTTCCACATGATGGAAGGTTGCAGAAGGACTAGTGCTTTTTCGTGGATCCAAGCTTGCGAAAGTTCATTGTTTTGGAAGCAAATCATCCAAATTTGTTGTGGAGATAAGGCCGCACCAGATGGGCTATATAGAGGCGTGGTTTGTATGTTTTCTATGCATATTTGTGTGGGTTTTGAAGGACGCAGGTAGGAACTGAAGTTACAGCAACAGGCAGAAATCGTTTGATGGACGAAAGGCCCAGTTTAGGGCCTCTTCTCTGATCCGTTGTCACTAAAAAGGAGGTTGCAGTCTTTTCTGTTGGTAATGGTCGTGTGGAGGGAATGTTTGAATGGGCCGAGAAGGCTAGGTAGGCTTCTCTACCCTAGCCACAGTCACTATAAGGAGCAACGCAGTGATCAGTGGTGTTTTTCTCTTGGCTAGAAGGTTTGTTATCCTTGTTGTAGCAATCAGACTATTGTAGGTTACCTTGTGAAGTATTACAAGGGCCATAATAGTGTTTGAGGGCAGTGTGTTGCATCAGGAGTGTTGTGTGGTAGGCCGTGTTATCATCCATAACTTTTCAGTTGGCTGAACATGTCAAGTTTGCAAGTAGGATGGTTAGGGGTCTAATAAAAATCATGAAATGATAATTTTTATGATATAGTGTGAGTTTTTTGGTTACCTTAAGTTGTTACGGGATGTATTTAAGTCATGTCAAAATGACAAATCCGAATTTGATACTTAAATCAATCAAATGTGTCAATTATGGCTACCTATCAGAGTTTTCCTGAGTCTGCAATGTATTTAGTGCAAATTTAACAGATTTCGCTGCAAAACCACCTAATTATTCCACAGCGAATCTGACACCTTTTAAACTGAATTCCCTACGGATTCCTGTTTTCCTGCAACGGTCTCTGCAAATTGATGACTTGTCAAATTTTGAGTGGTTTGAGGTCATGCTAGTCAGGCTAGGGTCATCATTAGAGGTTTTGAGCACGTTTGGTCATCAAATATCGTCCTTTTACGAATTTCACCTCATTCTCTTTCCTTATTTAGCTTTCATTCTCCAGGTTTTTCTCTTCCATCCTTGTAAGGTGCTATTCAAACAGCTCGTTGTCACTGTTTCTCCTTTTAGAGTCTGTTGTCATACCAGCCTCGTAATCCCATAGCAGCTTGCTGTCATCGTGTTAGGTCCCTATATTACTAGTATAGTCCCTTATTGTTGTTAGTGTAACCCCCTTATTGTTATTATTGTACCCTTGTAACCCCCATTTTATTATTATTGTGCCCTTAAATTATTATTGTTAGGTCGGCTAGGATCACATTGTGGCCCACTAGGATTACATTATGGCCCCATGGACTCCTATATATAGAAAGGAGGTTTTGTAAATTGTATCATCCAAGAATTGTTCATTTATGTAATGTATTGGAGGTTGCCCCCTCGAAGTGGCTTATTTCTAAGGCATTCATATCTCTTTTCTTCTATTTTTGGAGCCGGTTACACAACATTTGGTATCAGAGCTTTGGATTCTAGGGTTTCGCTGCTCCAAACAGGTCATCGTGGCATTTTCGCTATAACTTTTTTTCTACGAAGTTTCAGAAGCTGAAATTTTTAGGGTGCGAAGCCGAAATCCTAAGGAAGATTGTCTAAAAATTTCAGAGCTTGGTTCGCAATATTTTCGGAGATATGATCTGTGGAAGTTAGGTCTTTTTTCAGGCTCCTAAACAGGTCATCGTGGCATTTGCGCTATAACTTTTTTTCTACGAAGTTTCAGAATCTGAAATTCGTATGGTGCGAAGCGGAAATCTTGAGGAAAGTCTTCAAAAAATTTCAGAGCTTGGTTCGCAATATTTTGGAGATATGATCTGTGGAAGGTAGTGCTTTTTCAGGCTCCTGAATTTCATCTCAAAGAGGTGATTGTGGGAAAAGTTCAATAACTCTCTCTCTGGGCATCGGATTGGAGTGTCGTAAAAAGTGGTTGCAATTACACGGACTGTAGTGTCTTGGATATCAATTTCAGAGACAAAGGACGAAACAGTGACACGTGGCAAGTCGTACAAGTTCGCTCTACTGAACCAGTCCATAATTAGGTCATTGTGGGAGATTGGACACAACTTTTTCTTGGAGAATCCACCTGTGTGCCTAATTTCATAAGTTTCGAAAGATAATTCAGAGGGCTACGTCGGTACCGAAATTCAGATATTGAAGTGCTGCAATCACAGAGATAATCCAATTTCAATATTGAGCTCCTCAAAAGCAAGAAAAAGGTGTGTATTTTTTTTCCGAATTGCATAAGTCTTGTTTGAAGAATCAATTTGAATCAGTGTGGAAAAGTTGGCAAAAAGTCCCGATTTTATCCTCGAAGTCCCGACCTTTTGCCGACTTTTTCCAAAAAATCTTGAGTGAGGTAGTTTCTTTAATAATTTTTTTTTTTTTTTTAAAATTTGGGATTTTTTCCAAAAATGAATATTTTTGTATTTTTTTAGTTTTACCGACTTTTTGCCGACTTTTTCAAAAAACTCCCGACTTTATCGAGTTTATCAACTTTTGGACCCTTGCCGATTTAATCCCGACTTCGACTTTTTCCACATTGATTTGAATTGATTCCAAGGGCATATTGTAGAATAGATATCAGTATTGGGTTCTAAAAGATGCCCCGTAAAAATAATTCAACACCCATTAAGCCTTCAGAAGGGTCTACTACGACTCATGAAGATGAAGAATTGCAACATGATCTATCAAAATTACAAGAGCAAGTGCAACAAATTTCACTCTCGCAAAGAGCAACAAAAAATGAAATGGAATTTTTGAAGAAAGGCGTGGAAGCTAATATGGATGGCATGGAAGCTAGCATGGAAGCTAAGATGGATGACATGAAAGACAACATGGAAAACAACATGAAAAACATGAAGAATGATCTAAAAGCAGACATCGAAGGTTTGACCAAGTTCATACAAGAAATGTTTCCTAATGGTGAAAAGATAGTAGAAGAACCTCATGATGAGAACAAAATAAATGTTAATCGCGATTTCATAAACTCTAATGTTGGCGGGAAGAACCACCATATTCCAAAAATGGATATGAGGAAGATTGATGGGAAGGATCCTGTAACATGGATACTACAGATGGAGCAATATTTTGATCTCCATAATGTGCAAAACACACAGAAGGTACGCATTGCAACTTTACATTTAGAACAAAATACATTTGTATGGTATCGATGGCTTTGCTACCGTAAAAAAATTGTCACTTGGTCAATTTTTACGGAAGAAATGATAGCACATTATGAGGATACAAAGAGCAACACCTTCTTTAGCCAATTGATAAATCTCAAACAAATGGGTTTAGTGGGGCAGCACATTGACGACCTCCAAAAATTGAATATAAGGGTAACTGATATTCCAGAGGAACACAGGATTGATCTCTTCATACGCACTTTAAAGGATAACATCCAACATGAAGTTCGCGTTCTAGAACCTGATTCATTGGAGAAGGCATTCAGGTTGGCAAGAAAAGTTGAATGTAACATTATGGCGACAAGAAAGCCTACCACTCAATTCTATAAAGAAGGAAGTGTTGCTACGTCTAGATTTCCACAACCTACAAGGTTGACACCACAACAATTGGAAGAAAAAAGAGCAAAAGGGCTTTGCTATAGTTGTGATAGCAAATACACTAAAAGTCATAAGTGTGCTGAGAAGAAATTATTTTACATAGATTGTGAAGAGGAAGAAGAAAATGAACAAGAAGAGGATATACACCAGGAACCAACCTTAGAAGAGGAAGAAATGAATCCGACCATATCGTGTAATGCACTGGCAGGAATTACCACTCCTCAAACTTTCAAGATAGAAGGACAAATCAAGAAGAAAAAGGTAATAGTGTTGATTGATTCAGGTAGGACCCATAATTTTATTCATTGTAAGGTAGCCAAGGAATTAAATTGTTTCCTATACCCAGCACCAGAATGTCAAGTGATGGTTGCAAATGGAGGAACTATAAATTGCTCTGGAAAATGCCATAATATCAAGCTAACCATGGGGGGATATGTATTGACTAGTCCAATGCTTGCCATTCCTATGGGAGGTGCTGATGTTGTACTAGGAGTACAATGGTTACAATCTTTGGGGACGGTAGCTTTTAATTTTCAACAACTTTTCTTGAAATTTTTTTCAGAAGGAAAGGAAGTCGAATTACGGGGTATTGAAGGGAAGCCAGGAAGGATAATAAGCTCTAATGTCATGACAAAGTTTCTAAAGAAAGAACAACGAGGCGTAATTGCACAATTATGCTCACTAGAAGTTCCGACATCAAAATCATCTATTTCTGCAGATCTCCAACAAGTCTTGGACAATCATTCCAAGGTGTTTGAAACTCCCAAAGGACTCCCACCTATTCGTGATCATGATCGTGCTATTCATTTGATTCCAGGAAGTGTTCCTCCAAACATTAGGCCTTATAGATATCCTTACTTCCAAAAGAGAAAAATTGAACGTATGATTGCAGAAATGTTAGAGGTGGGTATAATTCAACCTAGTCAAAGTTCTTTCTCTGCTCCTGTAGTATTGGTACACAAGAAGGATGGATCATGGCGAATGTGTCCGGATTATAGGGAGCTCAATAAACTCACCATTAAAGATAAATTTCCCATTCCTGTGATTGATGAATTATTCGATGAATTACATGGAGCAATTTATTTTACCAAGTTGGATCTTCGTTCAGGATATCATCAAATTAGAATGAAGACTGAAGATATTCCAAAAACAACATTTCGAACTCATGAGGGTCATTATGAATTTTTGGTCATGCCTTTGGCCTTACCAATGCACCTTCTACATTTCAAGGGTTGATGAATTCAATTTTCAAACCCTTCCTTAGAAAATTTGTGCTAGTATTTTTTGATGATATACTAATCTACAAAAGGTTTTGGAAGGATCATGTTCAACATGTTGATAGGGTGCTCAAACTATTACAGGAGAAACAATTATATGCAAAAACATCCAAATGTTTCTTTGGAGTACAAGAGGTGGAATATCTGGGTCATATTGTATCTCACGAAGGTGTTAAAGTAGACCCTAACAAAATTAAAGCCATTAAGGAATGGAAAGTTCCCACAACCATAAAGCAGTTGCGAGGATTTCTCGGGTTAACAGGGTATTATCGCAAGTTTGTTAAGAATTATGGGAGAATAGCAGCACCTCTAACAACATTATTCAAGAAAGATGCATTTTCATGGACTCCTGAAGCAACTAAGGCCTTTGAACATCTTAAAGAGGCAATGTGCCTAGCACCAGTCTTAGCTACGCCAGACTTCACAAAAACCTTTATTGTGGAATGTGATGCCTCAGAAAATGGAATTGGTGCAGTTTTAATGCAGGAAGGAAGACCCATTGCTTTTGAAAGTCGTCCAATCAAAGGAAACTATTTACAGAAACCTATTTATGAGAAGGAAATGTTAGCAATACTACATGCACTAAAGAAATGGCGAACTTACCTAATGGGAAGACACTTCAAGGTAAAAACTGATCATGATAGTCTTAAACACTTTTTGGAACAAAGACTATTGTCAGAAGAGCAGCAAAAATGGGTCACAAAGATGTTGGGTTATGACTTTGATATAATCTACCAAAAAGGAAAGCTTAATGTTGTTGCAGATGCACTCTCAAGAAAGAATGAAGAGGTGGAAGCATTTCTTTGAGCCATTTCTATTATCCAACCAGATTGGATAACCGAAGCAAGAGATGAATGGAAGAAGGACAAAGATGTATGGACACTCATTCAAAAGTTGCAGCAAGATCCTAGTACATCTGATACATTTAGCTGGAAAAATGATTCCTTATGGTACAAAGATCGCTTATATATTTGTAAGAATTCCCAACTAAAACAAAAGATTCTTCTGGAATTGCACACTTCTCCTTTAGGAGGACACTCAGGATTTTTAAAAACTTACCACAGGGTGAAGAAAGAATTTTTTTGGGATGGCTTTAAATCTGATATTCAAAAGTTTGTGGCGGAATGTTTGGTTTGCCAGCAGAATAAAGTGGAAACAATTAAGACCCCGAGACTTCTACAACCTTTATCCATTCCAAGTCAACGTTGGGAGGAGATTTCAATGGATTTTATCACAGGTTTACCTAAGTCTCAAGGAAAGAGTGTCATCATGGTGGTAGTTGATAGACTTACCAAGTATGCACACTTTTGTGCATTATCTCATCCATTTAAAGCAAGTACAGTTGCTACTACATTTATGGACAGAATTCAAAAGCTACATGGAAGCCTAAGGGTTATTGTGAGAGACATAGATCTCATTTTTACTGGAAATTTTTGGACGAAGTTATTTTCTTGTTTGGGTACTCAATTAGCTCATAGCTCATCTTATCATCCTCAATCTGATGGTCAAACTGAGATAGTAAATAAATGTTTGGAAGGATATCTTCGTTGTTTTGTATCTGATAAACAAACACAATGGGTCAAGTGTTTACCTCTTGCTGAATGGTGGTATAACACTTCCTTCCATACTGCAGCAAAAATGACCCCATTTATGGCACTTTATGGATATCATCCACTATCCATCACATCATCTTTAAGGGAAAATTTGAAGGTTCAAGCAGCGGAAGATCACATCGAGCATCAACAAGAAGTTTTCCAACTGTTAAAGGATAACCTGAATTTGGCACAAAATCGAATGAAACAACAGGCAGATCAACATCGTAGCGAGAGAAGTTTTGATGTAGGAGATTGGGTATTTTTACGGCTACAACCATACAAACAAATGTCCCTCAAGCAAGCAAAGAAGAATAATAAATTATCGCCAAAGTACTATGGTCCTTACAAGGTGTTGCAAAATATTGGTACTATGGCATACAAATTGGAGCTTCCTGCTTCTTCGCGAGTACATCCAATTTTCCATGTTTCATGCTTAAAGAAGGTTATTGGTGAAAATCTTCCAGTTCAAACAATATTACCAGAACTTGATGAGGAAGGAAAAATCATATTGGAACCTGAAGCAGTCACGGAAACAAGAACTCGACAACTACGGAATCGATCAATTTCAGAGTATCTCATCAAGTGGAAGAACTTACCCACTGAAGATTCTACATGGGAGGATGAGAAATTTATACAGAAGCACCCAGAGCTACTCAAGCGTTGAGGACAACACTTTTTTGAAGGAGAGGGGCATGTTAGGTCCTTATATCACTAGTATAGTCCCTTATTATTGTTAGTGTAACCCCCTTATTGTTATTATTGAACCCTTGTAACCCCCATTTTGTTATTATTGTGCCCTTAAATTATTATTGTTAGGTCGGCTAGGATTACATTGTGGCTCACTAGGATTACATTATGGCCCCATGGACTCCTATATATAGAAAGGAGGTTTTGTAAATTGGATCATCCAAGAATTGTTCATTTATGTAATGTATTGGAGGTTGCCCCCTCGAAGTGGCTTATTTCTAAGGCGTTGATATCTCTTTTCTTCTATTTTTGGAGCTAGTTACACAACACATCGAGTCTTGACTGTGCAGGTGTGAGTTTTCTAAAAGAGGCCAGCGCTGCAAACAAAGAAGATGGATATGCATAAGACAAATAAAGGAGGCCTACCATTCAGATATGAGCCTATAAATTCAAAATTAATCAGGGAAGATCCTAGTTTCATGGAGGCTTTCACAAAAGCAAGGTGCATGCAGTTTTTCCAAAGACTACAGGGTCATCATATATAGGTTTCACAGGGATTTTGCACTAAATTGCAAGGGAACTTTTACAAAGGTCGGTATCCTCCATTTGCCAATTTCACCTGATAGCATTTCCCAAGCAACAGGAATCCCCAGGAAAGGAGAAGAGTGGTTTAAAGCCACGAAGTTCAATTTACAAATTTGTGATGATTTTCTGAACCCTGAGCATGTAGGGATAAATATGACTGTAGGGATTCCTAGAACTTGTCTCAAAGACAACTATTCTAAACTATTGATGGTGATACAGAATTACTTTACCTACGAGGGTAGGTTTCATACAATCTACATGTATCATTTCAAGTTGTTGCTTCATTTCACAGGTAAACAGCTAATGGATATCCCTTTCTATCTTTTTAGAAGTCTTGGAAAATTTTCAGATAAGATGCAGGGTAGGCCTGAAAGAAGTGCAACTTCTATTTTTCACCATGGATTAATAAAATTGCTAGTGCTAGAAGAACTGAACAAACTAAATAGAGATTGGGCAACCTTTTTGTTTATGAGTGGCTATGAAATAGATGCTCCAACTCCAAAGAAAACTCCTAAGTCCAAAATTGTTACTCTAGACAAAAGATGGATACCATTGCAGAAACTAGAGGTGATCATCAAGAAGGTTTACAGCCTCCAGTTGAACCCATGGAGATAGAGATTGAATTCATTCAAGAGGCAGCACCTCAACCAGCATCTAGCAAGCATGTTATAGAGTCTGCTACAATCAGCGAGTCCAAACCTGCGGCAAAAAGGCCTAAGAGAAGCACAAAGGAATCCACTGGAGGTAAAGGTAGGCTTGATGATATTTTACAGGCAATAGACATTGCAGAGACACCTGTAGTGAAACTGATAGAGGTAAAAGAATCCAAGACTAAAAAGAAGGGTTTCACTGCCAAGAAGTTAGATTTCTCTACTGAAGATTCAGGATTTATGTTTAAACCTAGAAAACCTCTCACCGGATCACAGAGTGTTGAGGTTGTTAAAGATGACAACAAGCAGCAGAAGAAAGATAAAGGGAAAAAGCCAATGGTGGAAGAAATCATAGATTTGTCTCCTACTGAGACAGACATTACTAAGGGCAAGAAAGGTAAATCCAAAAGGAAGGTTTTGAAGGAGTCTGAGGTAGATTTACTGAAAGAACAACTCAAAGATGAAGAAGAAATTTTCAAATAGAGGAAAGGTAAAGAAAAGGTCACGGAGAAAACTGAAAGGGAGCTTCTTGAAGAATAGTTGAGGGAGGTTAGAGAAGAGTAGATTGAAATGAAGATGGAGCTGTAGAAATACAAACAAGATAGACAGTTGATAGATGAGGTGGAAAAGAAAGTAACTGATCAAGTCACCTTTTTTGAAGAAACCCTTGCAAAGTCCAAGAAATTGCTGAAAAAACCCACGCTTTACGCATCATGATGAAACACGCAACCAAAGGAACTTATGGGTGCAGGCAGAAAGGAAAAATCTTAACAAACAAGTCAAAGAATTGAAGGAAGAAATGGAAATGGTGAAGGTTGAATTAGAGAAGAAGCGTTTGAAAATAAAGGTTATAGAGGAACCTATTGAAGTTATTCATGAGGAACCTGCTGCTAAATGAAGAGGTAACAATGAACAACAAATCTTTTTTGTCTTATTTCATCATATATCACTTTCAAGCACACTCATGGACCTGTTCTAGGCCTAAAATCCAAATACTGTGAAGTCTGTGGGCAATTAGGCAATTCCACAGCGTGTCCCATGCTTGAAGCCTAGTTTTTGCTGCAAAGTTGCTGAAGATGTCCTTTTGGTTCAAAGCCACCAATTTTGACTTGGTTGAGGAACTCTAAGGCCTGTATTTAAATGGTTTTGACCACTCAACACCATCCACTGATCAGAAGTAGCAGGTGTATAGCACAAGTGGCCTAAATTGCTTCATTGTGGAATCTCGCTGCAAAAGTGCCTAAAAAGCTCTATTTTTACAACAAAGTAAGTTGTTGGAAATGACCAAAGGATAAAGAGGTTTTTTAAAGGTTATTTGCCATATGGAATGTCAAAGAGTATCAGAGGAGAGATTTGTTGAATGGAAACACTTATCAGGGTTTGGAGATGCCAACTCATCATGCTGCGCCACATCATCAACATGACAGCTCCTCAAAAATAGCAAGAACAGTTTCATGAAGACAGTGAGGGTATTTATGTTTTACGTATGGTCAGTGTTGTTGAAGCACATGATTCCTTTCGATGTAGTTGGGTTATCCTTTAGATAAAGATGTAATAAATAGGTGGTTGAGTTATGTTAGGACTCTAACTCCTAAGTTAGTAGGTGTCAGTTTATAATTCCAAAGAACTTAATGATCTAATAGGCATTATGGTTAGACTAGGTGGCAGTAAAAGAACTTAATGATCTATCCATTTGGCAGATTCGATGTAAAGATGGAATGCCTATTAATAGGCAGTATTTTGATGAATGAAGGGTTGGAGAATATTGTACTACACTGCTACTTTGTAAAAGCTTTTCAATTTCAGTAATATACAATGGATGTTTTTGCCTTCTTCACCTAAGATTCGAGTGAGGTTTTCAATGAGTTATATGTCTTATATCTTTCACGTTTAATATCTGCAGTTAGTTTATATCTAAGTACTTAGAACTCATGGAAGCATGCTCTGACTTCCTTTAGATGATAAACTGTTGTTTCTTCCTGTGTTGTGTATGTGTACCATCTTTTCATTGAAACTTCCATTTGCCTCAGTTTCCACAAGAAGGATTATTTCATTGTATTTTCTAATGTTGACTCAATTTGCCCAATGGTAGCAAGTCTTCATATTTTCAACCTGCAATCAATCATAATTAAGTCACAGTCATAGAGTTAGCCATCTAATAAAGTTGTCATTGAATAATCATAAGTTACTTGTGAGAGAGCCCTCTCAGGCTGAAGAGGCTAATCTTTAGATAAAAGTTGGTTGAAATAGTTATTTTAAATTGTCTGGTGGAGCAACCCATCAGTAACAATTTAGAGATAACAGGTTGCAGGCCATACCACAACAGCAAGGCTTGTGTGGGCTATTTTAAGGGTTGTTTTTAGCCCTTACCCTCAGTGTGAAGGAGGAGCGTCTCTCCCAACCTAAGACCTTAAGGAGAATCGAAGTTGGAGAATTCTTATGGTCCTTCCAATGCTTGTATGAAGGCCAAGTTTGCCAAGATTAGAGGATGAGTTTTTGTTTGTATTTCATGCCTTGAAGCAGGTTTGTTCAAGCATATTTGAGGACATTGTTTTTGAGATATTATGTGCCCTAGTTGAGGCTCCTTCTAAGCATACACAGCCATCCATAATTTTGTCCTGAAGTTTGATAAATTCGCTCTAATGTTATGTGCCAAAGCAGAGGGCCAAGACCCTGAAAAGATGACAATAAGTTGCAGTTTATCTCTGTGATAGGGTCACAGAGCCTCAATAAAATTGCGCTCTAGTTTTGTGGTATTGTCTGATACAAGAGAGAGGCAGATTCATTAAAGTTGTTATGGGGAAGTCTGTCCTTGAATGTTGAATAGGACAAAGTGACTTAAGGCCTAATGTATAGTGATTTTGTGGAGGATAAATCACTGCGTTAAAACCCTTGTTTGAATCCTGTGATTAGTGACGTTGAAGCAGCATAATTATTATGTGAAGGCAGACTTGTTGAGTTGATATTTGAACCTTAAGTACAGTGCTTTGGAAATCTACTGTAACAAGGCAGATGTATTGAAAGACAAAAGAAGATGTACGTAAAATTGTTCTTACATGAAAAGTTTGTTAAAGTACATCTAATTTTGAATGTTGTCTAAGAAAACCTAAGGACAATGGTTGGTCGATGAGTCTTAGAACAATGACATATGGCAACATACTTATGTTATCTTCAGTAACATATGGCAAAGTATATATGACCTCACTATATGACATATGGCAGAGTCTATATGAACTTGATCTATGGTATCTTTAGTGGCATATGGAAATATATATATATATATGACCATGAAGTTTGGTATCTTCAGTACTATATGGTAGTATGAAAATGATGAATATGATAGTGATGTGTATGATAATATTATGGCAAACATTGTAATCAGTGATATGACAGTGTATGGTAATGATACTTGTCAAGATGTATGACAGATGTATGGCAGTATATGGCTATGATACTTGTATGGCTATAATTCCATACAATAAGCATTGACAATGGATTTAACCCTATGATTACAAAGCCCTTTCCGTAGAAAGGAAGTTGGTGTCTGGGATGCCCGAATTCAAAAATAATAATGAAGGCGTATGTCAGGGTTGTGACGAAGGAAAGCATACAAGGGGGCTTTCTTTTACCTTAAATGTCACAAAGACATTTGATGTCTTGCAAATTGATTCATTCTAATTTATCTGATTTACTGCATGTGAAATCCTTGGGAGGATGTTCTTATTTCATGACTTTTATAGATGACTTCTCTCGCTAGACCTGGATACATTACTTGAAGAAGAAGATCAATATTTTGAGAACTAATAATGGCACTGAATGTGAATCATATGAGTTCAATAACTTTTGCAGAGAAGCTAGCATTAAGAGGGAGACCACAACCATATATGCTCCTGAGCAAATAGCATTGCTGGAAGAAAGAAGAGAAGACCCTCATGGCTCAGGGACACTCTCGAAGATGCTGAGAGATATATCGCCCCAAAGGGGGACATTCCGAGAAAGCAAGAAGCCAAATAGATACCAAGGGTATTTAGCAGCCATGAGTACAATCGTACAATCTGAGCCTAGATCATTTGAAGACACCGTCAAGCATCAAGTTTGGAAGGATGTTATGCTCGAAGAGTTAGAGTCCATTATGAAGAATGATGCCTGGGATGTGGTCCCGAGACCGGAAGACAAAGTTGTTGTCACCTCAAAATGGCTCTAAAAGATCAAGCATGGATCTGATGGGAGTGTTGAAAAGTACAAGGCAAGATTTGTTGCCTGATGCTTCTCTCAAAGGAAGGCATAGATTATGATGATATATTTGCACCTATGATCTATTATTGCCCTTGCTACCACGCAAGGATGGAGTCTCCATCAGTTGGATGTGAAGACCGCTTCTTCTGCATGGTTCGATAAAGGAAGAGGTGTATGTAAAGCAACCTCTGGGGTTCGAAGTCCAAGATAGAAACTCTCTTCTATGCAGGTTGAAGAAAGCCTTCTATGGGTTGAAGCAAGCACTCAAGGCTTGGTACGAGAGGATTGATAGCTACTTAATGAAGCTGGGCTTCACTCGAAGTAATGCTGATCCGAACCTTTACTTTAAGGTTGATAGAGAAAAGCCTCTCATTCTAGTTCTCTATGTGGATGATCTCTTCCTGACACGTGCTGACCCTCTCATTCATCAGTGTAAGAGGGAGCTAGCTTCCAAGTTCGAGATGAAAGACCTAGGACTGATGCATTACTTCCTAGGCTTGGAGGTCTGGCAGAGATCTAGTGAAATTTTCCTCTCTCAAGGAAAATATATTGTGAAGCTACTGGAGAGATTTGGTATAGTGGACTGTAAGTCTATGTTAACACCGATGGAACTCAACTTTAAGAAGTTGAGTGGAAACGTTGTTGGGCCCGTGCTAGCAAATCCTACCGAGTATCGACAACTCGTAGGGGCCCTGATGTTCTTAGGGAACATTCGTTCGGACGTATGTAGTGCAGTGAACACTTTGATTCAACACATGGTTGATCCTCATAACATTCAATAGGTTGGTGCCAATAAACTCTTGAGATATCTCTGGGGCACGATAGACCATGGGCTGACATACACTGCCTGGAGTTTGAAACTCCATGGATACACTGATGCCGATTGGGCTGGCAGTGTGGTGGATCGTAAGAACACATTTGGATGTTGTTTCACACTTGGTTCTGCCTCGAGCAGGAAGCAGAAGTCGGTGACTTTGAGCACCGCTGGGGCCGAATACATTGCAGCGTGTATGGCCTATTGTGAAGCTATTTGGTTGTGAAAGCTCTTCACTGAGTTGTTCGAGCATGTGTTAGATACCACCGTTATCCTTTGTGATAACTAGAGGGGGATTCGTTTGTCAGAGAATCTCGTGTTCCACGATCGATCCAAGCATATTGATATCTGGTACCATTCTATCCAAAATATGGTACAGCGAAGCGCCGTAAGGCTCAATCATATAGGAACTGATGAGTAGGTCGCAGATATTCTCACAAAGCCCTTAGGGAAGGTCATGTTCCTAACCTTCTGTGAGAATCTTGGAATCGTGGAACGACCATATGCTGAGGGTCATGTTGGACGATGAGTTCTGGGAGCTCCATGGGGGCTTTGGGGATAGCTTTTTGGAGCTATAAGCAACCACAAAGCTAGGCTTGCCGAACCTTGTTGGTGTGCTTCCGCCCCACTGTGATGATATTGAGTTGGTTTACCTCTCTTTGATCCGTGCCCCGTATGCATCCTACCCATGGAGTCTCGAACTCATGGGAAGGACCTCTCATTTGGCCAATAAGGTGGAAAATGTGGATAGAGACCGATAGCAACACTGATGGACGCATTGGAGATTGTCGTACTCTCTATGTCTAAGATGGCACGTGTCCAACCACTTGATCTAGGAACAAGTCTAGTGAGGTTTTGGACCTCCAACTGACTTCGAGTCAGTTAAACTAACTTTGGGTTAGTATGTGACTCTCTTGAGTCCAAGTGAGGTTTCGGACCTCCAACTGACTTCGGGTTAGTATGAGACTCCTTTGAGTCCTATAGAGGTTTCAGACCTCTGAGCTGACTTTCGGTCAGCCAAGAGTGATGTCTTTGTACCTCACCATTTTTGAAATAAAGAAGCCAGTGAAGCAAATTATGGCAGGATGACGCACGATGTTTGGATGGCACAGGTGGATGGAGTTCTCCCTAGTTGAGAGGGAGTGTTAATTTTGGGCAACTAGGTCCAAACTTCATGTTGTGATGCTCAGATGACGATGCCAATATTTTTATTGGATTCCTCTTTCGGAGAGATGCAAGATCGATCTAAAGATCATCTTGATCGGATGAGCAGAACATTTATTTTAAATTTATTCCACATGTGCAAGGTCGGTCAGATTTATCCCACATGCTTAAGAGATGTGTCACACACCCCCACAGATGGATATATATATTGGAGACTTGGAGGTCATTTCACTCACTCACATTTTTTTTGGATGCATTCTCTCCTCTCACGAATGGTGCTGCGATTAGGGCTTCTCATGGTGTTGCGATTGGGCTTCTCTTGGGGTTGTGTGACACATTTGTTTAGCTGACCTAATGGAGACTTTGTTGGTTGGAGCATCCTGTTGATCGTCGTAACGCCACCATTCTACATCTATGTTTGTCAAATCGATTAGTTTTATTGGCTTGTCTTCCATCAATCCATTGGTATGTTCTATCAGCATTTTACTTTCATGTGATTGCTATTTGGGCCCTAGAAGTTTTAAAGTAAATTTTTATCTACAATAGAACATCTTCAGAAATTTACACCTTACCTAGCTACCCTTATGCCCTAATATCCATTAATACCCTTGGGAAGGAGGATTACTATTTTCCTTTGCATGAGCAGGTGCAATTGGAGATAATTAATTCTCCCTTTAGGGGAGACTCAATCTTCGGTACTAATAATGATGAAATCGATAAGGTTCCTACCTATCTTCCTTATGATTCTATATTCAAATCACTTGAGCATTTAGATTATGATTTGGAGGAAGAGAGACCCATTGAATATAATGTTTCATTCTCACCTTTGTCTCTTCCTCCTATTCATCATCTTAAGTCTCCCACAAGTGATTCCCTCGCCCCTTGTCATATGACTTCAAGTGTCCGTCAGCCCTTTTCCCCTTCCGAGTGTGGTGTCAAGAAAGAACCCCTTATTGATTATGATTTATCTCTTTTGGATCCCCCTCTGGATCATGATCAATCTATAATCTTCCCTTTCCAGTGTGATCATCATGGGCGACCTACTTGTGTTTCTCCATCTCATCTGTATCCCTCTCCTACTAATCATAACCCCATGGAAGCAATGAAATATGACATAAATGATAATGGAGATAATATGCCTGAGGTATCCATCCATAAAAAATTTATGAGCCTAGTCATTGGCATCTCTATATCTTGGTTAGAAGAGAGGATCTCATGGACTAGATTACATCTTTTTCTTACCTCTTCTCACGTGATCATCCATGAGTGCCCATCATATTTTCCCACCTCCCACCCGCTTGATCCTCCATACAATTGTATCTGCATTCGTTTTGGATTTACCACACGAGTAATCATACTAGCAGATAGATTTATATTGATATGATGATATGTTGGTTGCACTGCCTTTATGATTACACTTAGTATTAGTTTCGCACCATATGCATGCTAGAGTAGGATGCACTGAATGCCAATTTTTTGCATTTGAAATAATGTCATATGATGTTTCTCATGATAGATTAGATGCATTTAGACTAAACTACGCATATTTTTATTTACTAGTTGATTTTATGGGCTAACATTAAGCATGACCGATCATTAGACACCGTGAAAACATGTTGGCCTGTGAATTTAGTCGTTGATATGTGCAGGTGACAGGTCTACGGTGACCATGAGATTGTTGCAGTTTTCATGACCTCTCGTTCGAGTAGCATCGCCCACCTCTTCGAGAGATCACATCCTATGTAATATTCCTAATTAGCAATGGCTACTTGGAATATTCGATTTTGCTCAATTTTGCCTTCTATAGTTTATTTATAAATAAAAAGGTGAGTAAGGGGGACATAACTCACTTTGGGAATAAAAGTCACTCCCTAGTAGCACAACGTTGTAACTTAAAGGGAGCCAAGGGGGGTGCCAAGGACCACGTAGAGAGGGGGCCCACGTATACACTTGGAGGGACTGCACAGATGGAGAGGAGCACGTGGCAAAAGGGAGGCTACATTGAGGAGATGGGCCTTAGGGTTTTGAGAAAGGCCAACGTTATAAAAGAGAGAGGAGGCTCCTCATTTGGTCATTCGATTATTATGCATTTGAGCTAGTCACTTCGACTTCTTGAGCACGCTGGTTGTTTAGCCTGTCTGCAGCACTGTTTAGTGCATCGAGTGTCTCCGTTCGGAGATCTCATCCTTAGCCCCGGGGGACTTCGAGTGCCTGCTCGGGCAAGGTAGTTTCATCAATCTTTTTGCAGGAGGATCGATTTGTGGGAGTTGTGGAGCAGTACTGCATTTGGTGACTGCGCAGTCTTGAGAGGGAGGACGAGTCTCTTTTGGTGGGAGTTCCGGATTGGGATTGTTTGGAGGATTTGAGCTTGGAGATTGAGCAAGGGACCAACCCTTGCATATTGGAAGATTTTGGCAGAGATTTGGGTGGAGTTTTGGAGTATTTTCTTCAGTGGCAACGCAGAGCCTTGAGGAATAGCGTAGATCCTCAAGGGGGTGATTTTCAGGGGTCAGCTATTTTCGAAAAGCTTTCTGGGCTTTTCTGGGTTTATTGAGCAGAGGCTGATTCCAGAGTTTCAGCATTTTCTGAGGAGGGGAGCAGCCCCAAATCCATTTTGATTCCAGCAGTAGCAGCAGCACAGCAGTTCTCCGGCAACTTGGACGCAGTTCAGAGAGAGGCCATTTCCTTATCATTCTGAGTGTATTTCTTCACTTGCCTTGTGCAAGTCGAGGTGCCATCTTTCTGAGCACCTCTTGTACTCTCTCCATTACTCAGTATAATAAAATGGCTTAGCATTTCTCTCTGCATTTCTTGAGTATTTGCTTATATTCCATGTATATGCTATTCTATGCTTGCACTACTGTTATATTCTCTTTGAGCATCCCAGCTACTATACCACTTGTGTGTGTTTTTCCCCTATACTCTTAGACAGAGTCTGGAAAGGGCCAGGTAGCCTCCAGATCTCGTCCTCTTTTCAGAGGTGACATATCTGGTAAACGCCCTCCCAGTCCATCTCTAGTTGGAGTTTGCTTGTGTTTGAGGGATATCCCTGAAAAGGGATATTACAGTGGTATCAGAGCATAGATCTGGCTCAGCCTGTGGAGCTAGTAGTCTATGACACCGGGGGAGAAGCCCTACATCTGCTACAGAGGTATGAAGTACAGGGATCTTGAGCATAGGTTGGAGAACACCTATGGAGAGGGAGACTATGTTCGAGTGGTGGACACAGAACAGGAGGAACTTGTGGTGGACGCAGAACAAGAGCCTATGGTAGACGCAGAGCAGGAGGATCCGATGGCAAATGAGGACGGGAAGAGATTTGCGGACATGCTCCTCAAATCGGTGCAGGATCTGTCGAAGCAGATTGAGGTGATGGGGCAGAGGTTCACCGCTGTGGAGGCTAGACATCGTGAAACCCCACGGGGTTTCCAGATTGGTGAGGGATCAGGTACATCCCACCATT
Source organism: Pinus albicaulis (assembly GCA_034641835.2). Lineage (NCBI taxonomy): Eukaryota > Viridiplantae > Streptophyta > Pinopsida > Pinales > Pinaceae > Pinus > Pinus albicaulis. Next base: position 205,439,683 of record CM076576.1, read on the forward strand.
TGCCGGAGAATGGTACTACTTAGAGTGATACTACTCAGCAGATGGCTTCACATGCACCTACACGCTCTACCATGCCCACTTTTCTGGGAGCAGACACAGGGGCAAGAGCCCAACAGGATACAGAGCCCAACAGGATACAGAGCCCGGCCATATGGGCGATTATTTTGCAGAGTATCAAGCCTATGGGCAGGAGTTCAGGGTTGCTCTCTCGTTCAGAGACTTTTTTCAGCTCCAGCGAGACAGTAGACCCCGCGACCATCATAGAGGGCATCGGCATTATCATGATGGAGATACCCACCGCACAGCTAGCAGATTCCACTTGCCTACGTTTGATGGTTCATCAAACAGTTCGGCAAAGTCTTGGGTGGAGAAGCTGGACATCTATTTCCAGCTTAACCAGATGTCGGAGACGGAGGCCATCAAGGTGGCGACATTACATTTGGATGGTGAGGCCTAGGACTGGTGGTTCCATGGGATGGTTACACTCGGACATTCTACAGTGACGACATATGCCGAGTTCACCAAGAGGTTGATAGAGAGATTTGACCAGAGGGATCCAGAACAACACTTTGTTGAGCTGACGAGGCTCAAACAGACCGGGAGCCCAGAGACATACATTGCAGACTTCTTGAGGGTTTCAGTGATGGTGCCAGATCTATCTGCGGCACGGATGATGTATATGTTTGTGGAGGGGTTAGCAGAGCCACTTCGGGGTCTAGTCAGATCTACTAGACCAGCCACGCTCCAGGATGCTATTAGTGGGACTCGGGATTTACAGGATGCATTGCCCAAGACTCGGACACCTTACCCCCAGAGACAGGCTTTCCATCCCAAGGGGAAGGATGTGAGGATTCCGCCTCCAAAGGGGAATCCAGGACGAGCACAGATGGATGATGATGCCAGGAGGGAGTTGAAGAAGAAGCAGTTGTGCTTTACTTGTCAGGAGCCGTGGGCACTGGGACATAGATGTGCTGCTGGCAAAGCACATTTTATTGAGGTCTTCTCCGAGAGCAGCGGGGAAGAGGATGAGGAGGATGACGTGGAGGCAAGAGATAGTCATGCAACGCAGGATCCTTTGCCACCTCCACCTCCAGCAGCAAGTGGTGCGGCTTTTGCACCTATCGGAGGGGCCCTTGCAGCATTGCGAAGAGTTCCCAAGTATTTGACGCTGCGCGTACAGGGGACAGTACATGGCCAGCGAGTATCAGTTTTGGTTGATAGTGGGGCAACCCACAATTTCATCGATGCACAGATGGTTGAGTAGAGAGGTATTCAGACTGAGAGCTTCAATGGATTTTCAGTTTTGGTCCCAGGGGATTAGATGATGATGTGTGCTTGTTATGTTCCAGAGTTATCAGTGACGATGGGCACCTATACACTGACTGATCACTTTTTCGTGGTCAATATTCCGGACACCAACATGGTACTAGGTGTTCAGTGGCTTATTACTCTAGGGAAGGTCACTGCAGATTGGAAGGCCCTAGAGATGGAGTGGGATGATGAGAAGACAGGGAGGCATGAGAAGATACGGGGACAGCACACCTATCCGCCTCAAACTGTTTCGACTCATCGGATGGAGGCAGTCTTCCGAAAGGGAGACATGGAGTGGGCAGTGGAGCTGCGTGCATCAGAGGTAGGGACTACAGGGCAGATGGTGCACCCAAAGATACAGTCCATCCTTGACAGGTATGCCACAGTGTTTGGGGATATTCTGCCGGGACAGCACCGGACCGGAGGTTTGAGCACACCATTGAGCTTGAGCAGGGCATACAGGCAGTGATTACTACCCCCTATAGGCATCCCAAAGCCTATCGGGATGAGATTGAGTGGGCCATCCAGGAGTTGCTGGCTCTTGGACACATTCGGCTGAGCACGAGTCCTTTTGCTTCTTCCGTGGTGTTGATGAAGAAGAAGGACGGCACCTTGAGGATGTGTATTGATTACAGGGCCCTGAACAAGAAGACCCTGAAGAACATATACCCTATACCCAGGATCGATGAGTTGATGGATGAGTTGAGAGGAGCTCAGTTCCTCTCAAAGATTGATTTGAGATCGGGGTACCATCAGATTCACGTGAGGGAATAGGACATTCCCAAGACTGCCTTCAGGTGTCACTATGGGCACTTTGAGTTTTTGGTGATGCCCTTCGGGCTAACCAACACCCCAGCAACATTCCAGTCTTGCATGAATCACATCTTCCGCAGTCACTTGAGGAAGTTTGTGTTGGTGTTCTTTGATGATATCCTCATTTACAACAAGACTTGGGAGGAGCATCTCCAGCACATTGAGGCAGTGTTGCGCATTTTGGAGGAGCAGCAGTTCTATGCCAAGCTCTCCAAGTGTGAGTTTGGGTTGACAGAGATGTTGTACTTGGGACATATCATAGGGGTGGATGGAGTGAGAGTCCACGAGGAGAAGATCAGGGCCATCAGAGATTGGCCAGAGCCGAGGAACGTGACAGAACTTCGGGGATTCATTGGCATTTGTACTTATTACAGGAAGTTCGTCAAGAGTTTCTCACAGCTTGCTGCACCCCTTACAGATTTGACGAAGAAGGGGGCATTCAGTTGGTCGGATACAGCGCAGCGAGCCTTTGACAGGCTCAAGGAGGTGATGAGCAGCTTCCTAGTGCTTGCATTGCCGGATTTTACGCAGCCATTTGTTTTGGAGTGTGATGCGTCGGGAGAGGGGATCGACGCAGTATTGATGCAGGGAGGTCACCCTATAGCCTTTGAGAGCCGGAAGCTCCTTCCACACGAGAGGTTGTATTCTATATACGACAAGGAGATGTTGGCCATTATGCATGCATTGGCCAAATTCCGGCAGTATTTAGTGGGTAACAGGTTCAGGGTGAGGACTGATCACAACAGCCTCAAGTTCTTTTTGGAGCAAAAACAGTTGCAGGAGAGGTAGCAGAAGTGGATCAGTAAGATCCAGGCATATGACTTTGACATTGAGTATGTCAAGGGTAAGAACAACGTGGTAGCAGATGCCCTTTCACGTAGACCAACCACGTTGTCTCTTATGAGCTTGGACACAGACTGGAGGGCTCGACTTTAGTAGAGTACTCCAAGGACAGATGTGCATGTGAGGTTCTGGATGGACAGGTGGCGGATGACAGGTACAGGGTGGTCGATGAGATCATCTACTACAAGGACCGGATCTTCTTGACTGAGGGATCTCAGCTCAAGAAGAAGATACTTCAAGCATCACATGATTCACCATTGGCCGACCATCAGGGGTTTACCAAAACCTACAAGGCCATTAGAGAGAGGTTCTCATGGAAGGGCCTCAAGGAGGACGTACTCCATCACATCAGGGATTGCGATGTTTGCCAGAGGAACAAGGGGGAGATGAGCCATCCCGCAGGATTATTGTAGCCTCTTCCCATTTCGGAGGGGAAATGGGAGAGTATTTCGATGGACTTCATCACAGGGTTGCCCATGGTGCAGGGCAAGGATTGTATCTTTGTCGTCGTTGATCGACTGACAAAGTATGCACATTTTTTCGCCATATCCGCACACTACACAACAGCACAAGTGGCCGAGCTGTTCTTCAGAGAGGTCTTCAAGCTACATGGTCTTCCTAAGACCATCATCAGTGACAGGGACAGCCGTTTCATGGGCGGATTTTGGCAGGAGCTTTTCCGGTTGGTGGGGACGGAGCTGACACCGAGTAGCAATTATCACCCACGGACGGACGGGCAGACAGAGATAGTTAACAAGTGGCTGGAGGGCTACTTGCATAACTATGTCAGTGGGCAGCAGCGAGCATGGCTGAAGTGGCTGCATCTGGGGGAGTACTGCTACAACAACACACATCACATGTCCATTGGTATGTCTCCATTCTACGCTTTGTATGGATATCATTCTTTATCTTTTGCTGATGTGATGTTTGGTGCTAGTAAGGCTCCGAGAGCCAAGATTTGGATCCAAAAGAGTCAGGATATTCTCCAAGCTCTCAAGGATAATATGGCTACAGCGCAGAACCAGCAGAAGCTGTATGCTGACCGTGGTCGGGTGGAGAGACAGTTTGAGGTAGGGGACTTGGTCTACCTATGATTACAGCCATATCGACAGTCGTCACTGAAGCAGAAGGGAGCTGAGAAGCTCAAGCCCTGCTTTTATAGGCCATACAGGGCGATACGCAGGGTTGGAAAGGTTGCATATGAGTTGGAGTTGCCCCAAGGCAGCAAGATTCATAACATTTTCCATGTATCATGCCTGAAGAAGGCATTGGGGCAGCAAGTGACAGTGACAGATGAGCTACCACCCACGGATGATGAGGGGCATTTGGTGTTGCAGCCAGAGGCCATTATTGATACCAGGGAGAGGCAGCTACGGAGCAAGACAGTCCGAGAATTCTTGGTGAGGTGGAAGAATTTGCCAGATGAGGATGCCACTTGGGAGAGCGAGAAAATTTTCCAGCATCCATCACTTCAGTTGCTTGAGGACAAGTAACATTTTGTCGGGGGAGACTGCAATATTCCTAATTAGCAATGGCTAATTGGAATATTCGATTTTGCTCAATTTTTCCTTCTATAGTTTATTTATAAATAAAAAGGTGAGTAAGGGGGACATAACTCACTTTGGGAATAAAAGTCACTCCCTAGTAGCACAACGTTGTAACTTAAAGGGAGCCAAGGGGGGGCCAAGGACCACATAGAGAGGGAGCCCACATATACACTTGGAGGGACTGTGCTGAAGGAGAGGAGCACGTGGCAAAATGTAGGATACGTTGAGGAGATGGGCCTTAGGGTTTTGAGAAAGGCCAACGTTATAAAAGAGAGAGGAGGCTCCTCATTTGGTCATTCGATTATTATGCATTTGAGCTAGTCACTTCGACTTCTTGAGCACGCTGGTTGTTTAGCCTGTCTGCAGCACTGTTTAGTGCATCGAGTGTCTCCGTTCGGCAATCTCACCCTTAGCCCCGGGGGACTTCGAGTGCCTGCTCGGGCAAGGTAGTTTCATCAGTCTTTTTGTAGGAGGATCGATTTGTGGGAGTTGCGGAGGATTAGTGCATTTGGTGACTGCGCAATCTTGAGAGAGAGGACGCAGTCTCTTTTGGTGGGAGTTCCGGATTGGGATTGTTTGGAGGATTTGAGTTTGGAGATTGAGCAAGGGACCAACCCTTGCATATTGGAGGATTTTGGCAAAGATTTGGGCGGAGTTTTGGATTATTTTCTTCAGTGGCAGCGCAGAGCCTTGAGGAATAGCATAGATCCTCAAGGGGGTGATTTTCAGGGGTCAGCTATTTTCGAAAAGCTTTCTGGGCTTTTCTGGGTTTATTGAGCAGAGGCTGATTCCAGAGTTTCAGCATTTTCTAAGGAGGGGAGCAGCCCCAAATCCTCATTTTGATTCCAGCAGTAGCAGCAGCACAACAATTCTCTGGCACCTTGGACGCAATTTAGAGAGAGACCATTTCCTTATCATTCTAAGTGTATTTCTTCACTTTCCTTGTGCAAGTCGAGGTGCCATCTTTCTAATCACCTCTTGTACTCTCTCCATTACTCAGTATAATAAAATGGCTTAGCATTTCTCTCTGCATTTCTTGAGTATTTGCTTATATTCCATGTATATGCTATTGTATGCTTGCACTACTGTTATATTCTCTTTGAGCATCCCAGCTACTATACCACTTGTGTGTGTTTTTCCCCTATACTCTTAGACAGAGTCTGGAAAGGGCCAGGTAGCCTCCAGATCTCGCCCTCTTTTCAGAGGCGACATATCTGGTAAATGCCCTCCTAGTCCATCTCTGGTTGGAGTTTGCTTGTGTTTGAGGGATATCCCTGAAAAGGGATATTACATCCTAGTTGGAGCCAAATGTTACCCACCACTTCCCGGGTGATATCCCTAGGAGAAATATTTTCTCCATGATGGACCTCAGCCAGCAACCCCTTGCAACCCTCAACTAGCTCGTTGTTTCACCTCTTCGCCAACTGAGCTAGCCATGTGATCCGCATCCTGTCAAGGTCGCCATCTCCACTACCACAGCTCCATAACCTCGGATGAGTGGACCTCCCCTCCTGATCCTCTTGGAGAGATCTAACAAGAAAAGCTCCCTAAGTACCAGTGGCAGTGTCACTAAGGTGTTGTTGCTCTGTGACCTTTGCACCACACATATCCGTGGAAAATCCCCATCCCCATACAACGCATTATCTGGTCATCGACCTATGCCACCTCCTTTGAACAACCCTTGACGAAGTGTGTTAATCCTCCTACAACCCCATGTCTGGCCAGCTTGCCATCACAACTCACAAAATCTGCCTACTCCCCTGTCAATCCATCCTGTCAGTAGGGTTTTCCAGAACTCTAATGGAAATTTGAAAGTGTGTGTGCGCTTAGGCACTGGATCCATCACAAATTTATTGCTATCACCAACCAAATCCCTGATGTGATGGGGGATCCCACCTAGATCCCAATAATAGTCTGACCCTAGAGCCCCATTGGTAACCCACGACCCTTGTTGAACTATGGCCAGCGATATATCCTGACAACTACCCACTCCACTGGGCACCAACTCAAAATCTCTTTCCATCTAACCCCAAAAGAGGAATTGAATGCACGAACTCTTGTACACAAAACAAGCCCTCCATCCTATGAATGTTGCACCCTATGAAGTTCATATCGCCTCATCTCACTGTCCTAGTCAACACATAAAATCTGTCGAGGTGACTCTGCCTCTCCCTTTCCAACATGCAAAGGAAACCTACTAGTGCTGCAATCCCCATCTATGTATGTCTGAAGAGGGTTGCTCCGACGCTCCAATGTGTACTCTAGTTGTACCATTAAGGAATCCAATCGTTCTCCAACGCAATCCAGTTTGGCTATTGACTCAGCACAAACTGCTCTCAAGCCCTCCAACTCATTTTGTTGCAGAATGGCCTCTCGTACTGTAATGGCCTTCTTTTTCAATGCTAGAAGGCTGGCCTGGAACTGATGAAACTGTTGTGGGCGGCTATCATCTGTAAACTCTCTAGACCCCTTTGTGTCTTTTGGCACCTTGTCAACAAAGGATATGTCTCCAGGCACCTCATCAATCTGCTGTGGGTGGCCATCGTTTGAAAACTCAGTCATAGTGTTGGGCACCTCATCAACTGTCGACAACTCATCCATGGGTGGCACCTCCTCAACAGATGGCCCTCTGAGTGTATGCTCTACTCCCTCGACTAAGGTGTCAATCAGAGCTAACAAGGGGACCTCCAACAAGGGTGACTCTCGCATCTGATTGGGTATATCTACATACTCCTCACACTCCTGCGTACCCTCTGCCTCATGCTCAACCTCCTCATCAGGCTTATGATATCTAAAGCCAGGTCTCCACCAACAAAAGTTCCCCCTGATCTCACCCTCTAACTTCCCCTGTCCTGTCCAGTCCTTTTAAGGAGATCTGGTGCCCTGATTCTATTGACTTTCCCCACATGGTGTGAATGGTTGCACTATCATGGCCTACGCACTTCTAGTGTCTCTGTTGCAAGGATGAGGATGGATCTAATCTGTCACCTTCCTCAATTAGGCCAACCTCTCATCATTCTAGCGGACTCCACCCCAGAATTCCAGCATACTAAATCTTCCTTGAGCCATGGGTTTGTCTATTGTTTCACCAATCACTGTGCATACATGCCCAACACCTTCATGATCTTGCTAGCTTTCCCACAACTTGCCAAGATCATACTCTGATACCACTATAATATTCCTAATTGGAATTTAACAGCAAATACCAAGCAATGGACTAGGAACAATAAATAAATGGGAACTCATACACAACAATTAAAACACCAAAATGTTCAGCAACACAATTAGAGCCATTTCATTAATTTTATGATAAAAAAGTAAATAAAATGTGCTGAAATTTTGGAACGTTGGATTTCTTTGCAAGCTGAGCAGAACCCAGGAAATTGTCCCAGACCCAAGTGGTAGGAATGGTCCTGGAGTGATCTGCGCACTACTCATAAACAATTTGTTGTTGGCTACTGGCTGAAATGCTACTCTCAGGGTTGAATACTCCACGGAGTACTCTAAAAATTTAGCTCTAAACTCCTCTCCCAAAACCCATAAATGGTTTGGGCTCAATCCAAATGATGAAGAAGCCCTCCAAAATGGTGCAAATGGCTCCCTGACAAGCTATACACCCTACTGGGTTTCTGCCCTATATATTTCTCAGAAAATTCTGAAAAATTAACCTGGTTCTCTACACTGCAATCCCAACAAAAGCCAGAAAGGATTTGGCCCAATTCCAGCTGACCCAGATAACCCCAAAAAGTGGAATGGCTCTGCCAGGTAGATTTTGTGCTCTATCAAATGGACATTCAGGAAAAGTAACAATGTCACCTCACACAATACCCACTCATCCCCCCAGTCACTCATTTCAAAGCTTGTGCAACGTAGCTATTTATCTACACTTTTAGGGCGAGGAGGTGGCTAAATAAAAATATTTGAGCAACCAAGAGACATCTGACTATGTTATCAAAGGTTATTAGAAACTATAAACCATAGATTGCACTATATTTGTGTGGCCGTATATTCAATCACAACACTTATGCTTGGCAATAAAAGCCAACAACAAACAATAAAATAAACATCATCATTAAGGACAACCAGTTCTTAAAAAGTTCAAATTAGTATGGAATGTCCTCTTACCCACTGTCTCGAATACCCTTCAGCCAGTTGCGAATTTCATTTTCGGTCGAATCAATGCTTCCTGGCCTATTCAAATCCACCTGACCTCCATCTCCAGCCCCCATCCCCTTCAATTTGGTTGCAGCCTCACCCAAAAGACTAGCTTGCTCGGTAGGAGTAATGACTAAAGCAGCCCGCACCTCTTCTGGCAAATTTTGAGTTTGTGGCTGGGACCAAAGTGAATGTATACTGTGAAGCAACTGCAAGCACAACCAGTTGTAAAACTTCTCACATAAGAAGAACTCAATGACAAATCAAAAATCAATGGCCAAGAAACCTTACAAGTTACCTGTAAGAGAGGAGGCAGCATCCATGATAAGCGAGAAGCCATAGGATGAGAAGAACCAACATCAACAGTCAATGCAGAACCATTTTGAGAGGTGGAGAGTGAAGCTTTTTTACTACCACTCCTTTTAAGGGCTCTCTCAAAAATAGTGACTGTGTGGAAAATATGCCACATTCGTTCATTCTCTGGTGTATTTGGACCTCTAATTAAAAGAGGCATCAAATCTATTGAACTGAATAAATAATTATTTTGCAAATCTTTTTGGATCCACTGTTCCTTTAAAGGTTCAAGTAACCAAGTTAAAACGCTTTGCTGTTCCTCACTCCTGCATGGCAAAATCAGCAATAATAGTGAAACAGCAATTCTAACCCACTTGAACAAACCCTATAAAGAATAAATAGCAAGTCTGAAGACATGATAAAAATAACTGATAGCTTATGTTTTAATGTGGAGTTAAGATAGGTAGCTACCCAGCAGCTGAAGCCATCACAAGAAACGCTTCTCCAAACAGATTCTGTTCACTGCGTAAAAGACATCCTTCTCTCTGGAGCCTAGCCATGGTTTCAGAAATATCCTGTGACAATACTGCAGCATTCTCAGTAAATATACAATCCACTTCTACATACTCACTGTTCTTGGCTCAATGTCACTAGTAGATCCAAAGAAAACAAATTGAAGTTCACTAGTAATTTGCATATTCATTCTCCTCGTCTAGTATAACCAAAGAAGCAATTCAACCTAGAGAGCTCTTAGATCACAAAAGAGCAATTGATTTTGTTCCTTTATATTTTTTTTTATGTTTAATTATAAACCCTATACAGCATATAAAAATCTATCGACTTGATGCCAAGACTCAGTTGCACTACTTTTAAGTCAATACACTGCCTCCTGCAATTCCATCTACTTCTTATATAGGATACAGGTACAGATACTGATGTAATGCTATCAATCAGAGGAAACGGTGAATTTTATCTCAAAGATTAGCAACAGAATAATTAGATCTTAGCATGAATTGATCCAGCTCTATATGAAAAACTTCAAAAAATTGAATTCATTTGGGCTCCCAAAGACACCATTTGTTCCTTCACAGTTTTCCAATTTTTGGCCCACTGATCTTTATATCAATTGTAACTGGATCATTACATTTTATATAGGATACAGATACGCACAGTGATGTAATACTAACACTCAGAGGCAACAATGAATTTCATCTCAAATATAAGCAACATAATAATTAGATCTTAGCATGAATTGAGCCAATTCTCTATAAAAAGCTTCATAAAATTGAATTCATTTGGGCCAATAAAGACACCATTTGTTCCTTCACAGTTTTCCAATTTTGAGCCCATTGATCTTTATTATCAATTGTAACTGGATTATCACTGAAGAAAATCCTAAAGATTGACTATAATGCTCCTTGAATAAGGTTTTCCACAGTGGATACATCTTGAAAACTTCCAACGATACCTTTATCTAGACTTCATGGATAGGAGGTAGATGTGTACGACACTGGCCCCACCAGCCAATAACCCATATTGTTTGTCATTATAAGAAAAAAGAAAATAGACACCTTTATCTAGACATCATGGACAGACTATACATTCGCCCTGCCAGCTAATCTGTTGAACTCTGGTAGCCCCTGGGGCCCTGCTATCACCAAAGATCATATCAGCGAAAGTCAGTGCATCATAACCATATAAAGCGCAAAAGGGTGACATACCTATGGACATATGGTAGGTGGTATTGTAGCACAACTCCCCAGGGTGCAGTCACTTCACCCACGCTCTCTGCTGCCCGGTCACATAGATGCGCAGGTAGCCCTCCAGCCATCTATTCACACTCTTGTCCGCAAGACTGAGGGTGATAGCTCGTGCTGGGTGTAAGCTCTGTGCCCACAAGGCGAAATAGCTCCTGCCAGAATGCTCCCATAAATTTGTTGTCCTGGTCACTAACAATTGTATTAGGAAGCCCATGCAGCCCAATCATGCCCTAAACACCTCCCGGAAAAATAACTTGGCCACCTGTGAGGCTGAATACTTGGCTGGGATGGCGAAGAAGTGGGGGAATTTTGAAAATCTGTCAACCACCACATAGATGCGATCTCGCCCCTAAACAAACGGTAACCCAGTGATGAAATCCATCAATATACTCTCCCATTTCCTCTCAGGAATAGGAAGAGATTGTAGTAGTCCCGTTGGATAAGTGTGCTCTCCCTTGTTCCTTTGGAAAACATCACACTCCCGCACATGCCTCAAGAAGTCATCCCTAAGACCCCCCCAAGTGAAACACACCCTAATGGCCCTGTATGTCTTGAAGAATCCTTGATGCCCTGCCAAAGGTGAGTCATGAGCTGCACATAGGATCTTCTCCCTCAACTGTGAGCCTGGTACCAGATAATTTTTGTCCTTGTAATAAATAACCTCATCCATCACCTGGTACCTATCATCCCCATGAGTACCATCCAAGATCTCACATGTTTGTAGATCCTTGGAGTACCCCACCAACAACTAGTGCTCTCCAATCTTGCATGATGTCCATCAAACAGAGTGTCACAGGCCTTTGTGATAGTGCATCAACCACTATGTTCTGTTTGCCCTTGACACACTCAATCTCAAAATCATGCGCTTGAATCTTACTGACCCATTTTTGTTGTCTCTCCTACAAGTTTTCTTGCTCCAGAAAGAAGCGTAGACTGTTGTGGTCAGTCTTCACTTTGAACTTGTTGCCCACCAGGTACTATCTAAACTTGGCCAACATCTCCTTGTCATATATGGAGTACAACCGCTCATGTGGTGGTAACTTTCTACTCTCAAATGTTATAGGGTGGCCCCGTTGTGTTAGAACTGCCACAACGCCCTCTCCAAATGCATCGCACTCCAAAACAAATGGCCTTGAGAAATTTGGTAGAGCCAAAACAAGACAGCTACTCATCACCCGCTTGAGGTGCTGAAAGGCCTCCTGCACAACATCAATCCACTCAACAGCCCCCTTCTTCGTCAAATACGTGAGGGGTGTTGCTAGCTGGGAAAACCCCTTCACGAATCTCCTATAATATGTGTAGATGCCCAAGAATCCAATCAACTTTGTCACATTCCTGGGCGTACGCCAATCTAGGATGGCTCTAATCTTCCCCTAGTTCACCCTCACTCCATCCTCCCCAATCACATGTCCAAGGTATAACATCTCCATCAATCCAAACTCACACTTGGACATTTCAACATACAATTGTTGCTCCTCTAGTATGCGCAGTACCTCCTCCAAGTGTTGGAGGTGCTCCTCCCATGTCTTGTTGTATATCAAGATGTCATCAAAGAATATTAGGACACATCATCTTTGATGAGCTTGGATGACCCGGTCAAAAATAGGTCATCCACATACAGAACACGAATAAGCGGCTCATCTCCTACTCTTAAGTAGTATAAGTTGGGATCTGCATCACTCTTGACAAACCCCATCTTCTGCAAGTAGCCATCAATCCGACCATACCATGCCTTGGGGGCTTGTTTTAAGCCATACAAGGCTTTCTTAAGTCTGCAAACATGAGTCTTCTGCTCATGTGTCTCAAAGCCCTTTGGCTGCTCTATGTACACTTCCTCCTCTATCACACCATTCAAGAACGCAGTCTTGACATCCATCCGGTGAATCTCCCATCCCATCTACACTGTCAGAGAGATGACGGATCTGATAGAAGTGTATTGCGCTACTGGAGCAAAAGTTTCTTCATAGTCAATGCCTTCCTTCTGGGCATACCCCTTGGCTACAAACCTTGCCTTGAACTTCTTTATGCTACCATCTGCAGCATATTTGATCTTGTAGATCCATCTAGATCCTACAACAGATCTGTCTTGTAGTCTAGGGACTACTTCCTAGACATCATTTGTCATGATGGAGCTATACTCCTCCACCATGGCATCCACCCATACCTGATGTTGAGCTGCTTCCGAAAGGTAGATGGTTCTCCAACCTGAGCTACTAGTGCCTGATATTTGTCTGGTTGTTTCCTTATCCTCTTTCCTTCTCTAGAGGCTCCAACAAATTCTTCTGCATCCCTAAGAATTTTTTGGAGTTCTCTACTCGATCTCCCATAAGTTATGGGTGGTCTCACTTGTTCTTCCTCCTGTTCTTTGTCGGAGGAGCTTCTCTCAAAATTATTGTGCCTTGGAGAGGCATTGGACCTCTCCTCTATAGGTCGTTGAGGCTGTACCAGTGGATCTTCCTCAATCTGCGTATCTATGACCATCTCTCGAGATTTTTTGAAGGCTCTCTCCTCCAATAATTTTACATCCCTTCTTACCACGACTTTCCTGCTCTCTGGAATATAGATGCGATATGCCTTTGCATTCTCGCTATAGCCCAACAGGAAACCCTTCTCTGCAGTTTGATCCAGCGTCTTCCTTTTTTCTTCGAGAACGTGGTACTACACTATGCTGTCGAATACCCTGATGTGGCTCACTTCTGGCTTGTTGCCTGTGAACACACTCTCAGGAGTTACCTTCCCCAAAGCTCTAATGGGAACTCAGTTCTGAATATATACTGTTGTGTTGCAGGCCTCTTCCCATAAGAATTTGGGCATATCTTGGTCGTACAACATCGCCCTTGCAGCTTATATTATGGTCTGATTCTTCCTTTCTGCAACTCCATTTTGCTCTGGATTGTATGGAGCTGTCCATTCTCTCTTGATGCCTTCCTGTGCACAAAATTTGTGAAGTCTTTATCGATATATTCTCCATCGTTATCTGTCCCCAACTTCTTGATCTTATTTCCTGTAGAGTTCTCCACCAATGCTTTGAAATCTTTAAACCGATCAAAGACTTCATCTTTGGTCTTCAAAAAATATATCCAAGTTTTCCTGGAATGATCATCAATGAAAGTGGCAAAATACTTTGCCCAACTGAGACTAGTTGTGAACATTGGACCACAAATGTCAAAGTGTATTAACTCTAATACACCTTTGGCTCTGTTGTTGCTTCTTGGAAATGTTGCCTTAGCGTACTTCCCTAGTACGCATCCCTGCAAACTTCGTCTTTCTTCGTGCTAAGTTTAGGAGCCCCTATGACAGTGTTTTTGAGAATCCCCAAGGCTCCATGATGTAGATGCCCCATCCTTTTGTGCCACAACTCATTCAGATCTCTGTCATTTGCACTGTCGATCAAGGCCACCAAAGATTCAAGTTGGAACTTATACAGCTTGTGACTCCTTACTCCGATTTGTGCATTTTTTCTCCAGTTAGGGTGTTTGATATACACCTTATCTCAAATAAAGTATACGTCATAGCCCTTGTTCTGAAGTTGAGACACCGAGAGTAAATTCATCCCCAACCCTGGTACATGCAAAATGTTTGTGGCTCGAATCTTGTTTCCATCCTCAATCTGAAATGTTACGGTACCTCTCCCGATGGGGGTACATTTTGCCTTATTTCCCATAGTTATCTGGAAATTAATTTGTTCTTCTCGGTAGCTCGAAAAACATTCTCGAACCCCCGTCATATGAGTAGATGCTTCACTGTCAATATACCAAACACTTGGAGGAGTTGTGTTTGACACACAAACAAGATTCTCCACTAGTCTGGATGCTAACACCTTCGTGTTGTGTTCTCTCTGCATTTTTGCATGCTCTGGAGGACTACGTGAGTCCAATTGACTGCATGACCCCTTCCGGATGATGGAACTTTGGTCCATGGCAGATCCTTCCTTTATGATTTTAGCCCTTTGCTCTGATACCATGTGAAATTTTCAAGAGGAAAATATTTCTGCAATACTTGGTTTATTTCTCCTACTTATGAGATAAGTTATTTACAGATGCTTTAGTAAATTCTGAAATAAACACATTTGCAAATCTTCACTATCATTAAGAGCATAAGAACAAAATAATGATTTACACAAGTAGCACAATAGAAACAACCACATGAATACAGTTATTTTTGAACAATTGTCCCCGGAAAAACCCAATGTGGGAAAACCGGTGCAGCAGATGAAGGTTTTATATTTATCTTCAAAAATGGAAAGTACATTTACAGGAGTTCGATGAGCAAAGAAAAATTAGCAAACACCTGGCTGAATTTTCTAGACCTTCCAGACAAATTTCAGACCCTCGGGGTGACCTCTTTCACCCTCTACATCATCCAGCGTGAGAGCTCTGTGCAGCCCCTCTCTAGATTGCGTGATTCTACGTGGAGGGGTTCTTGCTGCTAATCAGCTCACCCTTCCCTCATCCTCCTGACTTCTGCTTCCCGATAACTGACTCCTCCCTCCTCCTGCTTTTGCAACCCAGCCTCTACAAACTCACCCACTGAAATCGAATTCTCTTGCTTCAAAATTGATTTCCTTTGGGTACTAAGAGTGTCCCCAGCTTGACTTCCAAATGGCCCTCAAGTCTCTTCTTATAATCTTCCTGCTGACGAATCAACGGCCAAGATTATATCGTTAATCAATGGCTCAGATTAAAAGATGACTTGATCTTCATTTTCTAGAATATTCACACTCTACTCTATTAAAACCCTTTAATTATTTAATTTCCCTAAGTTTAAACTTAGGATCTGCATTAAAATAATTAATTATTTTACTAAAGTCATAACCGACTGAAATTTCCAAAAACGATTTCTGGGTTCTCTGGATAACTGATGTCCAAGCCTCTCTACCAAAAATGAGACTTAGAACACTTCCGATGCTATAGAAATCAACACCCGCCAGCTTCTGATTATCCCAACTCTGGTACTATTGCCCACCTCTGGATGCAATTCCATCCCCCTTGTACTTCTACTTCAAATGGAAATAATCTGCAAAAGTGAGTGTCCTCCTAACTCGAGGATCCAACATCTCATACTCATCAATCCCATCAGTGAAGGATCTAATCATCTCAGCGAAGGGATCAACTCCTCTCTCACGCTCTGGCTCCTTAGTGACACGTGGCATGGTGCGTCGGTTGGTTTGGCCATACGTGTGAGTGAGTTGTTGGTTGGTGCACTGGTGTATGTGGCTCCCCTCTCCTGTACGATAGCCTCCTTCTCCATCATTGGCTCCCGCTTGTGGCCCTCCATGTATGTTGTAAAGCACCAAGTCTACCAACTATTTTATCATCCCCATCATCTGCTGGTTCGACCTAACCAGCTTCTCCAATAATAGATCACATGCCCCTTGTCTTGGTTGCTCATCCCCATTGTTGTCCCCCCCATGAAATCTCCGGCGTTCTCAAACTTTGTGTCTGAAAAGTGCTTGAGCTCGTCCTCTATACCACAACCCCTTCCTCTACCTCTGCCTCTCCCTCTTGGATGATAAACTGCTCTAAGAACATGCTCTAATACCATTGTAATATTCTACTAGAGAAAAATACAGTGAATATCTAAAACATGAACTAGCTATAGCAAGAAGTGAAGCATACAAATATGAAATCACACACGCAATTAAAAATTTAACACCCATAGAGCAAAAACAAGTGAGTTGAGCCATTTTATTAGATTTCAATGGATAATCTGGTACAAAGTGAGGTGGAATGAGTGCATTTGGGCTTGCTACAGCAAGCACGCAATACCAGTTGAGATTTTGGAGTAGCATTAGATGTGCTCTAGCTCTGAAACTTTGTGGAGGGGTTGGAACACATGACATCTCCAAGACCCAGAAAGCGTTTGGGGAAATTCCATCTGGTGTAAAAGTTATTCAAATAATTAAATTTTTTAATGGGGACACTAAGTCTAACTTAGGGAAATTAAAATATTAAAGTAAATTAATTTACACATGTGATGAGAACATTCTAAGTGACGTGGATCAAGGATTCTTTTAATCTTAGTCATTGATTAGAGATTAGATCATGGTCGTTGATGTGTCAAAGAGAAAAGTATAAAGGAAGGCCTTGGGTTTAGTTAAAGGATACACAGAGAATCTAAGGGATCGAATTCTTCTGACGGAGCAATGCTCGGACGAAGATCAGATCTGAATGACTCAGAGTTGCAGTGAAGGGCAGATGCAGTGATTGGCCAAGAGGGTCAAGAGTACAACACAGAGAAAGGGCAACAGAGACGCAGTGGAGGCAACGCAGCCATCAGAGGGTGTGACGCAGTCCCTCAAGAGGGTGGCGCAGGCCCACGCAAGGGTAGCATAGTGTCTCTAAGCAGAAGTCTGAAATTCACCAAAAGTTGGGGTTTCTGAGCCAGTAGGGCTGAAACCATCCTCTGGAGAAGCAGATCCACGCAGAGCTAGGGTGACGCAATCCCTCAGCCAAGGCTACGCAAACTGACGCAGTAGCTGTGCTGAGGCTACGCAAAGCCAGTTGGGGTTTCACCAGTTGTTCATTCGGATCAGCCAAGACTTCCAAGAGTGGAGGTATATCTCACATTTATCTCTGTAGCCAAGGATTTCTCTGTTGGATGAGCCAAGTTATGGCACCCTAGATGTACTCAGAAACTATTGCTTAATAATAATAAATGCTCATATCTGTTGCACCAGTTTTCCCACATTAGGTTTTTCCGGGGACATTTGTCCGAAAAATTTGTGTCATTTGTCATATGTACACGGTGTTCAGTAAATGATCTATATTTGTGTAGGCTGCTATTTGTGTTTACTTTGAAGTTTTTCTGAATATTCAGTTAGATAACTTGTGTAAATAAATCAAGTAGGAGAAGAAAATCAATAGTTAGCAGTAGGATTTATGTGCTCAAAAGTTTTCACATGGTATCAGAGTATTGCAGATAAATTTGAACCATCAGCAAAGCGGCTAAAGATATTTGCTGCAGGAAGGGCAGCTGAAGTAGCACTGATCCGGAAGAAGGTAGCACAGCACCAGAGGGACAGCAGACCCTGCAACGGTGACGTAGAGTCAGTCTACTCACGTAGAGGTTGACGCAACTCTAGAGAGGTGACGTAGAGCCCATCTGCTCACTCAAAGGCTAACGCAACACCAGGAGAGGGATGCTGAGCCATTCTACTCACGTAGAGGCTGACGTAGCACCAGGAGGGTGACGTAGTCCGAGTTGGAGAGTTGTTGTGCAGTTTGTCAGGGTTCGAAGTGCAATTTCTGATCTTCAGAAGTTGTTGGTGTGGCATAGGTTCTATCAGTGCAAAACAGTGCCTAGCAATGGTGACAAAAGCGGGAGGAGAACATTCTCTTAGCAGATTTGTGCCAAAGAAATATGGGATTTGAGGGTGATCGTAGAGAACTAATTCAGGAGATTTGGTGGAGGATTTTCGGGAGGGAAATTAGTTATCAGATGGAGCAACTACTCTAGAGGGTTTGTATCGCTAAGAAACCCAAATCCGGTCTTCTGTTGAGTGTAGCAGCAATATAAGGGAAAGGAGTACCTGCTTCGACAAATTTTGAGCTAGATGGCCTCATACGAACTACGTGATCAGGATAGGTTGGATAGTGTGTCCAACTTTGCGATCTGGAAGGCCAAAATCCTGTCAGTCCTGGAGGAGTACGGAATCAGAGACCACGCAGAAAATGTTTTAATTGTGTCGACAGATGCAGACGCTCTGAAGAAGTTTAACAACAACCAGGCACGGAAAAAGCGCTTGATCATGGATGGGGTGAAGGATCATGTGGTCCCACACATTGCCGAGAAGAGGACGGCACATGAGATGTGGACATCCTTGACCACGCTATATCAAGGCAGCTCCGTCCAATGGAAGATGCTTCCAAAGAACCAGATTCGAATGTTCCAGATGCATAAGGGGGAAGAGATCGATCCATTCCTCTCCAGATTGCAGACGATCCGGGATTAGCTAATTGGCATGGGGGCAACTCCGGATGAAGGGCTCTTGGTAAGAATTGCCCTGAATGCAGTCACTGATGAGTGGGAGACCTTTGTCCAAAGCATTTTGGGCATAGCACAACTCCCTAATTGGGGTGACATGTGGGCTATCCTTCGACAGGAGGAGATCCGGTGAATGACCAAGAGGGAATTCAGTAGCAGAAGTAGCAAGGTGAATGAGGAGGAGGAGGATGCGGCCCTAGCCTCAAAGGAACAACGGCAACAAGGGAAGAAGAAGAAGAAGGACCTATCAAAAGTCTAATGCTTTAGATGTGGTGAAATTGGACACTTCGCCAACACTTGTCCTAAGAGGAAGGACAAGGAATCTTCTGATTCCAAGGCTGCAGTAGCTAGAGGGAACAGCGGTAGTGAGGATAATGTGGCCATGAGTGCTCATGTACCTTGAGAGAAGAGGTGGGGCAATATTGATATGTAGAGCAGTTACAGATGGGTAGGCAGGATTCTTGAGGTGCCCAGACTCTTGGATCTCATACGAGCTATGGGAGCCTTAAGGCAGTAGCAAGATGACTGGAGTAGTGGGTGCAAAAGATCATGGAGAAGCAGAGGCAGAGTTGGGACATTGTAGATTGGAGCAGCGCAGTGCAGTGGCAGCAGCAGTGTAGAAGCAGCAGTGCAGAGGCTGATGGGACTTCAGCAGCACAAAGGGGCAGTGCTTACGCAGTGCATAGCAGCAACAGCATAGAGGCTCTAGAGAGACAACGCAGCGCAGCAACCGAGGGAGCTTCAATGATGAGATGCAGCCCGACTGACTTGTTTGTCAGTGATTGGGTAGTGGTCCTTCAGTTGCTTACTTCTGAGCAACTGAGTTGCAGTGCAGCAGTTGGCAGCATGATGCCGCAAATTGAGAGGGAGCTGCAGTACAGATGTGGCAGTGTCAGTGACAATGACATGGGCATCATTACAAAGAGCAGCAACGCAGTGGATGAAGGGAAATAGGCCAAGCATCGACGCGGAGACCGATGTCGGAGATCAAGGCAATGCTTTAGTGTAGAAATATTGCTAGAGCACACTCCTCGCTAAAAGGGAGTGTTGAGATTTTGGGGTAGCATCGGATGTGCTCTAGCTCTGAAACTTTGTGTAGGGGCTGGAACACTTAAGATCTCCAAGACCCAGAAAGCGTGTGGAGAAATTCGATCTAGTGTAAAAGTTATTCAAATAATTAATTTTTTTAATCGAGACCCTGTTGTCGCACAGAATGTCTAGGCACCGCGACAACGGCTCAGATCGGGGGCTGTCACCCTGATCCCCAATCTCCCTATCTAAGCTGTCTCCTTGCAAGATAAGGGAGGTAGACCCTAACGAAAATGAAGAAGGAGAACTGGTTGGAGACCAACCAATTCAGGAGACACAGCTAGATAACCAAATACTTGTTAAGATTTACGAGATTTTATAGATCCAATTAGATTTAGAACTTTAAAACCAGTGCCTTATGGAGTCAAAATATCCCATTATGAAACTAAAGTCAAGTATCTGATATGTAACTGCTGCTATGAAAAATAGATTCACCAAAATTATATTCGATGAAACACCCTCACAATTATGCATTAACCATCCTCGATAAAGACATGTAATTTATAATTACTTGAAATATTTCCAAAGTTAGCTTAAACAATTAATTACCAATTTCAAGCAACTTAAAACCACAATTAAAGATAGCTCAAAAATCATTAACCACAGCTAAGCATTAAACTTTGAACCAACGATTTAAATTCGAGATAAAAAATATTATCATGAGGGTACCATCAAAATTAAATGTCAAATATTATCAATATTTCCGAATCTATAATGTTCCAAAAAATCCCAATTCGAAAATCGAAATTTCCTATAGTCAAACTTTAGATAAAAATTTAGAAGCTCACTGTGACTATGAAATAAAATCTTTTGAAAATTTTCTAAATTTTTTTATTTTTTATTTTTTTCTTATTTTTTAAACAAAATATATATATACAAATAAAACTAAAACTATGGACAAAAACTAAAATTTAAAGATTTAAACTAAAAAGAAACTAAAAGCAAAACTAAATAAGATCTTAAAAAAGTTCTAAAAGCTACCATCAAAACTAGGAACTAAAAGCTAAATAGATGAAACGCTAAGTAAACTAACTAAAACTTTTACTTAGTTTAGTAAGATCTAAAATCTAAAAATCCAAAAGCTAATAAAACTAAAAATTAAAAAACTAAGAATTAAAACTAAAATTTAAATAAAATGAACCGAAATAAATTAATCTAAAAAAAATCGAAAAATTAAAGATTAAAAACTAAAACTAAAGGTTGAAACCAAAATCTAAAAACTTAAATTAAACTATAACTAACGTAAAGTTTTAAAATCTAAAGTCTAACAAATAATTTAAAACCAAACCTTAAAAAAATGAAATGCATAGACGTGAACTGGTTTTTTGTGTGCAGGTCGATGGAGCTGCGTGAAAGGGCTAAGCGGCAGAGGCTAAGGGACGAATGTCGACGGCAAGGAAGGTCGAGGGCACGACAGAAGATGGGTTGTGAGCAAGCAAGAGGTTAAGGGGAGGGATGCAAGGGATAAATGGCAGCGTATGGAAGTCGTTTGCAGGCAGCGTGAGGAAGCAAGAAGGCTGCAGAGATGGCAGGAGAAACCGTAATGAAGGGAGTTGAAGTCGACGACAAAGGGGGAGTTGAAGGGTCAAAGGGATGCGTACAGGAGGGGCAGCGGACGGTTTTGACGGCGGAAAATGTAGGTTGAGATGGAGCTGGACGGCGACAAGAGCAGAGTGAAGATGTCAGAGATGAAAGGAAGGCAGCGGATGAGGCTGCAGATGGAGGATTCACACAAATCGATGGCACAAAGGAAGAATGGATGACGGCAAGGGCAGAGGAATGGGAAGCATACAGACAGAGGGCTTGGACAGGGAAACAAATGTCAACGTGAAGTGGATTGAAAGGTTCTACAGCGTTTGTTTTTTGGAAGACAAGAGGGGAGCAATGAAGATGAAGCAGTGATGAAGATGAATTAAGGCAGAAATAGCGTGGAGTATTTGCAAACAGCATTAGCATAGAGGATTTGAGCAAGGGGATGACTGAAGAGAGCAAAGATTATCTCAATAAAAAAACCTAGTACACTTGAAATTCCTCCAGCAATTAAAATTTTTCCAACATAACTCAGATTTTTAGAATACTGATTTAGATGCACCTGAGATTTTCTCTTTTGTAACAAAATATCACTCAGATCTGCCAACTGAAATGATCCTGAGGCCAAATCATACCCTCTGGGGGTTAGATCTGCCTCAGATCTAAAAAAATTCTGAGAAACCCCCAGAACCCTGCCAAAAAAAGCCAGAACAGATCCAAAACTATGCACAAGAAATTAAATAAACCCTTACAACCTAGAGAATATATACAAATTCACAATGCTAATTTACAGATTTGAGGCCCTCATGGCCAGATTTAAAACAATTCAGCACAATCTAGAAAATAGAAATTTAAAAGATAGGCACAAGCCCAATAAAGAACCCTGCAAAAAACAAAATTTAGGATAAACCAGGGGAATTAGATTCGGAGAGCTCTTCAGATCTTATCTCCTGGGAGTCAGCTGGTCCAAACTAGGACTTTCCCAAACGCCCAGTTCTAAATCCGGAAAATTTCTGCAAACTTAAAGTTAAACTGTCAAATTAATAGAGAAATAGTGATAAAACATAAAATTTTCAAGAGCTAGAGATAACAGTTAGCTCGATCCAATTAATATTTTTACCCTAAATCCAGTAGCCTGGGCAAGATACCTGTACCCAAAATTACTCTACAAGAGCCATTAATTAACAATCCATTAGAATAATCACCAGCAGAATATTAAGAACAAGTTTACCATAAAATGCTGAAGAGGAACACCACCATCAAGATAAAACCCCAAAGTCTTCGTTTGTATTATTCCAGAAAATATTGCAAGAGAGCTTCAAGAGAAAGTACACGATCCAGAGATCGGATGATTGAAAGACTAACAAAAACCTCTAATTTATAAGATAAAATCTCAGCGGCTAGTTCGGTTGATCCATGTCAAAATAATCTCAACCGTCGAAAAGATTTGATCATCTTTTAATCTGGACCGTCGAAATTATAAATTTGAGGAAAAACAAATTTATCATTTAATTCCATTTTAATTAACTCAAAAATACTATTTTTGAATTAATTACCTCAAAATTTTGACTTTGACTTAACCACCTAGGCCCAAGGGTCCAAAATTTCTTGAAATTCTCAATATTCCCTTGGCTTGGGACCTTTAAAAATTCTTTTTTTAAGGACCAACGAACTTTGCCTTTGAAGAAATTTAACTCACCTAGGACTTAAAATTAATTAAATTTTTGGCTTAAGATTTTTAATTAATTTGGCCAGAAAATTTAATTAATTGACTGAGAGGGGATTTAATTATTTTTTCCAACCCTCTTTACATAAGATAAATACATTTAGACACATGAAGGGGGAATACCTATTCGTATAGACCCTCAAATAGGTACCCAATTTTGCGACTCAAAACATGATCTAGTAGACCAAGTAACTTGTAATAAAATAATCTAGCCAACTAGCTAGGATTATTCCCAAACTACTTTTACAAAGACTCGACAGAAAACATTGGGACTCAATTAACATCTTGATGACAAAATCCACCCTAGCTTTGGGGTGAGGCTCGAGGGGAAAACTTTGCCGATCACTTGTGTCGAAAAACACAAGCAAATCAGTGAGACAAAAAACTTCTTAGAATATAAATCGTCACCAACATACTACACTTACCTATGTTGTTACATACACGATGGTCTTACTTAGATCATTTACATCATAAACATACAGAATGGGTTTACATTGTTTATAAAACTGTCGACTAATGATGGAATCTAAATAGTGCGAACACGTCGAACATGATGAATCCCATTTGAAAAAATGGGAGTGTACTTCTATGGGGTCGTTGACAAAGTGTGGTCAACAGACCCTAAGTCTAACTTACGGAAATTAAAAAATTAAAGTGAATTAATTTACACATGTGATGAGAACGTCTAAATGATGTGGATCAAGCATTCTTTTAATCTTAGTCGTTGATGTGTCAACGAGAAAAGTATAAAGGAAGGGCTTGGGGTCAATTGGAGGATACACACAGAGTCTAAGAGATTGAATTCTTCTGACAGAGCAGTGCTCGGATGAAGATCAGATATGAGTGACTCAGAGTTGCAATGAGGGGCAAATGCAGTGATTGGCCAAAAGGGCCAAGAGTACAACGCAGAGCAAGGGCAGCAGAGACGCAGTGGAGGCAACGCAGCCATCAAAGGGTGTGATGCAATCCCTCAAGAGGGTGACGCAGTCCCACGCAGGGGCAGCATAGTGTCTCCAAGCAGAAGTCTGAAATTCACTGGAAGTTAGGGTTTCTAAGCCAGTAGCGCTGAAACCGGACTCCAGAGAAGCAGATCCACGCAAAGCTAGGGTGAGGTAGTCCCTCATCCAAGGCTATGCAGACTGACACAGTAGTTGCGGAGAGGCTGCGCAGAGCCAATTGGGGTTTCACCAGTTGCTCAATCGGATCAGCTGAGACTTGCGAGAGTGAGGTATATCTCACATTTTTCTCTGTAGCCAAGGATTTCTCTGTTGGGTGAGCCGAGTTATGGCACCCTAGATGTACTTAGAAACTGTTGCTTAATAATAATAAAACCTCATATATGCTGCATCAGTTTTCCCGCATTGGGTTTTACCAAGGACATTTGTCCGAAAAATCTATGTAATTGGTCATATCTGCGTGATGTTCAGTAAATTATCTGTATTTGTGAAGGCTTCTATTTGTGTTTTCTTCGAAGTTTTTCTGAATATTTCGTTAAATAACTTGTGTAAATAAATCAAGTATGAGAAGTAAATCAATAGTTAGCAATAGGATTTCTGTGCTCAGAAATTTTCACAATAGACAAGTGAAAATATGTGGAATTCCACTCTGAAAATGGTTGAATCTAGATATGTTTTCTGCTCTGGAAATTTTTGCAACTGTTATTCGAGGCAAACTGCGATTTCTAAAAAATAGGGTTGACCTCCTCAACACCAGACCAACAAAACCCAGAAATATTCTAGGCTAATTCTGACCCCTCGGAATTACCCAAAATTAATGTGTTTGCATCCAACAGTTGGCCCAACGCCCAGTTCAGAATCTGTTGTTAAATCTCTGCTCCAAACCCCTCCAACTAGTTGGAAATTCCTGCAATATTTCTTCCAGAAAGGGAGTGAGACTCCAACCCTCAAATCCCTTCGACACCAAGTGATTTCTCTACTGCGATCTACGCCGAAAAAATGTTTGCGCGAGCCGTAGGAAGCCAAATTCATCTCACACTGATGCAAGGGTCTCCAACCTAGAAAATCAATCCCGAACTTCACACTCCCACAAAAAAAATTTATGTAAACTCTAGAGGGGAAATTCCCTAGGAATCTCCTGCCCCAAGCACCACGACTTTTGCTCCTACATCCCCTAGAAAATCCGCAGAGGTTAAACTAGTGATAAGATAAGCTCCCAACAGCTAAGTTGTTAATTTGGACAACTAGGTCCAAACTCCATGTTGTGATGCTCAGATGAAGATACCAATATTTTTATTGGGTTCCCCTTTCAGAGAAGTGCAAGATTGATCTAATGATCATCTTGATCCGATGAGCAGAAAATTTATTTTGAATTTATTTTTAATCTATTCAAAATATGTGCAGGTCAGCCTTAAGGTTTTACATCCCCAGCAAATGTGTCACACACCCTCACTGATGGATATAAATAAGGTCAACGTTGGAGGATATTTCACTCATCTCATCCTCACACATTCTCTCTCCTCTTTTGATTGGTTCGAGCTACTTGGAGGCAATTTTCTGTTCACACGTTGGAGAAGGACGCTGAGTTTTCTGCTGCAGCTAGGGTTTCCACCGCAGGTTTGACCAGCGTTGACTTTGGTCAACGCACAGTCAAATGGAGCTGAACATTGGCACAAACTTCGATTTCCGCTGTCCGTACTATTTGACACAAGAACCGTGGTCAAAGGTTGACCATGGACCGTGCTGCGTTGACTTTGACTTGCTGTTGTTCTGTGTTGACTTTCTGGACATCATTGACTTTCTAGACAACATTGACTATTTGGGTTGTGTTGACTTTGGTTGACTTGGATTGTTTGATGAGGGTGATGTGACACATACTAGGCTGGCTGACCAATAAGACTTTGCTGGTTGAAGCATCCTGCTGATCACCGTAACGCACCAACACATATATATATTTCTAGCTTGTCTTTTGTCAATCTACTGGTATGTTCTATCAGCATTTTACTTTATTGTTTATGTGATTGCTGACTGAATGTCCTAGGCCAGGTCACTATGGTAGAGAATGTCCTTTCAAGAAGGATTCTGCCGATGGTGATTACAACAACAACAACCGGAGGAATGGCAATCAAAGGAACAACAAGTTCAAAGGAAAAAGGAAGGCTCCCTCCAGTGGAAATGGTCAACCTTTCGAAAGGTCGAGAAACTCCAATATGAGGAATCAAATGTCGTTGATAAAAGAAATTAATTCATTCTTGTATCTGCCCTCTCTGTTGCATCTCCACCCGACATTATGGATGTCCGGTTGATAGATAGTGGTGACTCAAGGCACATCACTGGGTTCAAGGAAGCACTCTCTAATATGGTTGAGAAGGATACTAATCTGGAAATTATCCCTGGAGATAATGCCACGTATCTCGTGAAAGGGACAGGGACTGTGACCCTCCATTTGTCTCAATGTCAAGTCCTCCGCTTGCAGGATGTACTATATGTACCTAATTTGAAGAAGAACCTTGTGTCTATATCAGCCATGGAAGACAAAGGTTTCAATGTGGCATTCACTGATGGAAAGGTGCGCATGTGGAAGAAGAACTTCAAGGAAGCTATCACGACTGGGTTTAGAGTTGATACAATCTACCAGTTGGAGGAAGTCCACTGGGAGCGATGACATGTGATACTATCCAATAGACTGAAATATGGCACCAGAGGTTTGGACACCTTCACTACAAAGCCCTTCCCGAAGCAAGAAAGGTGGTGATGGGGATGCCCAAGTTCTCAAATAATCATGAAGGTGTATGTCATGGTTGTGCCGAAGGAAAGCATACAAGGGGACCTTTCCCCTCAAGCGTCATAGAGACATCTGATGTCTTGCAATTAGTACATTCTGATATGTCTGCTATGCTGCCTGTGACATCAATGGGAGGATGTTCTTATTATATGACGTTCATAGATGACTTCTCTCACAAAACTTGGATATACTTCTTGAAGAAGAAGGATGAGGCTTTCATGTGGTTCCGTACCTTCAAAGCCTTGGTGGAAAATTTGATAGGAAAGAAGATCAAGATATTGAGACCGATAATGGCACTGAATATGAGACGAACGAGTTCAAGAACTTTTGCAGAGAAGCTGGCATTAAGAGGGAGACCACAATTGTCTATACTCCTGAGCAGAATGGTGTTGTTGAACGAAAGAACAGGACCATTGTGGAAGTTCCCATGCAATGCTGTGTGACCAGGGTCTACCGAAGTTTCTGTGGGGAGAAGCTGCGAACACTGTTGTGTACATACAAAACCGATGCCCACATTCCACCTTCGACTCCAAAACTCCCCAAGAGGTTTTCGCTGGTAAGAAACCTGACATCTCACATTTTAGAGTTTTTAGATGTCCTGTTTATTTTCATGTGCCGAAAGAGAAGAGGAGCAAGCCAGATGCTTCTGGGAAGAAGGGAATGTTTATGGGCTACAACGAAACTTCGAAGGCCTATAGAGTCTATGTGTTTGGTTAAAGGGAAGTGGAGATATGCCACGATGTCACTTTTGACGAAGATGCTTCCCTAAGGAAAGTAGTCAATCTTCTGAGATCTGAGGAAGATCATGAAGGAAGGCCTGGAAATCAAGAAGAACCGAAGGATGAAACGATGCCCGATGCTGAAGGACCGACGGACCCAATTAATCCACCCCCTTCACTAGGGAAGAGACCATCATGGCTCAGGGACACTCTCGAGGATGCCGAGGGACATATGGCCCCAAGGGGGACATTCCGTGAAAGCAAGAAGCCGAGTAGATACCAAGGGTATCTAGCAGCCATGAGTACTATTGTACAACCTAAGCCTGGATCTTTTGAGGAATCCATAAAGCATCAAGTCTGGAAGGATGCTATGCACGAAGAGTATGAGTCCATAATGAAGAATGATGACTGGGATGTGGTTCCAAGACCAGAGGAAAAAGCAATTGTCACCTCGAAATAGCTCTACAAGATCAAGCATGGATCTGATAGAAGTGTTGAAAAGTTCAAGGCAAGATTCGTTTCCCGTGGCTTCTGTCAAAAGGAAGGCATAGACTATGATGACATATTTGCACCTGTGGCCCAATATACCACCATTCGATCTATCATAGCCCTTGTTGTTACGCAAGGATGAAGTCTTCATCAGATGGATGTGAAGACCACATTTCTGCATGGTGCGATAAAGGAAGAGGTGTATGTGGAGCAACCTCTGGGTTCGAAGTCCAAGATCGGGACACGCATGTCTACAGGTTGAAGAAAGCCCTCTATGGGCTGAAGCAAGCACCCAGAGCTTGGTACGAGAGGATAGATAGCTACATGTTGAAGCTGGGGTTCACTCGTAGTAATGTTGATTCGAACCTTTACTTCAAGGTTGATAGAGAGAAGCCTCTCATTCTGGTGTTGTATGTGGATGACCTCTTCCTGACAGGTGCTGACCCTCTCACTCATCAGTGCAAGAGGGAACTCGCTGATGAGTTCGAGATGAAGGACCTAGGACTGATGCACTATTTCCTAGGCCTGGAGGTCTAGCAGAGACCTGGCGAGATTTTCCTTTCTCAAGGAAAATACATTGTGAAGCTTCTAGAGAGATTTGGTATGGTGCACTGTAAGTCCGTATCGACACTGATGGAGCTCAACTTTAAGAAGTTGAGTGGCAACACTGTTGGGCCCGTCTTAGGAAATCCAACTGAGTATCGTCAACTCGTAGGGGCCCTGATGCTCTTAGTGAACACCTGTGTAGATATATGTTTCGCAGTGAACACTTTGGGTCAACAGATGGTTGAGCCTCATCACACTCACTGGGTTGGTGCCAAGAATCTTCTAAGATATCTTTGAGGCATGATAAACCATGGGTTGAAATAAATTGTCGGGAGCTTGACACTCCTTGAATATACTGATACCGGTTGGGCTGGCAGTGTGGTGGATCGTAAGAGCACATCGAAATGTTGCTTCACTCTTGGTTCTGCTTCGATATCATGGATGAGCAAGAAGCAGAAGTTGGTGGCTTTGAGCACCGCGGAGGCCAAATACATTGCAGCAAGTATGGCCTGTTGTGAAGCAGTCTGGTTGCGAAAGCTCTTCAGTGAGCTGTTCGGACATGTGCTAGATACCATTGTGATACTCTGTGATAACCAGAGTGGGATTCACTTGTCCGAGAATCCCGTGCTCCTCGATCGATCCAAACATATTGGTATCAGGTACCACTTTATCCGGGATATGGTACAGCAAGGCGCCGTAAGGCTCGATCGTATAGGAACTGATGAGCAGGTCGCGGATATTCTCACAAAGCCCCTAGGGAAGGTCAAGTTCCTAACCTTCCATGAGAGTCTTGGTATCGTGGAACAACCCTATGATGTAGGTCCTGTTGGACGATGAGCTCTGGGAGCTCTGGGGGGCTTTGGGGATAGCTTCTCAGAGCTATAAGCAACCACAGGGCTAGGCTTGTCGAACCTTGTTGGTGTGCTTCTACCCCACAATTGTGACAGGTGAGGTTGGTTCCTCTCCTTCTCCTGCCTTCTTCCATACACATACCATTGAGTTCAGGGCTCATGGGAAATGCCTCTCATTTGGCCGGTGAGGTGGGAAAAGTTGAAATTAGTAACAGGCGGTGGACATCGGTGTCGTACTCTCTGGGGATGGCACGGTCCAACCGCAGTCTGAGATCAAGTCTAGTGAGGTTTCGGACCTCCTACTGTCTTCGGGGCAGATAAACCAACTTCGAGTTGGTATGCGACTCTTTGTGAATCCTATAGAGGTTTCGAGCCTCTGGGCTGAATCTGTCAACCGGGAATGATGTCTTTGTGACTGACCCACTTCTGTTCTGAAATAAAGAGGCCAGCAAAGCAAGTTACGGTGGGATGACGCACGATGTTTGGATTGCACAGGTGGATGGAGTTCTCCCTAGTTGAGAGGGAGTGTTAATTTGGACAACTAGGTCCAAACTCCATGTTGTGATGCTCAGATGAAGATACCAATATTTTTATTGTGTTCCTCTTTCGAAGAGGTGCAAGATCAATCTAAAGACCATCTTGATCTAATGAGTAAAACATTTATTTTGAATTTATTTTTAATCTATTCAAAATATGTGCAGGTCGGCTTTAAGGTTTTACACCCCCAACAAATGTGTCACACACCCTCACTGATGGATACAAATAAGGTCAACGTTGAAGGACATTTCACTCATCTCATCCTCACACATTCTCTCTCCTCTTCTGATTAGTTCGAGCTACTTGGAGGCAATTTTCTGTTCACATGTGGGAGAAGGTCGTTGACTTTTCTGCTGCAACTAGGGCTTCCACCGCAGGTTTGACCAACGTTGACTTTGGTCAACGCATAGTCAAACGGAGCTGAACTTTGGCACAAACTTCGATTTCTGCAATCTGTACTATCTGACACAAGAACCGTGGTCAAAGGTTGACCGTGGACCGTGCTGCGTTGACTTTGACTTGCTATTGTTCTGCATTGACTTTCTGGACAGCGTTGACTATTTGGGTTGTGTTGACTTTGGTTGACTTGGATTGTTTAATGAGGGTGATGTGACACATACTATGTTGGCTGACCAATAAGACTTTGTTGGTTGAAGCATCCGGCTGATCGCCGTAA
This sequence comes from Pinus albicaulis, assembly GCA_034641835.2. NCBI lineage: Eukaryota > Viridiplantae > Streptophyta > Pinopsida > Pinales > Pinaceae > Pinus > Pinus albicaulis. Next base: position 205,470,296 of record CM076576.1, read on the forward strand.
CGCACCAACACACACACACACACATATATATAGATATTTCTGGCTGTCTTTTGTTGATCTACTGGTATGTTCTATCAGCATTTTACTTTATTGTTTATGTGATTGCTGATTGAAATTGAAGAGAAAGTAAAGTTGCATCAAGAATAGAACATCTGCATAAATTTACATAAGTCACTGCTCTCCAATCAGATCAAAAATCTCTCTTAGGGTGACACTAAGTTTACTGAAACAGAGTAGGGATTTTCCGCTTGGAAATCCCTATGCTAAACAGCACCAGTTCACTTGGCTAAATAGCACCAGCAAACTCTCAAATGTCAAATGCACAATTCAAGGGACCCCAAAATTGGGTTTGCTCCTCCTATATATAGATGATGCCCATTCCAATCCTTGTGAGTCTATTACCACTCAAACTAGCAGGGGACCAAAAAGGGAATCCTAAAGGGGCAACTGTTAGGTCAATGTTATGAATATAATTCATAACTAATGTAATAAATATAGTCATTAATAGATAAATAGGGATTATGTAAAATAGTCATTAGGTTAATGAAGGGGCATGTCTAAAAGACATGCCCATTCGTGAAAAGGCACCTGCATGGGTATATAAGCAGGGCCTCATTGTAACTTTCAATCATCTTATTATATCTTATCATATACATTTTTAATAATATATTGTTATTAAAATACCTCTTGTGTATTTTTATAATTAAAGCCATTTTTATAATTAAAGCCAACAAGCGTATAAGTTTTGTTGCTACAGTGGTATCAGAGCCATATCAGAGCTATATCGAAGCCATCAGAGCCATATCGAAGCCAAGTTGAAGCCATGTCGCACAACATCGTTCTACAAGCCTACGAACGTAGTTTACAAGCCTATGGACATAGTTTACCACACTATGTGTCAGTACATGGAGATCATGAGCAATTAGAAAAGTCGTGTGAAGAAAGTGAAAAAATTAATAAAATTCTAGAAAAATTTCAGCAATTAGAGAATTCATGTGCAAAAGTCACAACACGTTTTAAAAAAAATTCTGCACATTTTAAAAAAAAATTCTGCAGTAATCCATAATTATGAAGATGCGAAAATGGTTAACTCTCATAATGGTGATAAAAGGGAAAATGAAGTCACTGATGATAAGAAAGTGCTGAAGAAAACCCTGAAGCAAGGAGAAGGTTTTGAACGACCTAATAATGAGAGGGCAGTTAGTTATGCCAAGGTAAAATCAAGTAGAACATCCATGGAAAATTCAAGCAAATATATTCCCCCACCAATGCGTAATAAAGGAAAAAAAGGAAGAGAAATGTTGGAAATGTGGAGACAAATATTTCGCAGAACATAAATGTGCCTTTTATACAAGAAATATCATTGCCAGCAACAGTAAAAAAACACAAAAAGATGAAACTGATGTGGATGAGGAATATGAAGAGCATGTTGATGCAGATAAAGATAAATTGGAAGAAGGCTATGTTGAGAATCAAGAAGGAAACCACTCAAATTCCAAATCTGGTTGGGTATATGAAGAAAAAGAAGAAAACTCTCAGGGTGACACTGAACAAGCTACCAAGAATAGTTCTTTGACGGTTCAAACAAGTGTAATACTACCTACAGTAAAAACAGAGGTTATTGATACTAATTATAATTTGCAAGATGAAAATGAACCATAACAGTTGCAAGTGAGCATGCCCATGTCACCAGTGAAATCCTTTGATGCTTCAGAAGAATTTAGAAATTGGATTGGGAGCTATGCGAATGGGAAAGAAGCTCCAACAATTGCTGAAACCCAAAACATAGGCAAATTGGTGGAAACTGTTAACATTCCAGACGCTAGTCTTAGTCTCCAAAATGAGGATGAAACTGATGAAGAAATAGAAAAAGATGATGCAATTGAAATGCCAAGTAAAATTGGGACTGCACTATGTATGGCGGGTGCACTGAAAAAAGCTCATGAAACAGAATGCAGAGAATTGGTCAGAATTTTGAGTACTTCAGGGGCAGATCCAAGAGCCCAAGATGCACTCCGAGGACAAACTTCTCTACATGCGGCAGCAATGGCTAATGATGTAGAAATGGTGAAAATCATCTTGGATGCAGGTGTTGATGTTGATATTAGAGATGTACACAATACAAAACCTCTTCATGTTGCTTTAGCTAGGGGTTCAAAGTCATGTGTAGGGTTCCGTAACTCTGTTAGCCAACAAAATGTTGTCGAAATGATGGAGTTAGATGCTTCTCCAAACACGAGGCATCGAATAGAAAACGAGTATACTAAATAGAATATACAGAAGGTACCAATTCTAGTTGATGTTGAACCATCCGCAAATACTCTAAATCACAAAGGTGATCTATTGCCTATTAATACTGAGGCAGTTGATTGTAATTCTGGACCCAAGAGTTGTGAGTTGTCGCTTTTGTCTGAAGAAAATTACTGTGTACAAAAGCATAGATCTTTATCACCAGGAGCTAAGGTAAAGCTATTTCCTTCAACTGGTGAAGTGATTCAAGATAAACAAGTGGATAGTTTATCTATTGTTGATAAACCAGAGAGTAGTGCTATTGATAATGTTAAGCGTATGTCTGAGAGCATTCACTTAGAAAGTGCAACTGCATCTAATGCCATAGATGCAAACCATGCATCTACTTCACCTGTCAAGCTTCCGGTGCCTGAAAGGCTAGACATAGAGCAAGATAATTGTGAGGATGCTTTTCAGCAGCAACCAGCAAAGCTGCCGTCAGCAAGAAAGTCAATATGTCCAATTTCACCAAAAGGACTTCTGCAAGCCGTGGATTTTAGAAGTGCATTTACGAAATCTCGCCCTCCAGAAAGTTCATCTCAGCCAAGTGAATTGGATGCAATGGATGCAAGAGTTGAATCACTCAATACTTATTTAAAGTCTTTGCAAAGCCCAGATGGCAAGGCAACGGGATCCCCATGTAACAGAAGTTCCAACTTGCAACGATATTCCCCCTTTTCGCTGCCAAAAAGCCCTCGATATTCTCCTAGACCACGTTTTCATTGTAGCCCCTCATTAGCAATTGATCGCATGATGGGATATTGTATTATTTCTAATATTGCTATTGTGAGCTGGTTTTTTTTCCTGCCAACATTGAACAATTCCACACTTCAGACCGACTCTGGGAGGTTTTAAGAAATGTTGTCAGCAAAACCTACAATCGCATTTCAGACTTGAGAAAAGGGGTTGCATCTGCTGAGAAGTCTGTTCAAAAGGCCACAGAGCACAACAAATCTTTGGAGAAAGCCGCCATCATTTTCAATGTGGGAGCAATACACAGCCAAATCGTCGTTTCAGTTCGGTGCCTCAAGAAAGCTTCCAGACATATGAAAATCCAAAGACCATTCGAAGGTTATTTGAGCGAGACCTGTCGGTTCTCGGAAGAGACCTCAGAAAGCGTGCTCTTGGTATGCTGCGTAAATCACGGTTGGCCGATATCATTGATACCGAGCCAGTTCAAAATCGTGTGAATCGGGTGCTCTGTCCATTCCGTCGTTCTGGATATGGAAGGGATTATGCCTTCAATGCTCCAGTAAAACTATTGGAGTCTATGGATTACAAAACACATTAAAATGGAATGTGCAATAAAGGGGCACGAGAAGGGGACATGACTATTTGAATGAACCTATAGTCATAAAAATAAATAAACAAAAATAATTATAATAAATCATAAAAGTGCTTTATAAAAATGGTTAAAGTAATCTTATTACAATTATAAAGTTACCTTCATAGATTTTTATAAAGTTACTTCTATATATATATATATATATATATATATATATATTACAAAAAATAAAAAGAGGAGGAAAAGAAAAAAAGGGGCAATAGAGAACCTGGTTCAAGACAGCATTATTGGAGAATTATACATGCCAAGGTACCAGTGCTCAATGACATGTCTAGCAGATAATCCCAAGTAAAGGAACTTGTCGAAAAGTTAAGCTTTGAGGACAAAGCTTTTCGAGAAGAAGGCAATGTTATGAATATAATTCATAACTAATGTAATAAATATAGTCATTAATAGATAAATAGGGATTATGTAAAATAGTCATTAGGTTAATGAAAGGGCATGTCTAAAAGACATGCCCATTCTTGAAAAGGCACCTGCATGGGTATATAAGCAGGGCCTCATTGTAACTTTCAATCATCTTATTATATCTTATCATATACATTTTTAATAAAATATTATTATTAAAATACCTCTTGTGTATTTTTATAATTAAAGCCAACAAGCGTATAAGTTTTGTTGCTACAGTCAAGAGCAACGATGGAGACTTAGCCCACTTTCACCTTAGCTAAGGCTCCATACTCTTTATGGACTTTCACTGATGGGAGGAGACCCAGTATATAGAGAGTCACTTGTGAAGAATAGATCAACAAATGGATATGAAGTGACCTCAATGATCCTTTTGTAATATTCCCAATTAGTAGACAGCTAATTGGAATATTCATTTTTGGCTAATTTTTGCTTTTCTAAAGTTTAGCCAGAAATAAAGGGGTGAGAGGACCCATGAATAAAACATTGGAATAAAAGCACTTTCCTAAAGTCATTGGGCAGAATAATTAAAAGGTGAAGTGGAGCCCATGAGGCCAAGTGACAGCGCAGGAGAGGAGGCACTTAGGATAGCACAGTGACAGCTTGGGTCTAGGCAGCGCAGTGGCAGCGTGGGAGAAGCAGTGCAGTGCAGCAAGGGACGGCGTGGCAAAGGGACAGCGTGGCAAGAGGGACAGTGCAGCATTGGTGGAACCAAGGGAATGTAGGGGCTCACAAGCATAAAAAGGGATGGAGGCAGCCTTTCTCATTCATTCTTACATCTTATGATTTTCTGTCTGTCAAGACTAGAGCACGCTTAAGATGTTTAGCTGAGTCTGTAGTGTTGTTTCACACAAGGGTGTCCCTGAGCAGCCAACCTCGTCCTCGGGGGACTTCGAGTGCCCGCTTAAGAGAGGAGCCATTCCACCAGTTTTTGGAGAGCAGCTTCATTGTTTTAGCCACAGGATTACGCAGTCACATCCATGGTAGCATAGTCTTCTAGGGGATTACGCAGTCATAGAGGAGAGCAGCTCCGGGAGAGGAGAAACTTCATGAGATTTCAGTCCGAAGGATTGTGAGGGGATCATCCCTTCCATAGCTAAGTTCCTTGGAGAGTTGGAGGCCCTTCTTTAAGTATCTTCATCACAGAGACCAGTGTACCCAACAGGAGAGCGTAGTCATCCCAAGAGGGTGAATTGTCGGAGTCAGCCTTTCCAGAATTCCTTTCGCGGGTCATTCTGGGTTTTTGGAGGAGACCGGTGTCCAAGTTCTAGAATTTTCTGAGCAGCAGAGCAGCCCCATCTTGCAATCCCTTTCCAGCCAGCAATAGCATTTCCAGCAGGACTGCGTAGAGGAAGAGCAGCACAGAGCAAAAATTGAGCAAAGATTCTGATAGAGGGAGTGATCATTTCAGCTTGCCTTGAGCAGGCCAAGGTGCTATCATTCTAAGTACACTTTGTATTTCTTCCTCGTTTCACAAATATAATAAAATGGCTTAGCTATTCTGGTTTATTTGTAGTGTTTTATGTGTATGTCTCTATCTGATGTAGTTTTTGTTTATGTTGCTTTGTATTTCTGTCTATTTTCCATTTGGGATATTACAGTGGTATCAGAGCTCATAGACTTGGCTCAGCCTGTCGAGTAATAGAAAATCATAGACACATCCGACACTGTTATTTTTGGACTAATGTCCCCAGAAAAACCCAATGCAGGAAAACCGGTACAACAGCTGAGGGTTTATATATTATGCAGTAAATTTCTAGTACAAATCTATGATTGACGAATTTGTCAAATCATGCAGTGAAACTGACAAGTAAAATCTTGTGAGACAAACCTCACTCCTCCAAGGGAACCCGACACTGATCACTGTGAAAAACCCGTAAACTGAGGATCCTACTGCAGTAACTGATGGAAAATCTTCTATTTGTTATTTAACTTAACAAATTATTTACTGTTCTACAAGAAAATATCGAAATCCATTCACTACAGGCTACACAAATAACACTGCAGAAGAAATACAAATGCGGAAACAAATCTAAACATGCACATATTACACAACCATTCGACACAATTATTTTTGGACAAATGTCCCCGGAAAAACCCAATGCGAGAAAATCGGTGCAGCAGATCTGGGGGTTTATGTTATTATGCAGTAAATTCTAAATACATATCTATGATTGACGAAACTATCAAATCATTCAGCAAAACTAACGAAAGATATTTCGTGAGACAAACCTCACTCCTCCACAGGAAACTTGCACAGATCTGCACCAAGGCTAGACTTTCCTAAACAGTGACTGCTTCACAACTCAGCTGCCCTTCTACCTCTACATTGGTCTGCCTACTGGCATGGAGACTGAGCCTCCAGAAAAACTCTTTGGGGTCTGAACTGGCTCTACGTTGTCTCTCTGGCAAGAAAAAGATTTCCCTCTCCATCTTTGTGCAGTGACTACGTAGGCTCTACATATTGTTGTGGCTCTCTTTGTCTTTCTTGTTGTGTACTCTCTGTGTAAGTTTACAAACAGTTGCAATGATAGATTTATTTCTCCCACTTATTATTTCAATAAGTTATTATTCAGAAATCTTCCGGCAAATATCGAAATAAATACTACTGCAACATTCACAATTATATATGCAAAGAAATAAACAGTGGAAAACATAAGCACAAGAATCATTCACATGTACACAATTATTTTTGGACAATTGTTCCCGGAAAAACCCAATGTAGGAAAACCGGTGCAGTAGATGAAGGTTTTATTAATCTTTTAGCAAATGATATCTTTACAGGGAAAATAACGGCAGATAAATTCTGAACCACCTGAGACTAAATTTCCGGCTTACTCAGACAATTCTCTGACTCAAAGAACAGCGCTTGCATGCCCCTACGTCACTCTGTGTGATTCTCTGCACAGTCCCAGCACTGGACTGTGTGAATCTGCGTGGAGACTACATGGGTTCTCTGCGCCGCAGCCTCAAGCTGCCTCCAGTGACCCACTGCTGCCCTCCGACCCTGATCTCGATCACTCCTGACCTCCTCCTTCGCTTCTGCAACTTATCGCCCTGCAACTCTTCCACTTAGATCGAATTCTACATCAAAATGGATCTCCTTCGGGTACTGAGTGTATGCTCGCCTTATTTTCCAAGTGACCCTCAAGCCTTCTTTTATAATCTTCCTGTTGGAGAACCAACTGCCCAGATTAAAAGATTAATCAATGGCTAGGATTAAAACTTGACTTGATCCATGTTTTCAAGAAGATTCACACTCTGACTTATTAATACCCTTAAATTATTTCATTTCCCTAAGTTTAGACTTAGGGTCTTCATTAAAATAATTAATTATTTTAACAAGTCTTCAACCGAGTCGAATTTCCATAAACTGTTTCTGGGTTTTTTGGAATGCTGTTGTCCAAGCCTCCCTACAAAATTTGACACTTAGAACACTTCTTGATGCTACACAAATCAACACTCCCTCTTAGCGAGGAAGGTGTTCCAACAATATGCCTGTTGCATGCTACTCTGATTCTGAAGCACCTTCTACGCTGCTGAACTCAAGATTTTGCTCTCCCCATCTGTTGCGCTGCTGCCCCCTGTACTGCTGCCTTTGACACTACCACTATCACTTGCTGCCTCTGTACCACAGCTCCCTTTGAATAATGAATCCTCCATTCCTGCTCCTAGAAGGGATTCTTCATCATCCCCATCTTCTCTCTGAAGTAGACAAACTTTTTCTTTCCCAGAGCCTTTGTGAGGATGTCTGCCATCTGCTCTCCTGTAGGAGTGTATTGCAGCTGAACAACTCCACGTTGTACATAGTCCCTAATGAAGTGACACCGGATGTCAATATGTTTCAACCTATCATGAAACACAAGATTCTCAGAGAGCTTTATGCAACTCTGATTATCACATAAGATGTTGGTCGCTTCAATTTTCTCCTTGAGTAGATTTACTACCAGTTTCCTATGCCATATGGCTTCGCACGAAGCTGTGCCGGCTACCATATACTTTGCCTCTATTGAACTCAGTGCCACGGGCTTCTGCTTCCTACTGCACTAGGAAGTCATTCCTGATCCTAGACTGAAACAGTACCCACTAGTACTCTTCCGATCAACTGAACTTCCAACCTAATCTGCATCAGTGAAACCACTCAACCTGACATCATTGTCACAAGTGTACTTCAATCCAAGCTCGACTGTCCCTCGAAGGTACCTGAGAACATGCTTGGTTGCTGCCTAATGTGCCCTCTTCGGTCCCACCCTGAACTGACTTAGGGTATTAACAGCATAACAGATGGTTGTCCTTGTATTTACCAGATACATCAATGACCCTATAAGTTGTCTGTACAGCGTAGGATTAGCTTCATCATCTTCAGACATGTTAGTTTTCCTCCAGTTGGTAATCATTGGAGTGATCATGGGCCTACAACCCTCCATCTGAAATATCTTCAGAATCTCTGTAGTGTATCTTCCTTGACCAAGGAAGATCTCTCCATTCTGCTGCCAAACTTCCAACCCCAGAAAATAGTGCATCCGTCCCAGATCCCTCATGTCAAATTCTTTAGCCAGATTCTTCTTGCAATATGTGATGAGCCTTAATGATCCTGTCAAGAACAGATCATCCACATACAATACCAGTATCAAAGGCTCACTCCCTACTCTCAGATAGTAGAGATTGGGATCTGCATCACTCTTAACGAATCCCATCTTCTGCAGGTAGCTGTCAATCCGACCATACCAAGCTCTAGGAGTTTGCTTCAGTCCATATAATGCCTTCTTCAATCTGCACACATGAGTTTTATGATCATGTGTCTCAAAGCCCTCTGGTTGTTCTATATACACCTCTTCTTCTATCACACCATTCAATAATTCGTCTTGACGTCCATCTAGCGAATTTCCCATCCCATTTGCGCAGCAAGGGATATCATGGACCTGATAGATGTGTATCTAGCTACTGGGGCGAAGGTTTCTTCATAGTCTATACCTTCCTTCTAAGCATACCCCTTAGCCACAAACCTGGCTTTAAAATTCTCGATGTTGTCGTCTGCAGCATACTTGATTTTGTAGATCCACCTGGATCCCACAACTGATCTCTCCTGCAGTTTGGGTTCTACTTCCCAAACATTATTTGTCATGATGGAACTGTACTCTTCCACCATTGCAACAACCCACACCTAGTGCTAAGCTGCTTCCTGAAAATTGGAAGGTTCTCCGACTCGAGCAACTAAGGCTTGATACCTTTCAAGTTGCTTACGCTATCTGTTCTCATTTCGGGGGATTTTGACAAAATCTTTTGCATCCTTCAGAATCTGTCGAAGCTCCCTGCTTGTTCTTCCACTGGTGGTGGGTGGATTTACCGACTCTCCTTCTTGAAAATCCACGAAAGACCCATCCTTTGGATCACTATGCCTTCGAGAGTCAATTGAATTTTCTACTGCTATTTGTTGGGGCTGGACCAGAGGCTCTTCCTCTGACTGCGTAGCAGAAGGCAGCTCTCGTGATCTTCTGAAGGCTTTCTCCTTAATGAACTTCACATCTCTTCGCACTACTACTTTCTTGCTCTCAGGAAAGTAGATGTGATAAGCCTTTGCATTCTCGTTGTATCCTACTAAGTACCCCTTTTCAGCAGTAATTTCCAATGTCTTCCTCTTCTCACTGGGTACATGACAGTAGGTTGTACTATCGAAGATCCTAAAGTGACTTACTTCAGGCTTGCTGCCAGTGAAGACACTTTCTCGCATGATCTTTCCCAGTGCAGTGTGAGGAGTTCTCTTCTGAAGGTAGACAGTTGTATTACACGCTTCTGCCCATAGAAATTTGGGCATGCCTTGGTCATATAGCATAGCTCTGGTTGCTTCAACAATAGTCCGATTCTTCCTTTCTGCCACTCCATTATGTTCTGGATTGTATGGAGTTGTCCATTCTCTTTTGATGCCTTCCCTTGCACAGAATCCGATGAATTCTTTATCTATGTATTAGCCTCCATTATCTGATCGCAATACCTTGATCCGCTTCCCTGTCAGATTTTCCACCAGAGCTGTTAACTCTTTAAATCAACTGAAGACTTCATCCTTGGCCTTCAAGAAGTAGATCCAGGTTTTCCTGGAATGGTCATCAATGAAGGTGACGAAATACTCGGCACCACTAAGAGCTCTTGTGGACATCGACCCACAGATATCTAACTGTATTAGATCCAACACATCCTTGGCCCTATTGTTGCCTCTCTGATATGTTGCCTAGGGCATACTTCCCCAATATGCACCCTTTGCAGACATCATCTAATTTGGTGCTCAGTTCCGGAACACCTGTGACAGTCTTCTGGAGAGTTCTCAATGCCCCATGATGTAAGTGCCCCATTCTTCTGTGCCATAGCTCATTCAAGTCCATTTCATCGGCGCTGCCAACTAGTGCCATTGGAGAATCAAGTTGTAGCTTGTACAACTTGTTGCTTCTTACTCCAATCTGTGCCTTCTTCTTCCAACTAGGGTGCTTGACTAGACTCTATTGCCAATAAAGTAGACGTCATATCCCCGATTTTGAAGCTGTGACACTGAGAGTAGATTCATCCCCAAACCCAACACATACAGTACATTAGTGGCCCGGATTATGTTCCCTGCCTCGGTCTGAAAAACTACGATACCTCTCCCAATGGGAGTGCACTTTGCTTTATTTCCCATGGTTATTTTGAAATTCATCTGCTCTTCTTGGTAGTCAGAAAAACAGTCTCGTATTCTCGTCATGTGAGGAGAGGCTCCACTGTCAATATACCAGACATCTAAAGTGCTCGATACACAAGCAAAATCTTCCTCTAGTCTCGATGCCAATACAGATTCATCGTGATCCATTTGTTCTATCGTGCTTCTTCCCCCTCCTGGAGAACTGCATGAACCGTTCTGCATTGTTGCTGCAACAGTAGATCTTTGTTCACTGATAGATGCCCCCTCTTTGTTATTCATCTCTGGCTCTGATACCATGTGCAAGTTTACAGACAGTTGCAGTGATAGATTTATTTCTCCTACTGATTATTTCAATAAGTTATTATTCAGAAATCTTCCGGCAAATATCGAAATAAATACTAGTGCAACATTCACAATTATATATGCAGATAAATCAACAGTAGAGAATATAAGCGCAAGAATCAATCACATGTACACAATTATTTCTGGACATTTGTCCCTGGAAAAACCCAATGTGGGAAAATCGGTGCAGCAGATGAGGATTTTATTAATCTTTAAGAGAATGATATCTTTACAGGGAAAATAACAGCAGATAAATTCTGAACCACCTGAGACTGAATTTCCGGCTTACTCGGACAATTCTCTGACACCCAGAACAACCCCTACATGCCCCTACATCACTCTGCATGATTCTCTGTGTAGTCCCGGTGTTGGATTGCGTGAATCTGCGTGGAGACTACGCAGGGTCTCTGCGCTGCAGCCTCAAGCTGCCTCCATTGACCCACCGCTACTCTCCGACCCTGATCTCGATCAATCCTGACCTCCTCCTCCTCTTCTGCAACTTCTCGCCCTGCAACTCTCCCCCTCAGATCGAATTCTACATTAGAATGGATCTCCTTCGGGTACCGAGTGTATTCCTGGCTTATTTTCCAAGTGACCCTCAAGCCTTCTTTTATAATCTTCATGTTGGAGAACCAACGGCCCAGATTAAAAGATTAATCAATGGCTAGGATTAAAACTTCACTTGATCCATGTTTTCTAGAAGATTCACACTCTGACTTATTAATACCCTTAAATTATTTCATTTCCCTAAGTTTAGACTTAGGGTCTTCATTAAAATAATTAATTATTTTAATAAGTCTTCAACCGAGTGGAATTTCCACAAATTGTTTATAGGTTATTTGGAATGTTGTTGTCCAAGCCTCCCAGCAAAGTTTGAGACTTGGAACACTTCTGGATGCTCCACAAATCAACACTCTCTGGCTCAGGAAAACATCCAACCGGTGATACTACCCCTCACTGCAATGAAGAATCACCTAGATCTGAGTTGGAAATCCAATGCAGCAGCTGAGGGTCTATATATTATGCAGTAATGTAATATTCCAAATAGGAAAAGACAGTGATACAAAACACAATAAACTAGAAACTACAGCAATATGGAAATAAACTTAAAACACCATAAAAATAGACAGAACAGCTGAGTCATTTTATTAATCTGGAGGTGAAAACAATACAACAGTGCCTCAAAATAGATGGCACTCAAGCCGGCAAAAGCGGGATGGAATGGCCTCAAGTTCTCCCACTGAAAACATTGCTCTCTATTGCGCTGTCGAAGCTCTTCCTCTGCGTTGCCCTGTTGGAAATGCTGCTGCTGGGTGAATAGGACTGTGTAGATGAGGATGCTCTGGCACTCATAAAAATTTGGGATTTAGAATCTAGACTTTATGGAAAAAACTCATAATAACCCAGAAAGGATATCTGGATTGGCTGACCTCGAAAAATCACCCTCCTAGGGTTTGCAATGCATAACTGCTGGGTATGCAAAACTATGGGCTGAATTGAAAGATAGAATAGCCGCAAGTACTCCCAAGCCCAACTCTTGAAGGGTTGATCACTTCAATGGATTCCAAGCAGAAATGCTATGGAATTTCACCCTCTATTGATGAGCTCTGCTACTGGACTACGTAAGTCACTGAGTGACTGCGCAGTAACGACAAGAAAATAATAATAATCCAAAATGCACTCTATGGCTGCCCTCACCCCTTTCTTATACTTGTGGAACCCTCACACCCCTGGGCCCACATCATAAATGCACTAGACTCTTGGTCCATATCCTCTACAAAAATTGCGCTGCTCAATTGGCCTCATGGCCCCATCCACTACTGTGTTGATCCACTTTCACACTAAGGAAGTGGTTTTTATTCCACTACTAGGTTTATGGGTCCCTCCACACTTTTTATTCATCTAATTAATTAAGAAAAGCAAAAATTAATATTCTAATTAGTTGAAAAGTAAATTCTTAGTACAAATATATGATTGACGAATTTGTCAAATCATGCAGAGAAACTGACAAGTAAAATCTTGTGATACAAACCTCACTCCTCCATGGGAACCTGACACTGATTAGTACCTAAAACAAGCTTCCCTGCGCTGCCTCTGCATAGTGACTGCATCACTCTGCACAATCTCTACATCACTGTTGTGGCTGCCCTTTGTCTTTGCGCTGGTCTCTCTGTTGACTAGAAATTGGGGCCTTCTGGCCTCCGGAAACTCTCTTCGGGATCTAGCACAAACCCAACGCTATCTCCTTAATAGGAAAACAAATCCCTCTCAGACTCTGCATAATGCCTGCGTAACCTCTACGTCACTGGCTTTGCGTTGCCTCTATGGCTCCTACAGTCTCCTCTTCTATGCACTCTCCGGATCAGCAATGCTTCCAACAGCAATTACTGCCCCTCTCTGCAAAAGACCTCTTGATCGATTTCTCCCTGAGCACTGCTCACTAAAGAATTTCGATCTCTTGATCCTCTAGCTCTCTCGGTGTGTTTTCCAAATGACCCTTCAAGTCCTTATAATCTTCACGTTGAAACTTCAACGGCTAAAATTAAATCTGTAATCAACGGCTAGGATTAACTTTTGACTTGATCTTCGCCTTTTCTAGAATATTCACACTTTGTCTTATTAATACCCATTAATTATTTTATTTTCCTAAGTTTAGACTTAGGGTCCCTTTAAAAATAATTAATTATTTTAATAAAACTCATTCTGAGTGGGATTTTTACAAATGGTTTCTGGGCTCTCTGGAATACATGTGTCTAAGTCTCCCTGCCAAATTTGAGACTTAGATCACATTCGATGCTATCCAAACCAAAACTCCCTCTTAGCGAGGAATGTGCTCTAGCAATACACCTTGTTGAGTATTGCTCAAACTCCGTAACATCTCCCTTTGTGCTGCTGATGTCTGACACTACTACCCACCAAATTTGCACAAATGTTGCATCTGTACCGTTGTTGACCCTGCCACTGTCAACATTGCATCCGTACTGCAACTCCTCTCAAATTCTACATTTGTATTGTTGTTGACCTTGCAACTGCCAACTGCTACTGCACTACAACATAGTTTCTTACTGCAACTGAAAAACATCCAAAACTGAACAAAGTGTTCAGCATGATGCATCTTGATACTAGAGTTCTGACTACTGCTAGCCTTTGCATTGTTCCTCTGAAGCCTTTGTGCTATTGTTGACCTCTGCACTGTTGCCAACTCTACTCTGCGTTGTTCAAACTCTGGGGTTGTTAACCACTGCACTGTCACTTCTGCACTCCTCTGCACCAACTGGCACTCGTCCATCCTACTACATCTGATTTGGGCTCCCATAGCAAGGTGATAATCCAAGAGGTGGACTCCTCAAGGATCTTGCCCATCTTGTAGCTCTCTGGGTCTACAACTCCAAATCACCCCACACCTCCCTCCTAGAAGTATATGAGCAATCATGGCGAACACCTCCTCATCGATCCTGGTGGATGCGGCCTGCGGATCATGCTTCTCGTCTTTGTCTCTCTTCTTGAGAGGACACTGTGTGGCATAATGCACCATATCGCCACACCGAAAGCAATTGATTTTGGAAAGGTCCTTCTTCCTCCTATGCTGCTCCTGCGGCCCCTTCGATGCAAGGGCCACATTGTCCTCCTCATACTTTGGCTTCTTCCCACTGCCGCTGATGCCCTCAAGTTGACATTTGAGGGAGTCCTTCCTCATCTCTTCTTGTTGAAGAGTTGCCCACATTGACTCCCAATCCGACAAATTCTCTTTGCCTAGGATGCTCTAGACAAAGACCCAATAGTCATCAGACGCTGAGTTGACGGCCAATCTGACCATCTTTGTGGCCTGAGGAGCTATTCCCACAACTGCCAATTGATCTTGGTTCTCTTGAAGTCTAAACAGGAACGGATCAATGCACCCACCCTTCTTCATCCTAGTAGTCTGCAGCTTCTCCTCCAGATACATCTTCCGTTGCTCGGAAGATCCTTGATACAGTGTCTCCAAGGCCTGCCACATTTCTCTAGCAGTTTCCTTGCTATCAATGTGATACACGACATGATCCCTCACTCCGTCGAGGATCAATTTCTTCGCCTTTGCCATATTCTTCTTATATTCCTTCAGAGGACCTGCATCTACTGGTACAACAACCACACCTTCGTTGAACGCTTTGAGATCATGCTCATCCAGCAAGCATTTGATCCTAGCCTGCCAGATCACATAGTTGGAGGTTCCCTCCAACAGATCTTGATCTCTTAGCCCACTTGTTGCCATCTCTGTCGACTAAAAAATGATGTCGAACTATCTACCTCTCTCTCCTCTGCGCAGCTCTGCGACCCAATCAGCTCTCAAAAATTAGAATTCCCGAGATAGGAATTCCCTGAGGAAGAAAATTCCCTCAAAGTGTCTCCAGATCTCCCTTTTGACGCTTTTGCACCAACAATCACTGCTACGCAGAAAACTACGTCCCTCCAGCTACTGATCTGCGCAGATCTACTGCGCTGCTCCCTCTGCCTCTCGAAAACTACAAACTGGAAAAATCCTACCTCTCTGTCGGCTCACTCAGAGAGAGATTTTCCTCGCTGATCTGGCCCTCCTAGCTTGGACTACACACTTCATTGGGAAATTGATCTACTTCTTACGCAACTCTTTAATCGCTGGCTTCTGCTTATACGCTGGATCTATTCTCTCTTGCACTGAGCTACATAAGCTCTGATACCATGTAAAAATTCGCATTACCCGAAATACTACTGCAGCGACTGATGGAAAATATCATATTTGTTTCTTAACAAATTATTCACTGTGTTTTACAAGCAAATATCGAAATCCATACACTGCATCCTTCACAAATAAAACTGCAGAAGAAAAACAAGTGTGAAAACAAGATCTGAGCAATAGAAAATCATAGACACATCTGACACCGTTATTTTTGGAATAATATCCCCGGAAAAACCCAATGCGGGAATTGGAATAATATCCCCGGAAAAACCCAATGCGGGAAACCAGTGCAGGCGCTAAGGGTATTATATATTATGCAGTAAATTGTTAGTACAAATCTATGATTGACGAATCTATCAAATCATGCAGATAAACTGACAAGTAAAATCTTGTGAGACAAAAGTCACTCACCCACAGGATGTGAAATTTTCACTCTGAAAATTGTTACTGCAATAATTGGTTTATTTCGCCTACAAATGCTTCAGTAAATTTTGAAATAAACACAGCTGGAGTATTCACTCTAATCAAAAGCAGAAGAACAAATTAAAACACATATAGCACAATAGAAACAACCACACAGTTATTTTTGGACAATTGTCCCCGAAAAAACCCAATGTGGGAAAATCGGTGCAGCAGATGAGGGTTTGTATTAATCTTCGGCAATGAAAAGATCATTTACAGAATTTATGGCGAGCAAAATCAATAGCATACACCTGATATGAATTTTTCGAAAAACCCAGAAGAATTCCCGACACACGGGATGACCACCTACACCCTCTGCATCAATCTGCATTGCCCTTTTGCACAGTCACTGCCTGGACTGTGTAAGTCTGCGTGGAGGGCTAGTGATGTTGCTCAGTGTTGCCTTCCCTTAGTCTTTCGTCTTCCTTCTTCTCCATCTCTGCTAACTTCTCCCTCCTTCTGTCTCTGCAACCCCGCCTCTACAGATTCACCCTCTGAAATCAATTGACGCAAAGGGTGCAGGAGGTCATCCCGTGTGTCGGGAATTCTTCCGGATTGTCCAGAAAATTCATATCAGGTGTATTCATATTCAGCAATGAAAAGATCATTTACAGAATTTATGACAAGCAAAATCAATAGCATACACCCGATATGAATTTTCCGGACAATTCGGAAGAATTCCCGACACACGGGATGACCTCCTGCACCCTCTGCGTCATTTTGTGTAGCGCTTTTGCACAGTCACTACATGGACTGCGAAGTCTGCGTGGAGGGCTAGTGTCGCTGCTCAGCGTTGCCTTCCCTTCGTCTATTGTCATCCTTCTTCTCCGTCTCTATTGACTTCTCCTTCCTCCTTTTGTCTCTGCAACCCCGCCACTACAGACTCATCCTATGAAATCGAATTCTCTTACTTCAGAATCGATTTCCTTCAGGTACTGAGAATGTGTATGGCTTTCTTTCCAAGTGACCCTCAAGCTTTCTCTTATAGTCTTGTCACTAATGAATCAATGGACCAGATTATATCTTTAATCAATGGCTCAAATTAAAATATGACTTGATCTTTGTCTTCTAGAAGATTCACACTCTGATTTATTAATACCCTTTAATTATTTAATTTCTCTAAGTTTAGACATAGGGATCACATTATTATAATTAATTATTTTAATCAAGCAAAATCCGAGTGGAATTTCCACAAACGAATTTTGGGTTATCTGGAATACTGTTGTCCAAGTCTCTCCTCAAAAATTGAGACCTGGATCACTTCTCGGTGCTATAAAATCAACACGAGAACCTGGCACTGATCTGCACCCAAAATTAGTTTCCTTACATTGCCTCTGCACAGTGACTGCATCACTTTGCGCATTATCTGTGTCGCAGCTGTAGCTGCCCTCTGTCTCTGTGTTGGTCTCTCTGCTGGTTGGAAACTGGGGCCTTCTGGCCTTCGAAAACTCTCTCCAGGATCTGGCACTGACCCAACGTTGTCTCCTCAACAGAAAAACAAATCACTCTCAGGGTCTGCACAGTGTCTACATAGCCTCTACATCACTGGCTCTGCGCTACCTCTATGGCTCCTACAGTCTCCTCTTCTATGCACTCTCCAGATCAGGAATGCTTCCAATAGGAATTACTGCCCTTCTCTGCAAAAGATCTCTCGATCGATTTCTCCCTAAGCATTGTTCATTAAAGAATTTCGATCTCTTGATCCTTTGGCTCTCTCGGTGCTTTTTCCAAATGACCCTTCAAGTCCTAATAATCTTCTCGTTGAAACTTCAACGGCCAAGATTAAATCTCTAATAAACGACTAAGATTAACTTTTGACTTGATCTTCGTCTTTTCTAGAATATGTTGATTTTTGTAGCATCTGAAAGTGTTCCAAGTCTCAAACTTTGCAGGGAGGCTTGGACAGCAACATTCCAAAGAACCTAGAAACAGCTTGTGGAAATTCCACTCAGTTCATGACTTATTAAAATAATTAATTATTTTAATGAAGACCCTAATTCTAAACTTAGGGAAATGAAATAATTAAAGGGTATTAATAAGTCAGAGTGTGAATCTTCCAGAAAACATAGATCAAGTCAAGTTTTAATCTTAGCCATTGATTAATCTTTTAATCTGGGTCGAGCACCTCAGTTGGAAGAAGAAGGCACAGATCGGGGTAAGAAGCAACAAACTGTACAAGCTACAGCTTGACTCACCAATGGCACTAGTTGGCAGTGCAGATGAAACGGACCTGAATGAGCTATGGCACAGAAGAATGGGGCATTTGCATCATGGGGCATTGAGAAATCTCGAGAAGACTGTCACGAGTGTTCCAAAACTGAGCATTAAACGAGATGATGTCTGCAAGGGGTGCGTATTGGGGAAATATGCCAAGGCAGAATATCAGAGAAGCAACAATATGTTGAGGTTTGTCGATTGTTGGGGTAGCTTCGGATGTGCTCTAGCTCCCAAACTTTATGGAGGGACTAGAGTACATGAGATCTCCAAGACCTAGAAACGGATTTGAGAAGTTCCATCCACTAAGAGAAAATTAAGTAATTAATATTTTTAATTAAGGACACTAAGTCTAACTTAGGAAAATTAAAATATTAAAGGTAATCAATTTAAACATGTGATGGAAATGACTTAAATCACACGGATCAAGCTTTCTTTTAATCTTAGCCATCAATTCAAGATTAGATCATGGTCGTTGGTTTCCCAACGAGAAAAGTATAAAGGAAAGGCTTGGGGTCAGTTGGAGAACATACACACGGAGGTAGAGCACTGAGACTAAGCTGGAATTCTAGGGTGGGTTTGCTAAGAATTTCCAGAAGTGTTTCAACTGCAGCGTGGAGTAGTATTGGCCAAGGGGATGATCTGATCCTAGAGCCAAGAATCAGCAAGAGGTAGAGAAGTAGCAACCAGGAGCAGTGTAGAGAAGTAGCAGCTGCGTAGTGCAGAGGGTTTCAGCCGCTACGCAGGCCCAGAAAGGGCAGCACAAAGGTAGCAAGAGGTCATCAAGGTTACGCAGAGGCCAGCCAGGGCAGCGTAAGGACTATGTCACCTAGTCTGGGGTTACGCGACCCTCTCCTGTGCAACGCAGGGGCATTAGCAAGATAGCAGGGCTCACGCAGAGGGCTTCAGAGCAGCGCTAAGGTTTCTAGAGGCAGAAAGGGGCTGAGTTCTGTAAACCCCATTTGAGGGTGTGAATCAGTCCAGTTTTCCGTCTCCGGAATAGAAGGCATTGTTGCAAATCTTATATTTCTCTGTCGGGTTAACCAGTAAGGTGCCTAGATTTGTTGTACTTAGATTCTACTTAATAATATAAACCCTCCAGCAGCTAGAAGACCGGTTTTCCCGCATTGGGTTTTTCCGGGGAAAGTTGTCTAGAAAATCTTGTGTCACTTTGTCTGTGTGCATGTATTCAGTTTTAGATCTATATCTGTGAAAAACTATTAATGTGTTTACTTCGATGTAAATATTGAAATTTCAGATTAATAACTTGATTAAGTAGGAAAAGTATAACCAGATTTAACAATAGGGTTTCTGCATAAGTAATATTCAAAAAATTTCACACAATAGGGCCAAGCGTGTATTGGATCTGATACACTCAGATATCTGTGGGCCGATGTCCACTAGAGCTCTTAGCATGGCCTAATATTTCGTCATCTTCATTGATGACCATTCTAGGAAAACCTGGATCTACTTCTTGAAGACCAAGGATGAAGTTTTCAGGCGATTCAAAGAGTTTAAAGCTCTGGTGGAAAATCTGACAGGGAAGCAGATCAAGGTGTTGCGATCAAATAATGGTGGTGAATACATAGATAAATAATTCATTGGATTCTGTGCAAGGGAAGGCATCAAAAGGGAGTGGACAACTCCATACAATCCGAAGCAAAATGGTGTGGCAAAAAGGAAGAATCGGACTATTGTTGAAGCAACCAAAGCTATGTTGTATGACCAAGACATGCCCAAATTCCTATGGGATGAAGCGTGTAATACAGTTGTCTACATTCAGAACAGGACTCCTCACGCTGCACTAGGAAAGATCACGCCAAAAATTGTCTTCACTGGCAGTAATCCTGAAGTGAGTCACTTTAGGATCTTCAGCAGTACAGCTTACTGTCATGTGCCCAGTGAGAAGAGGAAGAAGTTGGAGATGACTGCTAAAAAGGGGTATCTGGTAAGATACAGTGAGAATGCAAAGGTTTATTGCATCTACATTCCTAAGATCAGGAAAGTGGTGGTGCGAAGGGATGTGAAGTTCATGGAGGAGAAGGCCTTCAGAAGATCCCGTGAGCCGCCTTCTGCTACGCAGTCAGAGGAAGAGCCTTTGGTCTAGCCCCAACAACTATCAGCAGAAAATTCAGTTGCCTCTCCAAGGCATAGTGATCCAAAGGATGTGTCTCCCGAGGATTTGCAAGAGGGAGAGCTGGTAGATCCACCCACTACCAGTGAGAGAACAAGCAGGGAACTTCGACAAATTCTGAAGGATGCATAGGACTTTGTTGGAATCCCCCAAATTGAGAAGAGACAGCGTAGGCAGCCTGAGAAGTATCAAGCCTTGGTTGCTCAAGTCGGAGAACCCTTCAGCTTTCGGAAAGTAGCTCAGCACCAGGTGTGGGTTGATGCAATGGTGGAAGAGTACAATTCCATCACGATGAATGATGTCTGGGAAGTAGTAACCTCAGGAGAGATCAGTTGTAGGATCCAGGTGGATCTACAAAATCAAGTATGTTGCAGACGGCAGCATCGAGAAATTTAAAGCCAGTTTTGTGGCCAAAGGGTATGCTCAGAAGGAAGGAATTGACTATGAAGAAACCTTCTCCCCAGTAGCCAAGTACACCTCTATCAGGTTCGTGATATCCCTTGTTGCGTAGATGGGGTGGGAAATTCACCAGATGGACGTCAAGACGACATTCTTGAACGGAGTGAAAGAAGAGGTGTATATAGAACAACCCGAGGGCTTTGAGACACATGATCAGAAAACTCATGTGTGCAAATTGAAGAAAGCATTATATGGACTGAAGCAAGCTCCTAGAGCCTGGTATGGTCGCGAATTGACAGCTACCTGCAGAAGATGGGATTTGTCAAGAGTGACGCAAATCCCAATCTCTACTATCTAAGAGTAGAGACTGAGCCTTTGATACTGGTTTTATATGTAGATCTTTTTTTGACGAGATCATCAAGGCTCATCACAGATTGCAAGAAGAATTTGACATGAAGGATCTAGGACAGATGCACTATTTTCTGAGATCGGAGTTTTGGCAGCAGAACAGGGAGATCCTCCTTGGTCAAGGAAGATACACTACAGAGATTCTGAAGAGATTTCAGATGGAGGATTGTAGACCCATGATAACTCCAATGATCACCAACTAGAAGAAAATCGATACGTCCGAAGATGATGAGGTTGATCCTACATTGTATAGGCAGCTCATAGGGTCATTGATGTATATGGTAAATACAAGGCCAGACATTTGTTATGTTGTAAATACCCTGACTCAGTTCATGGTGGAACCGAAGAGGGCACATTGAGCTGTAGCCAAGCATGTTCTCAGGTACCTTCAAGGAACAGTCGAGCTTGGATTGAAGTACACTTGTATCAATGATATGAGGTTGAGCGGTTTCACTGACGTGGATTGGGCTGGAAGTTTAGTTGATCAAAAGAGTACCAGTGGGTACTGTTTCAGTCTAGGATTAGGAATGACTTCCTGGTGCAGTAGGAAACAGAAGTCCGTAGCATTGAGTTCAACAGAAGCAAGGTATATGGAAGCCAGCACAGCTTCGTGCGAAGCCATATGGCTTAGGAAACTGCTAGAGAATCTACTCAAGGAGAAAATGGAAGCGACCAGCATCTTATGTGATAATCAGAGTTGCATAAAGCTCTCTGAGAATCCTATGTTTCATGATAGGTCGAAACATATTGACATCAGGCGTCACTTCATCAGAGACTGTGTATAACGTGGAGCTGCTCAGTTGCATTACACTCCAACAAGAGAACAGGTGGCAGACATCCTCACAAAGGCTCTAGGGAAGACAAAGTTTGTCTACTTCAGAGAGAAGATGGGGATGATGAAGAATCCCTTCCAGTAGCAGGAATGGATAGACTCAGTATTCAGAGGGATTTGTGGTACAGAGGCAGCAGTGACATTGGCAGTGTCAAAGGCAGCAGTACAGGAGGCAGCAGCGGAGCAGATGGGGGGCAGAGTCCTGAGATCAGCAGCGCAGAGGGTGCTTCAAAATCAGAGTAGCATGCAGCAGGCATATTGTTGAAACACCTTCCTCGCTAAGAGGGAGTGTTGATTTTTTTAGCATCCGCAAGTGTTCCAAGTCTTAAACTTTGCAGGGAGACCTGGAAATTCCACTCGATTCATGACTTATTAAAATAATTAATTATTTTAATGGAGACCCTTAGTCTATAGGGAAATGAAATAATTATAGGGTATTAATATGTCAAAGTGTGAATCTTCTAGAAAACATGGATCAAGTCAAGTTTTAATCTTAGTTTTAATCTGAGCCATTAATTTTCCAACAGGAAGATTATAAAAGAAGGCTTGAGTGTCATTTGGAAAACAAGTCAGGCAAAACACTCAGTACCCAAAGAAGATCCATTCCGATGTAGAATTTGATTTCTGTGGGAGAGTTGCAGGGCGAGAAATATTAAGAAGCAGAAGGAGGCAGTCAGTGGTGATCAATATCAAGGACGGAGGGTAGCAGTGGGTCAATTAAGGCAGCTTGTGTAATATTCCCAATTAGCGATAGCTAATTGGAAATATTAATTTTGACCAATTTTGCCTTATTATAGTTGGAGCATGAATAAAGTGAGTGAAATATTAAATAACTCACTTAGGATAAAGTATTTCCCTAAAGTCCACATCATATTTGAGGAAGTGGGGCCTAATGGCCAATTGGACAGCGCAAGGAGAGGAGGACGCAGACCACGTGGGCAGCGTGGGGCCTACCTCACACAGTTGAGAGGGGTAGCGTGGGCCAAGGAGCACGTAGGAGATGGTGGGGCCTAGGGTTCAGAGAGGCCCATTGTGATAAAAGGGAGGAGAGCCTCTTCATTTCATCATTAATGTTTATGCATATTGGAGCTTGTCATTCGACTTGGAGCACGCTGGATGTTTAGCTTGTCTGCAGTACTGTTTAGTACACCGGGTGTCTCCGTGCAGAGATCCCACCCTCAGCTCCAGAAGACTTCGAGTGCTTGCTCGAGTGAGGTATCCTATCGGCATTTTTGCAGGAGGATTGGTGGTTGCATTCGTGGAGGAGTGGGACTGCGCAGTGTTGAGAGAGGGGGACGCAGTTCATCTTGGGAGAGCTCCGGATTGGAGCCATTTTGGAGGATTCATGCCAGAGGATTGAGCAAGGGGCCAGCCCTTGCCTATTGGAGACATTTGGGAGAGAGGGAGACCATATTTTGGAGGGTAGCATTCAACACCAGCGTGGCCCTTGGGAGGATAGCGTAGATCCTCAAGGGAGGCATTTTCGGGGGTCAACCATTTCAGAAACGCTCTCTGGGCTTTTTTGGGTATCGTGAGTAGGGGCCGATTCCAGAGTATCGGCATTTTCCGAGTAGGGGAGCAGCCCCAAATACTCATTTTGGTTCCAGCAGTTGCAGCAGCACGGCAGTATTTCAACAGTTGGAGTTACAGCAGAGAGCAGCCATTTCCCTTGACATTCTAAGAGTGCCTGGTGCAAGTCGAGGTGCCATCATTCCGATCACCTCCTGTACTTCTTTATATTTCTCAGTATAGTAAAATGGCTTAGCATTCTCTCTATTTCATGTGTATCTGCTTCATGGTTTGTTTCTAGCACTATATGTCTTGTTATATGCTTCGTATTACCGTCTATTTCCTCTTCGGGATATTACAGTGGTATCAGAGCTCATAGACCTGGCTCAGCTTGTGGAGCGAGTTGCCTATGACACCGGAAGAGAAGCCGTATATTTGCTACAGAGGTAGGAAGTACCGTGACCGAGAGCGTAGGTTGCAAATCACCTACGGAGAGGCTGGCTGCACTCTAGTAGTGGACGCAGAGTAGGAGGAACCGATGGCAGATGATAGTGACACGAAGAAGTTTGGGGAAATGCTCCTCAAGTCAATACAGGATCCGTCAAGACAAATTGAGGTGATGGGACAGAGATTCACTGTTGTAGAGGCAAGGCAGCGTGAAACCCCAAGGGGTTTCCAGATTGGTGAGGGATCAGGCACATCTCACCATTTGCAGGAGCACAATGCCACTCAGCACATGGCATCTCATGCACCCACACGTTCCACTATGCCCACTTTTCTGGCTACAGACACAGGGGCAGGAGCACAGCAGGAGCAGGAACCTGGGCACATGGGTGATTACTTTGTTAAGTACCAGGCATATGGGCAGGAGTTCAGGGATGCCCTTTCATTTCGTGATTTTGTCCAGCTCCAACGGGACAGCAGACCCCGCGACCATCATAGGGGACACCGGCATTATCACAACAGAGACACTCAGCATACAATGAGCAGGTTCCATTTGCCTATGTTTGATGGTTCATCAAACAGTTCGGCAAAGGCTTGGGTGGAGAAGCTGGACATATACTTCCAGCTCAACCAGATGGCGGAGATGGAGGCCATCAAGGTGGCAACGCTACATCTGGATGGCGAGGCCCAAGATTGGTGGTTCCACGGGATGGTTACACTCGGGCACTCGACAGTGACAGCTTATGTCGAGTTCACCTGGAGGTTGATAGAGAGGTTTGATTGGAGGGATCCGGAAGAGCACTTTGTTGTGCTAACGAGGCTCAAGCAGACTGGGAGTCCGAATACATACATCTCAGATTTCCTGAGACTCTCGATGATGGTACCAGATCTATCCGTGGCATGGATGATCTACATGTTCATTGATGGGCTAGCAGAGCCGCTTCGGGGATTGGTCAGATCCACTAAACCGACCACACTCCATGACGCAGTTGGCAGGACACGGGACTTGCAGGATGCCTTACCCAGGACCAGGGCACCTTACCCCCAGAGACAGGCCTTCCAGCCTAAGGGGAAGGATGTGAGGATTCCGCCTCCAAAGGGGAATCAGGGTAGAGGACAATTGGATGATGATGCCAGGAGGGATTTGAAGAAGAAGAGATTGTGTTTCACCTGTCAGGAGCCATGGGCACCAGGACACAGATGTGCTGTTGGCAAAGCACATTATATCGAGGTCTTCATCCAAAGGTACAAACCATCTTTGACAGGTATGCCGCGGTGTTTGGGGAAATACCACCAAGACAGCCACCGAATCGGGGATTTGAGCATACGATTGAGCTAGAGCAGGGCATATAGGTCGTCATTACCACACCCTATAGGCACCCCAAGGCATATTGGGACGAGATTGAGCGGGCTATCCACGAGCTATTAGCTCTTGGACACATTCGACCTAGCACCAGTCCTTTCGCTTCTTCGGTAGTGTTGGTGAAGAAGAAGGACGACACATCGAGGATGTGCATTGATTACAAGGCCCTGAACAAAAAGACCATGAACAAAAAGACCATGAAGGACAGGTAGCCTATTCCACGGATTGACGAGCTGATGGATGAGTTGAGACTTGAGAGGGGCACGGTTCTTCTCAAAGATTGATTTGAGATCCGGGTACCATCAGATTCGCGTGAGGGAACAAGACATTCCCAAGACCGCTTTCAGGTGCCACTATAGCCATTTTGAATTCTTGTGATGCCCTTCGGGCTAACCAATGCACCAACCACCTTCCAATCATGTATGAACCACATTTTCCACAGCCACCTGAGGAAGTGTGTGTTGGTCTTCTTTGATGACATATTGATATATAGCAAGACATGGGAGGAGCATCTCCAGCACATAGAGGCAGTGTTGCGTATTTTGGAGGAGCAGCAGTTTTATGCTAAGCTCTCCAAGTGTGAGTTTGGGTTGACGGAGATGCTATACTTGGGACACATCATAGGGGTGGACGGAGTGAGGGTCCACGAGGAAAAGATCAGGTCCATCAGGGATTGGCCAAAGCCGAGAAACGTGACGGAACTTCAAGGGTTTGTGGGTATCTGCACCTACTACAGGAAGTTCGTTAAGAGTTTCTCTCAGCTTGTTGCACCCCTTACAGATCTGACGAAGAAAGGAGCATTCAGTTGGACAGACACAGCGCAGTGAGCCTTTGACAGACTCAAGGAGGTGATGAGCAGCTGTCCAGTGCTAGCATTACCAGACTTCACGCAGCCATTTGTTCTGGAGTGTGATGCATCAGGAGAGGGGATAGGAACAATGTTGATGCAGGGAGGCCACCCTATAGCTTTTGAGAGCCGGAAGTTCCTACCACATGAGCGGTTGTATGCCATATACGACAAGGAGATGCTGGCCATCATGCATGCATTGGCCAAATTCCGGTAGTACCTGGTAGGTAACAGGTTTAGGGTGAGGACTGACCACAATAGCCTCAGTTTTTTCTTAGAGCAAAAATAGCTACAGGAGAGGCAGCAAAAGTGGGTGAGCAAGATCCAAGCCTACGACTTTGACATCGAGTATGTCAAAGGGAAGAACAACGTGGTGGCTGATACACTTTCACGCAGACCAGCCACGTTGTCTCTGATGAGTTTGGACACAGATTGGAGGGCTTGGCTATTGGTGGAGTACTCCAAGGACAGGTTTGCTTGTGAGGTTCTGGATGGACAGGTGGCAGATGACAGATATAGGGTGATGGATGAGATCATCTACTACAGGGACATGATCTTCTTAACTAAGGGCTCTCAGCTCAAGAAGAAGATATTGCAGGCTTCTCACGATTCACCATTGTTTGGCCATCAGGGGTTTACCAAAACCTACAGGGCCATCAGGGAGAGGTTCTCATGGAAGGGCCTCAAGGAGGACGTACTCCAGCATGTCAGGGAGTGCGAGATTTGTCAGCGCAACAAGGGGGAGATGAACCATCCCGCAGGTTTGTTGCAGCCTCTTCCCATTCCAGAGGGGAAATGGGAGAGTATCTCGATGGATTTCATCACAAGGTTGCCCATGGTGCAGGGCAAGGACTGTATATTCGTCGTCGTTGATCAACTGACAAAATATGCGCACTTTTTCGCCATATCCGCACATTATACAGCAGCATAGGTGGCGGAGCTGTTCTTAAGGGACGTCTTCAAGTTACATGGTCTTCCCAAGACCATTATCAGTGACAGGGACAGCCGCTTCATGGGCGGCTTTTGGCAGGAGCTTTTTCGATTGGTGGGGACAGAGTTGACACCGAGCACTAGCTACCACCCACAGACAGATGGGCAAACAGAGATAGTTAACAAGTGGCTGGAGGGCTACTTGCGTAACTATGTCAGTGGGCAGCAGAAAGCATGGCTAAAGTGGCTGCACCTAGGAGAGTACTGCTACAACAACACACATCACATGTCCATCGGTATGTCTCCGTTTTACGCATTATATGGTTATCATGCTTTATCTTTTGTTGATGTGCGGTTTGGTGCCAGCAAGGCTCCGAGAGCCAAGGATTGGATCCAAGAGAGTCAGGACATCCTCCGAGCTCTCAAGGATAACATGGCTACAGCGCAGAACCAGCAGAAACTATATGCCGACAGGGGTCGGGTGGAGAGACATTTTGAGGTAGGGGACTTGGTCTACCTACGTTTACAGCCATACCGACAGTCTACTCTGAAGCAGAAGGGAGCTGAGAAGCTCAAGCCTCGTTTTTATGGACCTTACAGGGTGATACGCAGAGTTGGGCAGGTTGCTTATGAGTTGGAGCTACCCCAGGGCAGCAAGATTCATAACATCTTTCACCTATCGTGCCTGAAGAAGGCACTGGGACAGTAGGCGACAGTGACAGGGAAGCTTCTGCCTACGTATGATGAGGGGCACTTGGTGCTACAGTCGGAGGCCATTATTTATACTAGGGAGAGACAATTGCGGAGCAGGACAGTCCGAGAATTCTTAGTGAGGTGGAAGAATTTGCTGGATGAGGATGCCACCTGGGAGAGTGAGAAGATCTTGCAGCATCCATCACTACAGTTGCTTGGGATCAAGCAACATTTTGCCGGGGGAGACTGTAATATTCCCAATTAGCGATAGCTAATTGGAAATATTAATTTTGACCAATTTTGCCTTATTATAGTAGGAGCATGAATAAAGTGAGTGAAATATTAAATAACTCACTTAGGATAAAGTATTTCCCTAAAGTCCACATCATATTTGAGGAAGTGGGGCCTAATGGCCAACTAGACAGCGCAGAGAGAGGAGGACGCAGACCACGTGGGTAGCGTGGGGCCTACCTCATGCAGTTGAGAGGGGCAGCGTGGGCCAAGGAGCACATAGGAGATGGTGGGGCCTAGGCTTGAGAGAGGCCCATCGTGATAAAAGGGAGGAGAGCCTCTTCATTTCATCATTCATGTTTATGCATAGTGGAGCTTGTCATTCGACTTGGAGCACACTGGCTATTTAGCTTGTCTGCAGTACTGTTTAGTACACCGGGTGTCTCCGTGCGGAGCACATAGGAGATGGTGGGGCCTAGGCTTGAGAGAGTCCCATCATGATAAAAGGGAGGAGAGCCTCTTCATTTCATCATTCATATTTATGCATAGTGGAGCTTGTCATTCGACTTGGAGCACACTGGTTGTTTAGCTTGTCTGCAGTACTGTTTAGTACACCGGGTGTCTCCGTGCGGAGATCCCACTCGCAGCCCCAGAAGACTTAGAGTGCTTGCTCGGGTGAGGTATCCTATCAGCATTTTTGCAGGAGGATTGGTGGTTGCATTTGTGGAGGAGTGGGACTGCACAGTCTTGAGAGAGGGGGACGCAGTTCATCTTGGGAGAGCTCCGGATTGGAGCCATTTTGGAGGATTCATGCCGGAGGATTGAGCAAGGGGCCAGCCCTTGCCTATTGGAGACATTTGGGAGAGAGGGAGACCATATTTTGGACGGTAGCATTTAGCACCAGCGTGGCCCTTGGGAGGATAGCGTAGATCCTCAAGGGAGGCATTTTCATGGGTCGACCATTTCAGAAACGCTCTCTGGGCTTTTCTGGGTATTGTGAGTAGGGGCCGATTCCAAAGTTTCAGCATTTCCCGAGTAGGGGAGCAGCCCCAAATACTCATTTTGGTTCCAGCAGTTGCAGCAACACGGCAGTGTTTCAGCAGTTGGAGTTACAGCGGAGAGCAGCCATTTCCCTTGACATTCTGAGAGTATTCCTACACTTGCCTGGTGCTAGTCAAGGTGCCATCATTCTGATCACCTCCTGTACTTCTTTATATTTCTCAATATAATAAAATGGCTTAGCATTCTCTCTATTTCATGTGTATCTGCTTCATGGTTTGTTTCTAGCACTTTATGTCTTGTTATATGCTTCGTATTACTATCTATTTCCCCTTCGAGATATTATAGCTTGAGGCTGCAGCACAGAGAACCCACGCAGTCTCCATGCAGACTCACGCAGTCTAGCACTGGGACTGCGCAGTGAATCACGCAGAGAGACGCAGGGACATGCAAGGTTTGTTTAGGGTGTCACAGAATTGTCCAAGTAAGCTGGAAATTCAGTCTCAAGTGTTTCAGAATTTATTTGTCATTGTATTTCCCTGTAAAGATATCATTTGCTAAATAATTAATAAAACCCTCATTTGCTGCACCAGTTTTCCCGCATTGGTTTTTTTCCCAGGACAATTGTCCAGAGATAATTGTATACATCTGATTGATTCTTGTGCTTATGTTCTCTATTATTTATTTCTCTGCATATATATTTGTGATTGTTGCAGTAGTATTTATTTTGATATTTGCCAGAAGATTTCTGAATAATAACTTATTGAAATAATAAGTAGGACAAATAAATCTATCACTGCAACTGTTTGAACTTTTCATAGAATATTCACTCTGTTTTATTAATACACATTAATTATTTTATTTTCCCCAAGTCTAAACTTAGGGTCCATTTAAAAATAAATAATTATTTTAATAAAACTCATTCTGAGTGGAATTTTCACAAACGGATTCTGAGTTTTCTAGATAAATGTGTCTAAGTCTCCCTGCCAAATTTGAGACTTAGAGCACATCTAATGCTACCCAAATCAACACAGATTTCAACTGAGTATGACAACCATGTATAAGGAATGACACACCAAACAGTGGATGGTTTGCTTTGAGGAAAGCAAGCATGTAATTAGTGCAAAACACTAATAGGCTTGAATCATTTGTTTACGTATAAAAACAAAAGGAACAATAGGCTTGGTAAGGGCTGAGCAATAGGAGGGATTCCTAATTATTCTGCCACCCCAACAATCTTGATGTAATGAAGATGATTGACCTGACATTGTGTGATGTTCTACTGTGATTGCTTTCTATCAATTGCCGTTCTGTATCTGCCTCTGTACTGCTATCTAACAAAGCATAGATAACAGTGAAGACAGATATTAAGAGACAAACAGCAAGCAAGTGGAAAAACAGCCACTGTCAAATTTTGGTAGTTACAGATCAGAGAATACCTAGTCAAAATACAAAGCAAAAACTTTCATGTAAGGTATAAGGTTTACGTCAACTGCCCTTAACAATTCTAAAAAGATAAGCTATTTGTAAACTCTTAGTTTTTATCAAGTTCAACCTATCAAAGTCCCCTAATTTTTCATTTTTTTTAGTTAAGCACTAGTATGTCACCACCACAACACCTTTGCATCTCTCACAATTAGATGGTAGTTGCAATATTGAATGCCATATTTTATTAATTGCAGCTGATTTAACAGACAACATACAAAAGTGTTTCATTCATTAACTATTTAATTTTATAATAGGGGAGCCTCTACACAGGTTATGCAAAGCCACCCAGTGATTCACATACCATTTCAGAACAGCACTGAACAAAAATAGCTTGAATAGTTCTTTTGATTAAACATAATGAACTAACCTTCATATGTGGTAGCAGGCTTGTGCCAGCTGCTCTTGCAATTCGAAGAAAAGATGTGCAAACCTGCAACCTTGCTCGGCTTGTAGATACTGCTATTGGATCCTGCTTTTGACCCTGACCAAAGCCAATATATATGACAATATCTATTTAAGCTTCACCAAAGTTCAGAAAGATCAAAGAACAAAGGACTTCCTCTAACTTTAAGTTATTGAAAATCTTTGACTTTAAAATCTTTATTCTTACGTGAAAGGGTCAGAAAAAAAAAAAGGAAATAAAATCCAGACATTTCTAATATTTACCTTCTGAAATATAGGAAGTGATGTTAGAAGATAAAAGAGCTTTTGAATAACCATTGTCGCATCTTCCCGGGAATACTTTAAAAATGGTCCCATTGCATCTAAATACCTCCCATGAATTTCCACCAATGCTGGTTCACTCCATTTCAGATTAAGCAACTGCGACAAAACCCCTGCAAGCCAAATACAAGCTAAGTCTTATAGGACGATTTGAGGAAACAATATCTTATCCTCTATCTCGAAAATCCAAATGACCTTTTATTATCCTATGCAATTCGTGCTGCACAGTTAGAGAAGAAAGCGATCCAATATCTGTTCCACCATCAAAAATAGCGCTAATGGTTGTATCCAGGGCAAGTTGTGTGCCTTCTAAAACTGGAAGATCCTGTAAGAAAAAAAATCATCACTGAGGATCTACAACATATGTCCTCAAGAAAGACATTGCATGATAGACAAAATAAATCAAAGAAAGTCATAAAAACTGGCTTGCACCCTTAACTCCAGACAAAATTATAGGCAATGAAGTTTCTAAATACAATAATACATATCTCTGCAAAATAACAAGTATAGCTCTGGTGTTCAATTTATGTTCCATATTTGCACCAAGGACTGAAGTAATGTATTGACTTCTTACTTGAGAAGAGATTCTGAGCGAATAAATCTGTATCATCGCAACAACTCTTTTAGAAATTTCAGAAGCAGCTGTTATAGGTCGTTGAGCAGCAATAAGGCGAATAAGCTCAAGCTGCATGACACCAAGGCACTGGCATTACTAATAGATCAAACCAAATGTCCAGATAAAAGTAGAATTACTAAAGATTACAGACATTTACAACAAACAATCAAGGATCAAAAAAACTTTGTTCAGTAATGGAGCAGATAACATGGGAGCTGTGGCTCAACTTGTTAATGCATAAATGGTGCAAATGGCCAACTAGGCTGTACCTTTTAGTGATATTTTAACTTTTAACAGAAACAAGGTTGCAGTCTATAGGAAATGGTTGCTTTGAGTGCATACCATTGTAGATCCAGGTTAATCCAAGATCAATCAAGCACCAGAAGGAATCAAATCCATTGCGCTATGAATTTTTTGATTATTTCAGATGGATCTAGGCTGCTTGTTGTTTCACTCAACTAAGTGAAACTCAGGAGTCAGAACTCAAAACTTATGCAGATATGGACGTGTGAAAATAGATATTTGATGATTGTGAAGATATATATCTGGCTGCTTTTTTATTTGGTGTCGAGATAGTTTTATTTTCCTTGTATGTATATTTACTAACATAGAGTATTACTATCATTGTTTCTTATAAGTATTATTATTTTTTAAACCAACAAATGATAATGTAAGTATTTCTCACATACATAACAACATATGACGGCATAAGCATTACTCTGTTATCCATACTCACATACATGCCATCGTAGATCTATGTTAACCCCGATCTAACAAGCACCAAAGGAATCAAATTCACAGCACTATCAACTTTTTGAATAATTCAGATGGATCTAGGCTTGTAGTCTCACTCAACCAAGTGAAACTCTGAACTCAAAACTTATGCAGGTATGGATGTGTGTGAATATGCATTTGATGATCGTTAACTTATGCCAGTTTTTTTCATTTGGTATATAGTTTTATTTTCTTTATATATATATATATATATATTATACTTAACATATAGTATTACTATCATTATTTGTATAAGCATTATATTTTTTTAACCAACACGTGATGGCGTAAGCATTTCACGCTTACATAACAACATTTCCATCAAACTTGGTTGTAAATCTAGTGCCTTTAAAGTTTAGATCCAATAATGATAATTTATATATATTTGAAAGCATATGCAGATAAGATACAATTAGATAATTTTATAATTTCCAACAAATGACTACAAAAGTAGGTTAACTGGACTAACAGTTACAATCCAGTTTAAATATGGTGGAGCTGTGCAAAAGAAAATCCTAGATTAAAAATGAAAGTCAAAAGCAAAAGAGGGAAGAACAAAGACAAATATCTAGTTAGAAACTACAAATTAGCATTCCAGAAAAAAGAAATAAAAGAATATAGAAGTTGGGCTGCAATGACAGGACCAAAATCTGAGGATCTTAGTGTTGTGCAAGGAAGGAAAAGAAAATGTAAAATCCTGCAAGCCCTAATGACCAAGGGTGTCATAGTCTATGAAAGGGTCAATGCATCAACTGATGATCCCAAAGTGGTGATGCTGCTCGAGGGAAAGAAACTCTGATGTATCCAAGGTCGACGGAAAGAAACTCTGATAGAGTCCTAGCCACCTGATTGGAACTAGGGAGTAGTTTGGAAATCAAGCATACTTCGGCTCTCAGTTGATTCCACCTGTCAATCTAGTGATGCATGATCCATGGTCTCCACTGGAAACTCCTCAAAAGCTAAAAATTTAAAAAACATAAATTAACCACCCAGAGGGGGATGTTGTGAAGAAACCTAAGAGGAGACACACGGACCTACCGATCACTTTTTCCCTATTAAATAGAGCGACCTAGATGTAAGAAATGATCCTCCTAAAAACCTCAGGATGAGATAGAGCAAGTAAATAATAACATCTATCTCTAAGCATTTCTTTGATGAAGAGAGTGAGGCACCTATGGTCAAGGCCCCCAAATCCCAATAAAGGCAATGGTACAACCCCATATCTCATATTAGAGTGAACATGAAAATGACATGCATCTTTCTATTTGGCTCCTAAATGTGGCAATATTATCAAGTCCTACCAAGGCATCGTATGTGGCAAACGATCTCTATCCAAAGTCTACGGGATCCCACCCAAAACTACCCTACAAGGACCCTCAAAACTTGCATCCAATGTCTCTATGTACAAGGTGTACTAGACTATGCCATCAAACAACTCCAAGAAATGCTCCAAGCAAAAGGCCATCTCCAAGACGAGCCACTATGGTAGTGTAGAACAAGTGGCTTGGATTTACATTCTATGGATGTCCTCATGGTTGGGCTAATTCAAATCCTTAGATAGTGGGAAGAGGATTGGCACATCTATACAAGTGCCTAAAAGAAGGGATGCAGTCTAGAGAGACGGCAATTGACAAGAGAAGTTGGAACACCTCTACATGCCAGTCATGGGTGTGAAAATTCCTTGAAATGCAGCAACTAGAAATTATTCTTTTAACTGATTAATTATTAAGGATTTTATTTGCTACAACAAACAATGAATAATTCACATTGCAACTCTTCACAACTAACAATTACGCTACCAAACTCATGATCCTCTCTTAGGGAAACACTGGCAAAAATATTTGAGGGAACTTACCCTTCTCCACAAGCAATCCTTGCTCAGTCTAGCCACTCAAACTAGCAAACTCGTGTTGAGAATTCAATAGGGCAATGATTATGTTTAATTCTCTTTCACTGGATAACTGCGTCTGTTTCCTTTTTACTTATTAGCTTTCTTCCTTATTATTATATGCATCAAACAACTACCAAAACAATAAGAACAATAGGTTGCAAGCCAGGGCCAAAACCTCTCCTCTTGAGAGGAAAACCCTTAAATCTCTTCTCTTCTTATAGATTCTTCAATTCACGAATTCCACGACCTTACCACTGAGACCAATACCCTCCAAGACCAAGACCAACCTCTTGAGATGATGTGTCAACTTTGATCTAGCCGAACCCAGTCGAATCTCTTCCAGTAGCACTTCCTCGCCCTCCTAGTGTAAGATTCTCAGCCTACTACTGCAAATCTGAAATTTCGGCCTCCCTGCAACTGTTGCTGCCACACGTGGGAACTTCGATCTTCTTCTAGAGCTCTCCTCTGACCTTTGCTTTCCTTTCCCTGACTCCTAGACCTTGAGAGAGACCCTTGGTGAACTTCGCTTGACCTCTTTGCCTCCTTTTCTCCAAGATCGAACTTGTAGATGGATGTCATAGGTTAGCGCAGAAACACTAGTCCTCTTTAGCACCTGAGAGAGAGAATTAGCCCAAAAAAAATCTCCTTTGTCCTTCCTCGTCTTCTTCTTTGTAAAAGGTTCCTAACACAGTTAATTAATTTCAGACAGCATAAGTAAGGTTCCTAACACAGTCAATTAATTTCAGACAGCATAAGTAAGGTTATACGCAGAAATTTACTTGCAGACAAATATTAATCGAAGTAGAGATTCAGCAGTAATGTATTTAAATGAAAATTTACAGTAATCAACGGTGAAATTTAATTGAGAAGCAGTACTATACATACAAGAAATACCTGGTACACAGTTGATGGTTTGATGGTTTTGATGATGGCTCTCCTCCCGTGATGCAGATGTTAGATAGATAAACAGTTTATCGAAACAACCAAGTCCTCCCAGCCAATCCGGGAATAATCCCAGACCCAGAGGATGTCTCCTCTGCCCCCGTGCCCAGATATCCAAGAAGAACAGAGACTCCCAGCAATTAAATCTCACAATTCAGTCTAATTTCAGCAGAATTCCCCCTCCTTCCCCCCCAAAACCTCCATATTACCTCCCTTAAATAAGTTCCATCCACCGCCCCCAACTTCCGAGGTCTTTTCCCCTATTAATTGTGATATTTTCTGTATTTATGTGCTGTACCTTTCATTTAATTGAGATAGGAATATATTTTAAACAATCCTCCCCACCGCCTCAAACCTCCCGAGGCCTTATCCATCCTTAAGTTCATATTAAATGTTTCTTTTTAAGGTGGGTGATCCATATTAAGATGAGTACGACTATATAATTATGAAGGTGAGATTATATCACTATTTTATTTATAGAGTTTGGGGCTTTATTTTAAGTTCCTTTAATATTAATTTATTTATTTTTATATTTTTATATTGCATACTTATTTTAACTTAAGGATTAACTTTATTATAACATTTCTTTTATTACCTCTTTTCATAAAATCTATACTTAGATGATCGTAATATATATATAGATCTGAAATCTTAATATTAAGTCCCCAATCTTTGAAATCTTGATATTAGGTGGGCGTACTAGTGCGATGTGGACGGTATAGGCAGGTGTAGCTATCAAATGCCTATATCGTTCACATGCTAATATTGTTTTGGGTATAACAGGGGAATGGGTCGTTGTTTGCCTTCTTCTTCCTCTTCTTCGCTAGAAATGAGAGATGAGAGTGAGTGCCAAATAGAGGACGATTTCTCCTCTATATATAGACTTCTTCAAGGATGGACGTGGCTCTTCGTTTAGGCCGACTTTCCGGCTTCCAGGCCAACTTGGTCTTGGAGGGTATTCTGACACTTTAAAGGCAAATAATTTTCTTTACAAGTTACTATGTGCCCACCGAGGTCTTCAACTTATGACAATGACTCTTTTGAATTCTTGACCTAGGACAAACCCTAAAAGCACTCAATTGGTGCTTGACCTATAAAATAAAAGAACTTGAGCATGAAACCCATGCTCCAAAATAATAATAATAATTTTTATTTTTCATTTTATAGTTTACAAGAATCAAAATACATTTCATACTTATGAAGACCGAACCTACTTATACATTTTTCACTCCCTCTTAACTAGGTAGGTATTCATAAGAGGTACATGGACATTCTCAATCTGAAGAGATCTCATAAGAAGAGTCGGATTGTTAACCTATTTGCCTCACATCATATTAACCAGCATTGTCACATAGCAAGGCCTTGACTAACAGCATTATCTCTCCACAAGATCAGAGCACAATGATGTCGAGACCAATGATTTATAGACACCATCATCATTGTCTCTCAAGGTACATACTCCACTCGATTGTTCACCGAGTATGACATTCTTTGGGCTATTCTTATCTTGGATACCTAGTCCTCAAAGAATATCGGTCCACAACTACTCTTGTCTTGGATGCCCTACCACATCCTCAAAGAGTATCGGATGCCAGATGGCTACCCAATCCTGCATTCTGTGTTCCCAAGTGAAGACAAGAATGATGTGCCTATCTTTCCCTCTCAACTAGGGAGGATATATCAATCAAACCAAGCTTTTCTCTCAAGTACACCAGCTTCTTGTTAGGAAGAGATTTCTTCAATAAGTCAGCTACCTGTTCATCAATGTAGATAAACTGTAGTTGCAGCACACCATATTGTACTAACTCCCGAATGTAGTGATACTTGTTAATACCTTGATCTTGATCATGTAACATCGCCTTTACACTTTTTTCAATGGTTCGGTTCTTTCGTTCTGCAACTCCATTTTTCTCAGGATTATATGGGACTATCAACTCCCTCTTAATCTCAGATTTCTTATAGAATGCTATAATTTCCTTAGATGTATGCTCAGGTCCATTATCGTATCTTAATATCTTGATTCTTCTTTCTATAAGGTTCTCTACTTCAGCTTTGAATTCTTGAAATTTTGTAAATACTTCGTCCTTGGTTTTCATTAAGTGAACCCTGGTCTTTCTTGAATGGTCATCTATAAATGTGACATAATATAGAAGACTTCCAAGTTATTTAGGAGTCATAGGGCCACATACATCGGAGTGAATGAGATCCAAGATTTCTTTAGACTGCGAAGCACTACTTCCAAATGGTCTCCTAGTATTCTTACCCAATGCACATCCATTACATGATCTTCTTTCAACTTAGGTATTCCATATACTATGGAGTTTAGATATGGGAGGATCTTGAAATGAAGATGACCAAATCTTCTATTCCATACTTCACATGGGCTAATTTCAATGTGAACCAAGGCTTAAGCTAGAGGAGATATCAGCCTGTAAAGTCTTCCTTCTCGAATGTTGAGATTTTGTGTATTTGGGGTAGCATCAGTTGTGCTCTAGGTCCCAAATTTTGACGAAGGACTAGAGTTCACCTGATCTACAAGACCCAGAAATGGATTTGGAAAATTTCATCTGGTTTAGGAGATATTAAATTAGTTAATTATTTTAATGTATTTCCTAAGTTAAAACTTAGGAAAATAAAATAATTAAAGTGAATTTAATTAAACATGTGATGAAATTGTCTTAAGTCACACGGATCAAGCTTTCTTTTAATCTTAGCCATTGATTAAAGATTTAATATTGGTTGTTGACTTGTCAACGAGATAAGTGTAAAGGAAAAGCTTGGGGTCATTTGTAAGACACAGAGGCAGAGCACTGAAGCTAAGCTGAGATTCTAAGGCAGAGTTGCTAAGAATTCTCAAGTGTTTCAGTTGTAGAGAGGAGAATTTGGACCAAGGGGATGATCAAATCCTAGGGTCTAGAATACACAAGAAGCAGAGAAGAGATCAGGAAAGACAAGGCAGAGGAAGGCAGCAGCAAGGACAGCGTGATTTTTAGGGAAACCCTTCAGGGATTACGCAGAGACCCTTAGGGGCAGCATAGTGACTACGTCACCCAGTCTGGGGTAACGCAGTCCCTTCAAGTGACAGCGCTGAGCATTTGGAGGCCTTCAGAGGCTGACGCGGTGTCTTTCAAGGGCAGATCTGGGGTTTCTAGGCCTAGATCTGGCTGAGTTCTATAAATCCCGTTTGAGGGTGTGGATCAGTCAATATTTTTGGTCTTAGATCAGCCAGGTGCTGCAGATCTAGAGTTTTCTCTATAGGGTTTTCCATATCTGGAACCCAGAGTTGTGTATTCAGAAATATTCTTAATAATAGAGCCCTCCAGCAGCCAGAGACTGGTTTTTCCAGGGACGGTTTTTCCAGAAATAACTGTGTCACTTTGTCTATGTGTGCATGTGCTTATTCTAAATCTGAATTGGTAGAGATCTGTTATGTGTTTTGCTTTGATGTTAACTTGAATTTATTCAGTTGATAACTTGTATAATTAGGAGAAGCTTAACCCAATTAACAGAAATAATTTCTGCATAAGAATTCAGATTCAGAAATTTCTACATGGTATCAAAGGAATTGCAGATCTAGAAGAGTCACCAGCTGAAGAATCTAAAGGATCTAGCTGCAAAACACAGTTGGAAAGGCAGCAGAAAAGCAAATCTGAAGGGACATCGCAGTTTTCAGGAGAAAATCCACGCAAAGGAAGGCAGCAGCAAACAGCAGCAACAGCAACAACAGTAGCGAGTGTGATTCAGATCTAAATCTATCAGATCCAGAAAAATTCTGCAGAAAAGTTGCAAAAATTCAGAAGAGCTGGTGGGGTTAAACTTCCGAAGTTTTCAGATTTTTAACCTTAGCACAAGTGACAAAGTTTGGGAAGAGATCAGCTTCTCAAAGAGTTTCTTGCCAAAGGAAACTTGCAGTTTGATCAGAGGATCAAAGAAGAAGTTGAATCATAATTGATTTGATAGATTTCCAAAAAGGGAAATCAAGTGTCAGAGGGAGCAGAGGGTGCCCAGTTCGAAAAGGACACTAGATCCAGGATCTCTAGCATAGAGAAGAGGAGCTCCAACACATTCTGAGCAGATGGCTCCTCATGGACTGCGTGATCAGGATAGGCTAGAGGGCCTCTCAAACTTTTCGGTATAGAAAGCTAGGATCCTAATTTTCCTAGAGGCATATGGTCTAAGAGATCATGCAGAGCAGACCCTGGCCACACCGACAGATGCGGATCTCCTACGGAAGCATAGAGAAGCTATTGGGCATGCGGTTGATAATGGATAGTATCAAGGATCATATTGTTCCACACATAGCTGAGAAAAGGACAGCTAATGAGATGTGGAAGGCCTTGACTTCCCTATATGAGGGAAAATCAGTCCAAAGAAAGATGTTGTTGGAGGCCCAAATGAAGTCATTCATGATGACCAAGGGAGAAGACATCAAGCATTTCCTCTTCAGATTGCAGTCAATCAGGGATCAGCTGACTGCAATGGGTGCAACTGTAGATGATGCAGTGATAGTCAGGACTGCGCTCAATGCAGTCACGG
Source organism: Pinus albicaulis (assembly GCA_034641835.2). Classification (NCBI taxonomy): domain Eukaryota; kingdom Viridiplantae; phylum Streptophyta; class Pinopsida; order Pinales; family Pinaceae; genus Pinus; species Pinus albicaulis. The sequence continues at coordinate 205,510,478 of CM076576.1, forward strand.
ATGAGTGGGAAACCTTTGTCCAAAGTATCTTGGGCAGAACGGACCTCCCAGATTAGGATAACTTGTGGTCGATCCTGCGGCAAGAAGAACTATGAAGGTTCACCAAGCAGCACAGCCCTGCATTGAGCAAGGTTAAGAAGGAAGAGGAGGAAGATGCAGCCTTGGCATCAAAGAAGTAGCCGAAGAAGAAGAAGCATCTTTCAAAGGTCAAGTGCTTCCAGTGTGGCGAAATGGGACATTTTGCCAGCCATTGTCCAAAAAAGAAGAAGGCCAAGGAAGCATCTTCTTCCAAAGCAACGGTGGCAGATGATGGGTCAAGAGATGATGTAGCCATGAGTGCTCATGAACCATGGAGGTGGGGTGACAAGGACATGTCGAGGAGCTACATGGAAGTGAGGCGGGATCCTTGAGCAGCTCATCTCTTGGATCATAAGCGAGCTACGGCAGCATTAAGACAGTAGCGTGACAAGTGGAGCAGTGGGTGCATAGATCACAGATGAGGCATAAGCAGAGGTAGATCTGGAGGTTGGGAGGAGCAGCGCAAAGTAGAGCAACAGCAAAGTAGAAGCAGTAGCAGCGCGAAGAGATTTAGAGGGACATCGCAGTACATCAACAACGTGATAGATTTCAGCACAAGGAGTTGATGTGACTTCAGTAGTGCAGAGGTAGTCTGATTACGCAAGCAAAGTTGTAGTTGTGCATCATTCTTTAGATGCCAGCACAGATCTGTAGCCTATGGAGCTTTAGTGATGAGGATGCAGCCCATGTAACTTGTCTGTCAAATATTGGGCAGGAGCAATGTTGCGGGAAGCGCCTCAGGCCCGAACCGCGTCCGTACGGAACCGTACGGGATCCGTGGAGGCAGCGGTTCTAAAAGAATACGGTCTACTTGCATTCAGGCAAATGCAGAATCCTTGATTCATCTGGCAGGATCCGCGTTTAAATCTGACGGTTATTTATGCAGACGCCCGCGGTTACAGTGCGGATCATGAAAAACGGTTCGTCTTAGCGGCATCAGGATCCAGGCCTTTCACACTTAAAAAGCGCTTTTTAAAAAAAAATTTGATTTTTTGTGTTAGCTTGGTTAGTTAGTGAGTTAGCTTAGGGTTAGGGATGAAATGAAAACATAAGCTATTATTCATCTTATTTGCTCACTTATGTTTTTTGAGGCTTGGAGAAGAGGAGAAGAGAGCTTGGAGAAGAGAAGAGAAAGAGAGGAGAAGAGAGCTTGGAGAAGAGAGAGTTGAGGAGAGCTTGGAGGAGTGAAGGAGGAGGAGCTTGGAGGAGTAAAGAAGGGCTTCTATCTACAAGATCTAAAGAGGTAAGTGCAAACCCCAAACTCTCTCATTTTTTTGTCATTGTTTTTTGTATTTTCTCTCCTCCCTCTCCTACACTTTCCCATTCTTTCTTCTTGTACATTTATTTGCAGGTTGCCCACCATCTATATTCATACTCAAAGATGATGTTTCTTTGGGTTCTATGTATCATTCCCCTCTTGGTTTTGAGGATGGTAAGGGGGAGTAGAAATAGAAGAGGGGAACATGAAGAAGAAGAGGGAAGTGGTTACCATATGAATGACCCAATGTATGATGAGGAGGAAGGCTTTGAAGAGGAAGAAGATGATGAAAACATTGAATCACAAGATGGGAAAGCTGCATTGACACCCTTGTGGAACTATGTGACCAAACTTGAAGGAGGAAAAGGTGGTGGAAGCTACAAGTTTTTGTGCTCTCATGGTTGTCATGGAGGAAAACCATATAGCGGTTCATATACCCGTGTGAGGAGGCATCTTTGTGGGGTGATGGACAGTGATGAAAAACAGGGTGTTGTGGGGATAGCAATTTGCCCCAAGGTTTCAGCTGAACAAAGAAGAAAATACATCCAAATAGAGGAGGCTGCACAACAAAAAAATAAAAAACAAAAAACTCAATCTGACTCAAGTGCAAACTCTAGATTTGGTAGCTCATTTGGTCATGGTGGTTCTGCAAGTTCTGGAGGTAAAAAAACTATAGCAGATTTCCTTAATGTTGCTGGGAGGGATGATGTGGATGGAAAGATAGTCCGATTTCTTTGTGCTTGCGGTGTACCATTCAATGTGCTTCGCTCTCCCTATTGGCATGAAATGGTAAAGGGCATCAATGAAGCCCCAAAAGGATACAAGTCCCCCAACTATGAGAAAGATAGAACAGTGTTATTAGAAAGAGAAAAAGGAAAGGTTCAAGCAGCTTTGACACGTTTTACAAATGAGTGGGTAGATAGTGGGGTATCCATTGTATCAGATGGGTGGACAAATATCAGAAACCAACATTTGATAAATGTTCTTGGTGTTTCTGCTACTGGTTCAGTGTTTATTGCATGTCATGATTCCTCCTCTGTCAGTGCAACTTCCCAAAACATTGCAGATCTCCTATTGCAATCAATCCGAGATGTTGGTCCTAGCAAAGTGGTTCAAGTGATCACAGATAATGCAGCAAATTGTAAGGGAGCAGGTAAAATTATTGAGCGTACTTATCCACACATATTTTGGTCTGGGTGCTTGGTGCACACATTGAACCTTTTGATGCATGATATTGTGAAGCATAAAGAATGTAGGTGGATTAATGAGCTTTACAAGAGAGGGAAGAATCTCATTAAATTTATCACAGGGCATACAAGGGTAAACTACTTCTATGGCACTTACTCCAAGTTGCAGTTGCTTAAACTTGCAAAAACCAGATTTGCAAGTTATTACCTCACCTTTAGGCGGCTAGTGAAGGTGAGACAAGCTCTAACTAATATGGTCACCGTTGAATCATGGGAGGAGATTAACACTGATAGAGATGGTGCTAATGCAACAAAGGACACTATTCTTGACATGTTCTTTTGGTCACAGGTTAAATATGTTTTGCAATTCACCAAACCAATTTATTACATGATCAAGTTTGGCGATTCAGATAAGCCAATAATTGGGGAGGTGTATGAGCAAATGGATAACATGTTGGGGCAGATTAAAGACATTGTTGAGCCTAGAGATACCTCCTTGTACAAATATATTCGTGCAGAGGTGGTAAAGCGATGGGATATGCTAAATATTCCATTGCATGCATTAGCATATGTATTGACACCTAAATATTATAGTCCATCATGGCTTTCTACAACAGCACCTGGGGGGGCGAGCAGGAGAAAACCACACCTAGATCTAGAGGTCCTACAAAAATATATGCTTGCACTGGATAAATTAGTCCCTGATGAGGATGAGGCACACATGGTACGGAAACAGTTGAGCAGCTATACACTTTCCACTGGTCCATTTGGGAGCATGCATGCTATTAGAGATCGAGAGAGTTTTTCTTCTATTGAGTGGTGGAACATGCATGGTGGTGCTACTCCACTTCTACAGAATTTGGCATTGCGGGTGCTATCACAGGTGGTAAACACTTCTTCTGCAGAGAGGTGTTGGAGCTCTTATTCTTTCATCCACAGTGTTAAAAGGAACGGGTTGAGTTTAGACCGGGCAGAGAGCTTGGTTTATGTTCATTACAACTTGAGATTGTTGTCCCATTACTGTGATGATGCAAAGAGCAACAAAGACCTTATTGTTTGGGACAGGCATCCAGAGGAGAGCAATTTGGAGGATGGAGTGTTGCGATTAGAGCAATTAGAGGATGCTCTTATCCATGATGATGATGATCGAGTTGACATGCCACCCCCCACTAGTGCCTTGGTTCCTAGGTCCCATGGTTCAACACCAACAACAGAGGCTTCGTCTTCAGCAACTGTAGTGCCATTGCCACGGCTTCCACAGCCACCATCTTCTTCATTGCCACCACGTGGAGGCGCACCATCACGTACTGTTCGTGGTGGAAGGAGGAGAGATGAGTAGATATTTTCAGTGTTCACAGTGCACACTCTACTGCTTTTGTCATAGATTATCATTACACTTGTAGGCTTGTTGTTAATTTGAACTTTTTTGTGTTGGTGGTGGCCAAGTGGCCTATTTTGTAAACATTATTATTTGAATTTTGGACATGACTAATGTTGACAGTTGCTCGCTTTAACACTTATAATATGCTTTATGTTTTATAATATGGTTAAATGCTTTATGTTTATCATTTATGTTTTATAGTATGCTTAATTTTTAAATGTTTTATGTTTTAAAATTTATAGTATGCTTAAAGCCTTAAATGTTTTAAATTTTTATCATGCTTAAATGTTTTAACTTTTAACTTTTATGTTTATCATTTATGTTTTATAGTATGCTTAAATGTGTTATGTTTTATAGTATGCGGCATGCTTAAATGTTTTATCATGATTCATGCTTAATTATTTGATGTATGTTTGCAATTGCTAGGATCTAGAATCTAGATTCTAGATTTATGATGCTCGAATAATTAATTATTGATGTACAATGGAATCATGGATGTCATATCTATCTTGATTTATGTAAGAATATGCATGTTTTCATGTCTTCTACAACTAATATGGTATTTGGGATTGTTGTTTTGAATATAAATGCAAAAAAATATAAAAAAAATATATATATATATACTAGACGCTTCCGAAACGCTTCCAAAAAACGTCCTTTAGCCGTCCTAGCTTAGGTGCAACATTGGGCGGGGAGATTCGTTGTTTCTCTCAACAAGCGGAAGTTGTGCGATGTGATGCTATGAGCAGCACAGATGCAACATATTGAGAGGGAGCTGCAGTACAGAGGTTGTAGTGGTAGTGGTAGAGTCATGGGCAGCAGTACAGAATGGCAGCAGTAGTGCAGAGTTGAGTGGCAGGAGGTCAAGCTTCAACAACACAGAACCAATGCCCAAAATCATGTCATGCATAAGTGTGATGTATTGCTAGAGCACACCCTTGATGCTAAGAGAGAGTGTTGAGATTTTGTGTATTTGGGGTAGCATCGGTTGTGCTCTAGGTCCCAAATTTTGAGGAAGGACTAGAGTTCACCTAATCTACAAGACCCATAAATGGATTTGGGAAATTTCATCTGGTTTAGGAGATATTAAATTAATTAATTATTTTAATGTATTTCCTAAGTTAAAACTTAGGAAAATAAAATAATTAAAGTAAATTTAATTAAACATGTGATGAAATTGTCTTAAGTCACACGGATCAAGCTTTCTTTTAATCTTAGCCATTGATTAAAGATTTAATCTTAGTCGTTGATTTGTCAACGAGAAAAGTATAAAGGAAAGGCTTGGGATCATTTGTAAAGACACACAGAGGCAGAGCACTAAAGCTAAGCTGTGAGATTCTAGGGCGGGTTGCTAAGAATTTTCAAGTGTTTCAGTTGCAGAGAGGGGAATTTAGACCAAGGGGATGATCTGATCCCGTCGTTTAGAATACACAAGAAGCAGAGAAGAGATCAGGAAAGACAGCGCAGAGGACGGCAACAGTAGATGGCAACAGTAGCAGCAAACGACAGCAGCAGCAAGGACAACGTGATTTTCAGGAAACCCTTTAGGGGTTATGCAGAGACCCTTAGGGCCAGCGTAGTGACTGCATCACCCAGTTTGGGGTAACGCAGTCCCTTCCAGTGACAACGCTGAGCATTTGGAGGCCTTAAGAGGTTGATGCAGTGTCTTTCAGGGGCAGATCTGGGGTTTCTAGGCCTAGATCTGACTGAGTTCTGTAAATCTCGTTTGAGGGTGTGGATCAGTCAGTATTGTTGGTCTTAGATCAGCCAGGTGCTGCAGATCTAGAGTTTTCTCTGTAGGGTTTTCCAGATCTGGAACCCAGAGTTGTGTATTCAGAAATATTCTTAATAATAGAGCCCTCCAGTAGCCAGAGATCGGTTTTCCCACATTGGGTTTTTCCAGAGACAGTTTGTCCAGAAATAACTGTGTCACTTTGTTTATGTGTGAATGTGCTTATTCTAGATCTGAATTGGTAGAGATCTGTTATGTGTTTTTCTTTGATGTTACCTTGAATTTATTCAGTTGATAACTTGTATAAGTAGGAGAAGCTTAACTCGATTAACAGAAATAATATCTGCATAAGAATTAAGATTCAGAAATTTCTACATCGAACACCAATGATTCTAACATTCTCTATACTTGAGTCTTTACTCCATATTGTGAAAATTCCCAGATCCGAAATCCTATTACAACAATTGGTATTAATTCTTCTAACTGATAAATTAATTATTCAGTTTGCAACATCGAATTAAACACACTGCAACCTTCACAAAATAAACTACGGAAAAATACGCGTAAACAAAACTGAACAAGAAGAAATCATAGACACATCTAACACCGTTATTTTTCGACTAATGTCCCCAAAAAAACCCAATGCGGGAAAACCATTGCAGCAGATCTAAGGGTTTATATATTATGTAGTAATTTTCTGAATACATTCTAGGATGCCTTTCTGGCTATCCCTACAGAGAATATAACTGAAAAGGAGTTAGTGGAAAAACCTCACACTAACACTGGAAGCCTAACTGACCAAAACCGCAAATGGCAAGCCCTCCACTGCCTTTGCGCAGTCACTGCGTCAATCTGCGTGGGGACTGCGTGGCTTCTGCGTTCTAGCTCTTCTGCTGGCTGGATCTGACCCTCTAGCCCCTTCCGATCTCACACCCCAACTTTCCAGCGCTGGATCTGACTGCTCCTCAGTTGAAACTCGAAACACCTTTTGGCTACTGCGCTGCCACTGTTGGCCCTGTGTAGCTGCTACTCTGCCTCTACTGGTACTGCTCTCTGTCTTCTCTGCTATGTATTCTCCGACTCAGGAAAATCTCCAACCGGAATTATTGCCCCTCTTTGCGAGAATCTTCTCAATCGATCTTCTCCCTAAGCACTGCTCACTAAAGAATTTCGATCTCTGGATTCTTTCTCCATCTCGGTGTTGTTTCCAAATGACCCTCAAGTCTTCCTTTATAGTCTTCTCGTTGAGACTTCAACGGTCGAGATTAGATCTCCAATCAACGTCTAAGAGTACATTTAGACTTGATCTGCATTTTGTAGAAGTGTCACCTATTGAGCCCTAGAATTGTCTTCTCTTTTGCAAACCTTCACTTCATTTCATCATTTCTTTATCACTTCATAAGCCTAAAAATCAATGAAGAATGATTAAGATTGCTTAAAGGTTACTTACAAATGATTAACATGTTGTATTTTCGTGATTTTTGTTGTTTTAATAATTTTGAACAGTTTAGCCACAGAATACAGGGATTATGTAGCCAGTCAAGCGTTCTGCAGTTGTTTTTGTGTTTAAGTATGATGCAGGTGTCAATTGGAGAAATGGTGCACATGGGTAGTTCTTAAATATTCCCTACATGATTCCTTCCTATCCACGAGGATTGAAACGACAACTGGAAGTGTCTAATCCAATGGTCAAAGCAAGAGTCAAAGAAATTGTTTTCTACAGGAATTAGGACACCTGATTTGCTTTGCAGCAAATCACGAGTCCAAAAGAGTCTAAATTCAATTTCGACTAGAAGATTACACCTATACCTATTTTTGTTCGATATTAGTTATGAATTTGCATATAAATTAAGCTCTGTAGAACCAAGAAAGGACGGTTGATAACACATTCGGAATCACAGTGATACTCTGTTTTTCAAGCACTGTTTTAATAAAAGGAGATTAGCCTTGATGTCGTTCTGATTACAATTTTAAGGAGCTAAAGGATTACACCGAATTGGTAGCAGAGGGCCCCTGCTATTCGAGGAGGTTTCATATGTTTTCTAGCTAAGTTTATTTCAGTTTTTGTTTAGCATTTCTCTTTACTTTTTGCTTAAATTATTGCTTTCATAATTTGCAATGCTGGATCAAACTAAGTAAAAGCTATTGAATAATAGATAAGTGACTTATAAGAACAATGATTGCCTAGGTTTCATTTCTTGTCTTTCATAGTTAATAGTTACTGTGCTCAACCAAGTAAAGACCATTTAAATCTTAAATTAAAATGGTTAGTGACTTATAGATACAGTAATTGTCCAGCGTTTTATTTCATGTCATAGGAGATCCTCATTACACTACAATTAATCTCTTTCAAAAGCTATTCCAATAAACCTTGATTAAATGAATAAGATTCAGTTGTAATGTTTTCGAGTTATTGATTGTTTTAACGTTTTATTTCATGTCATAGGAGATTCTCATTAACTACAATTAATCTCTTTCAAAAGCTATTCCAATAAACCTTGATTAAATGAATAAGATTCAGTTGTAATGTTTTCGAGTTATTGATTGTTTCAGCGTTTTATTTCATGTCATAGAAGATTCTCATTACACTACAATTAATCTCTTTCAAAAGCTATTCCAATAAAACTTGATTAAATGAATAAGATTCAATTGTAATGTTTGAGTTATTAGTTGTTTTCATTTCTTGAATCTTCAATTAAGCTGCAATATCCATGGATTAGGATTTCTAGTTTTCATCATTTCCTACTTAGAAAATAGACAAATAGAACTCTGCTTTAATTCATTTGACAACATTTCCTTTTCCTTCCTTTTTAAACAGATTTAATCTCATCTTTCTAGTTTAGAATAGAATGCTAAGGATCAAAATATTAAAACTCCCAAAACATCAATAAAACCCTAAAACAACGAAGTAGGAAAAAGGGACACTTGGGCACATACAGTGCATTACACTTCATCAGTTTACTAGCCCTGGTCGATAATTTATGTACCACTAAATTGACTGAACATTTTGGCGCTGTTACCGGGGAAGTGTAACTAAGTAGCCTTATTTCTTACATCCCAAAAACAATGATATGCGTAGAGAAAGAGACTCCAGGGGTAGATTTATAAGAGGCAGAAGCTTAATCCCCACAATACCACTCACTTCACCAAGACCAAGAAGTAGCACACCTCCATCTCAAACCCATATTCCATAATATACTGCTCATAGGCTTCCAGAAGTTTCAAGATCAGATATCCAATCAAGAAGATCTCCCACTTCATCCCCTGAAGCAATTCTAGAGGAAGAAGATCCAAGGACTCCTACAGGAGGAATAACCTTTTTTCATTTCCACAGGAGAATATATTCCAGCAGAAGAATTACAAATCCCTAGTGAAGAGGAAGAGGAGGAATCTTTCTTCAATATACCCTTAATAGAAGAGCCAAAAGAACAATTAGTTCTCCATACTGAACCTTATATTAGTTCAGAAGAGTCTATCATGGTAGGAAGGGGAGAAGAAGGAGAAGGGGAAGGAGAAATCTTTAATGGAGAAAACTTGCTATTTGGAGGAGGTAGAGGTAGAGAAGGAGACAGAGGAAGAGGAAGACCAAATGCAGAAGGAGGTAGAGGTAGAAGGGGAATTGAAAACTCCTTTGGATTCCCTATAATAGATGAAGAAACAAATGCTACCATGAAAAATATCTCACCTTCTGTTCTTCCAAATTTTCATGGACTGAAAAGTGAAGACCCTGAGACATTCTTATTTGAATTTGAAGTTCTATGCAGAACTTATGACTATCTTCAAGATGCTCAGAAACTTAAACTATTCCCTTCAACATTGAAAGGAGCAACACTAAAATGGTTTATGAGTCTAATCATTGGGTCTATCGGGACATGGAATGACATGAGGAAAGCGTTTCTAAACAGATATCTGGATTATTGTATACCAGTCAACCATAAGGAAGAAGTGTTCAAAATGATGCAAAAAGAGGATGAAAATCTGGAAGATTTACTTGAAATATTTAACTATAACATTAAAAGGGCAAAAATGCAAAACTTAGATCAAGACACTTTGAAAGCTCTTTTGTTGAAAACAATTAGGGATGAATGGATATATCCTTAACATGATGGGGAATGGAGATATATCTCAACTTTCATTACCTGATATAGTAAAACTATGTATTAATCTCTCAAAAGGAAAATCTAAAATCTTGAAAGGACCAAGAGACCTTACTCTTGCAAGAGCAAACAAATCTGCAACTGGAACAATAAGTAGGGCAGAAATAAGGAATATGCTTGATGAATTCAAAACTGATATTCTAGGGAATCTTAGTGAACAAATAGATACACTTAAGCTACAAAACAAGCAAAAAGCCGAAACTGATGCCTTAGCAATCTTTTGTTCCAAATGTAGAAAGAAGCATGCCTTAAGAGAGTGTCGTCTTGATGCAAAAGTAATAGAGACCTGTGTAATTTCTTCATAAAAGCATGAGACCAAGAATTGTCCTTCAATCCCTGGCCTTAAAGCTATCTTTCAAGAAGAAACAACCACAAATTCCATAGAATCTCTTAAATTTGTCTCTAGAAGACCTTGGCAGAGACCTCAAACACAAGGGTTTAATAATCAAATGTATAATCAACCCCCACCAAATTGGAATTCTTAGCAGCAACCTTGGCCCCAATTTCAAAATCAATCTCAATCTTGGGCTCAAGGAGCACAAAATCCTTATGGTAGGTTCTCTCAGTATTATCAATATCCACCATCTTATCCATCTTATGCATCATATCCAAATTTTCCTCCTCAACAAAATCCTCAGCAGAATCCACAACCCCAAAATCAGAATCAAAATCCACCACTTCCATTACCATTTCCTCAGAAATCAAACCAGTTACTTGCCCAGCCAATACCAAACCCCAACAATAAAAATCCTCAGAATACATATATGATAGAAGGACAACAATTTCCAACTTATTTGATTACTCCATTAGACCTTAATGATGTCCAACTTAGATCTGGAAGAATACTTGAAAAGAGGAAGCTTTTTGTAATTATACAAGAACAAAATAATTCTAAGGAAGATTCTCTATGGGTGAATAAAAGTTTTGAAGAAGGCACATCTCTTCAAAACCAAAATATTGAAAAAGAAAACAAAAATAACCAGTGATTTCAACTCCTATGTTAGAGCAACCATCAACATCTACTACTACACCTCATTTTCCTAAAAGATTTCCAATTGATAAAGGTGTAGAGAAACAAATTATGATGCCTAACTATGATTTCCTCGATGAACTGAGAAATGTTTGTATTAAGATTCCATTATTACAAGCCATCAAGGAGATCCCAATCTTAGCTAAAACAATAAAGGAGTTGAGTATGAAAAAACCAAGAAGAAAAATAAAAGAGATAAAGAGAATACAACTGATAGGAAAAAATAACGGACATAATGATGGGAAAGATTGCTATTCCAAAATATCTAGATCCCGGAAGTCCAGTTGTCAAAACACATATCAATGGAATTGAAATACCAAACACATTTATTGGTCTAGGAGTAGCAATAAATATCATGAGTAAGCAAACCATGGAAAAACTAAAGCTTCCTAATCTTCTTTATACACCCACATTACTACAATTAGCAGATAGATCTGTAATCAAACCAGATGGAGTATTAGAAGATATTTCAGTTTCCTTAGATTCTTGGGAGTACTATTAGAATAATGCTATTTTAGTGTTTACTGCTCATCTATGATTGTAATTAGCAGTTTCTTGTTAGAAATTTGTTGTTTCTATATTCTTAGTAGAAACTTCTTGTTTCTACTTTCCTAGTAGAAACTTGTTGTTTCTGTAAATACAGTTGTATTATTTATTGAGCTTCACTGCTCATTATAAATCTATTCAATTCATTCATTGATCATGGTATCAGAGCTTAGGTATTTTTTCGAAATAATTCTTCATTATTTGAAAATTTATGTGCTTCATTTCGAAACAGCTCTCTGGAAGTCTGAAAAAAAAATTTGGCGTCACAATTTCTGAGCCGCCATTTCGATAAGAATTACAATTTATAAATCGGGCAGGGCCTCTCTTTCTACCTTCAGATTGACGCAGACAGTGTGACACTGTTAAATTTTCGTCTAATCTCTCGTTTACGGGCGTCTGGTGTGTTATCCCCACTGCTAATCCCCTTGACGAGTTATCGCTTTGGGTTCCCAGATACGATTGATTGCATAGCATCTGGTTTTCTCTGATCCCTTGTGCCTCGACTTATCTTATGAGGCATCTCTTCATCAAAAGCTGCCCAGATTTCTTCCAAAATGCTGCTCGTTTCTCCTCACAATTGATGTATTGTAGTTCATGAAACACTGTTTTCGATACACTGATCTTTCAGATTGCAACTTTTCATCATTTGGGTAAATTTTTCTCTGGCAGATCTCCGAGACTATGCCTTCTATCTTGTTGTTTTTGCCACTTCTGCATGTCCTGTCATTTTGGTATTGCAGTAGTAATTGTGGTTAGTGAAATGCTGTTTTTGGGCATTGAATTTTAGTTGTATCGGATTTCTTCTGTTATTCTTTTTTTTTCGATCAGAAAAAGGATTGCTAACATTTTGCTGATCATCCGTATTTTTGAGCTAAATTGTGGAGTTTATGGGTTTTGATCTGTATGTCGTGAATCTCCCTCTTATTCTGTTCATTTTTTAGGTTTCTGGGGTTTGATCATGGACTTGTGCATCGAAGGAATCTCTAATCAGTGATCTAAGATATCCGACAATGGCCTCACTAACCAATCTGATGTTGGAAGGCAATCAACACTTTAATGGCAATAATTATAACATCTGGAAACAGAGAATGTTGACCATTTTTTAATATAGGCGTCTTGACCAGCTCGTTTTGGGCAAAGAACCTCGTCCTGGTACACATGGTGCAGATCAAGATAAGTTTGATGATCGAAATCGAGAGGCTGTTATGCTTCTCAAACTCTCTGTAACTGTCAGTTACCATAGATCCCTTCCGTCAAGACAGCTGCCGAAATCTGGAAACATTTGAAGGAATTGCATGAGACATCCGACAAGAGCAGAGCTTTCTTTCTAAAGAATCAGTTGTTCTCCATCATGATGGACGAACATGTCTTTACAGGAACATCTTAACAAGATTAAAGCCATTCGAGATCAGCTCGAAGCCATTGGTCGGACCATGGAAGAAGAAGATATGGTAGTCATCACCCTGAAAAGTCTACCAAAATCTTATGAACACTTTATAGAAACTCTCAACATTACCTCCACTAATGTTGATTTGAAGTTTCCAAAGTTATGCACCAAACTGCTGCAGCAGGATCGTTGGAAACAATAGTTTGGTAGTGATGCTTCATCAGCCTCCTCAGAAAATGCTTTTGCTACCAAATATCAGTCCTCTCAGTCATTTCAGAAGACAGGTCTTTCTTAGTCTTATGATCCTGCTAAGAAGAAAAATGTGCAGTGTAATTACTGTCACAAGTTTGGTCATTTGAAGAAAGATTGCCGACAGAGGATTGCTTCTGAACAGAAGAAGCAGGGAGGGTCTCATCAGCAAGTGAATGTTGCAGAACATTCCGAGCAGAAGGAATCTGCCTTTTATGCCTTTATTGCTAAAAGGTACTCAGATCACGCCCCATCATTTGCCTGGTACATTGACTGTGGTGCATCATGTCATTTCTCTCACAGGCATGACTGGTTTACTAACTTCTCATCTTTCAGTGATTCCGTGGTCTTCGGCGGAGGTGAGGAGTACACGGTGGTTGGCAGAGATACAGTTGAGATCCAGTCTAGTGGGCGCACACACATCTTCCTGAATGTGTACTATGTTCCTGGTATGGAAATTAATCTATTGTCTATTAGCCAGATTATGAGAAACTCTCCTCAGCTCGATGTGGTGTTCAGTGCGCACAAGTGCTCCATTATTGACAAGGACACTTGGCTTACAGTTGTTGTTGGCCTAGAGGATCATGGTCTATATAGGCTTCTTGACACCAGTGATTCCCCAGAAGTGGCTCTAGCAGCTCGTGTTTCTCCTATCAGCACTCTGTGGCATCAGAGATATGGGCATTTAAACATTCAGTATCTCTCTCAGCTATCTCGGAAGGGACTTGTGTCAGGGTTACCTGATATTCAGACACAGCATTTGGGAGTGTGTGGCGCCTGTCAAGCTGGAAAGCAACATCGGTCTTCATTCAAGGATGGAGAATCTTGGCGCGCATCTAAGGTACTCCAGTTAATTCATGTTGATATTTGTGGTCCTATGAATACATCTTCAGTTACTGGTTGCAAGTATTTTTTTCTCATTGTAGATGATTTCAGTAGAAAAATGTGGGTGTATTTTTTAAAACATAAATCTGATGTATCTAGCATCTTTCAGATGTTTAAGTCCTTAGCTGAAAAAAATTCTGGTTGTAATATCATAACTCTTAGGACAGATAACGGGGGGGAATTTTGTTCTTCTGCTTTTTCCAACTGCTGTAATACCCATGGCATCAAACGCCAGTTAACCACACCCTACACTCCTCAACAGAACAGTGTTGTAGAACGTTGCAACCGTACGGTTGTTGAAATGGCTCGTTCTATGTTACAACATAGGAGTGTTCCAAACAAATTTTGGGCTGAAGCAGTGTTTACTACAGTCTATCTTCTTAATTGATCACTTACTCAGGCTATTAAAGGGAAGACTCCAGAAGAGGTTTGATCTGGTCGAAAGCCTAAGATCAGCGATCTTAAAGTTTTTGGCTCATTTGCATATGTTTGGATTCTTGGTGCTAAGCACTCTAAGTTGGATTCCAAAAGCCAGAAACTCATGATGACAGAGTATAGTGATCACCACAAGGCCTATAGGCTAATAGATATAGACACTGATCGTCTTATCTTCAGTCAGGATGTGGTATTTGATGAAGACAGAGGGTTCTTTCAGTCCCTTCCTTCTGAGCAGTGTTCTGAGGATCAGCCTCACAGTGTTTTTCTTCTGTTAGGTCCACCTGATGGGAGGGATGATGCAGCATCAGTCTTTGATGATGCACTACCTAAGCTTCCTCCGGAAAATAATCCTCCTCTTGCTACTCCTATTGTTCTTGAGCCTCCTCCACCTCCTCCAGATATTGGTTCTTCTACTCTTCAGCCTAAATGGTGGGCTAAAACTACTGGTGATCTTCGAGATAATGAACTCCTTGAAGGTAGAACTTCCAGAAATAAGAGCAAACAGCAGCCTACAATAAATTTTGCTCTTATGGCTAACATACACAGTGTTTTTGAGCCTCAAACCTATTCAGAGTCTAAGGGCATACCTGAGTGGGAACAAGCTATGGAGGCTGAATTCCAGAGTCTTCAAAAGAATCACACTTGGACCCTTTCTGATCTCCCTCCAAGAAAGACACCCATTAGCTGCAAATGGGTGTATAAAGTGAAATACAAAGCTGACGGAACCCTCGACAAGTATAAGGCTGACGGAACCCTCGACAAGTATAAGGCTCGTCTTGTTGCTCGAGGATTCTCACAGAAAGAAGGCATAGACTATGAGGAGACCTTTGCTCCTACGGCAAAGATGAGTACCATACGGCTTGTCCTTGCCTTAGCAGCTCAGTTCAGTTGGAAAGTCCATCAAATGGATGTAAAGAGTGTTTTTTTGAATGGTGACTTACAGGAAGAAGTCTACATGACGCAGCCTCTAGGATTCAAGGTTGTCGATCAAGCACAAAAAGTTTGTAGATTAGTAAAAGCACTCTATGGTCTGAAACAAGCCCCTCGGGCTTGGTACATGAAAATTGATAAGTACCTAACGGATCATGGTTTTCAACGGAGTCCATCTGATGCAAACCTGTATATCAAACATACTAGTGATGATACTCTGTTTGTCGTCGTCTATGTGGATGATCTTATTATTACTGGCAATTCAGCACATTTGATCCATGGGATCAAACAGGATTTGTGCAGCACTTTTGATATGACAGATTTGGGGCTTCTTCATTACTGTTTAGGGGTGGAAGTCTAGCAGACTGAGAACAACATCTTTCTCTCTCTGTCCAAGTATGCCAGAAATCTTGTGGAAAGGTTCAGAATGCAGGATTGCAAACCTACCACGACTCCTATGGAACCAGGGCTCAAACTTTCAGCTCAGTCATCCTCACCACTTGTGGATGAAACTTTATTCAGGCAGTTAGTGGGCAGCCTCATCTACCTTACTGCCACTCGACTTGATATCAGTTTTGCAGTGACCTACATTTCACGCTTCATGTCAGCTCCTAAAGCTGATCATTGAATAGCAGCAAAGTGTGTGCTACGTTAAGTAAGAGGAACCCCTGATTATGGACTTCTGTACACTCGAAGTTCAGATCCTACACTCAGTGGTTACACAGATTCAGGTGGGCTGGTTCGGTTGATGACCGTAAATCTACAGCTGGGTATGTGTTTAGTCTGGGATCTAGCGCTATCACATGGGCTAGTAAGAAGCAGCAGGCAGTGGCTCTCTCCTCGACAGAAGCAAAATATCGGGGAGCAGTTAAGGCATCTTGCAAGGCAGTTTGGCTTCGACGTATGCTTACGGATATGCATGTTTCCCAAGCAGGTCCTACTCCCTTGTTCTGTGATAATCAGGGAGTGCTCAAACTCGCCAAGAATCCAGTCTTCCATGAACGAACAAAGCATGTGGAAACTCATTGTCACTACATTCGCCAGCTTGTTGAAGACAGATCCATTCAGTTACTATATGTTCCCACAACGGAGCTGCCAACAGACATCTTCACCAAGCCTCTTAGTCCTGATAAGTTTGTAAAATTCAGAGGGTCTATCGGTGTTGTAAATAGATTGAGCATTAAGGGAGGGTATTAGAATAATGCTACTTTAGTGTTTACTGCTCATCTATGATTGTAATTAGCAGTTTCTTGTTAGAAACTTGTTTCTATATTCTTAGTAGAAACTTGTTTTTTCTACTTTCTTAGTAGAAACTACTTGTTTCTGTAAATACAGTTGTATTATTTATTGAGCTTCACTGCTCATTGTAAATCTATTCAATTCATTCATTGATTAAGTACCCTATGGATTTCATGATCCTAACTCCTAAAAATGATTTGGGAGGACATCTTATTATACTAGGAAGACCTTGGTTAACTACAGCTGATGCTTTCATTAGCTGTAGATCTGGTGATATGTACATCTCTGATGGTAGTTCAACCAAAAAATTTACTTTGTATCCTCCAACAAGAACAATCACAGAAATAGATGATAATCAATGGATTGATGATGAAGAAGATATACAACCTCTCTTCACTATTTCAAAAATCAGTGAAGATAATCAGATTCTAAATGTCTTAGAAAATCATGAATCTTCTTCAGAATACGAACATGAACAATTTCAAGAAGAATCCAATATTGAATTTTTGTCATCAAGACAAATGTCTCTTTACTCCATGGAAGAATTTGGCAGCTTTACAATTGAAATATTTCCAAGAAAAACCTTAAACATAAATAAAAACCTGGAAAAATCTCAACAAGAGAAGCTAGTCAAAATATTACAGAGACATTCCTCTGCATATGCATGGCAATATAGTGATATGAAAGGGACTAACCCTAAGACTTGCACTCATCATATCTACATAGAGGAAAATTGTAAACCAATCAAACAACCTCAGAGAAGAATGAATCCAAACCTTCAGGAGATTGTTAAAGAAGAGTTGCAGAAATTGTTAAATGTCAACTTTATTTATCCCATTTTAAATAGTTAGTGGGTTTCTCCTTTGGTGATTGTACCCAAGAAAAATGGTAAATGGAGGGTATGCATTGAATACTGAGAATTAAACAAAGCTACTCTTAAAGATCATTTTCCTTTACCTTTTATAGATCAGGTGTTAGATATATTAGCAGGCAAAAAGTACTTTTCATTTTTGGATGGTTTCAGTGGTTATAATCAAATTCAGGTTGCACTTGAGGATCAAGATAAAACCACATTTACCTGTCCTTGGGGAACTTATGCCTACTGAGTATTACCTTTTGGATTGTGCAATGCACCTGCAACATTCCAAAGGGCAGTATTGAGAATCTTTTCAGATCTAATACATGATTGTGTAGAAGTATACATGGATGATTTCACAGTCTATCGTAATACATTTGAAGAAGCCTTAGAAAACTTGGAAAAAGTTCTAAAAAGGTGTAAAGAAGCAAATCTTTCATTAAGTCATGAAAAATGTTTCATGATGTTTACTGAAGGGATTGTCCTAGGACATCATATCTCAGGAGATGGGATTAGAGTTGATGAGTCAAAAGTTGAAGTCATCTCTAGATTATTAGTTCCAAGTTGTCAAAAAGATGTTAGGAGTTTTCTAGGATTTACAGGATACTATAGAAGATTTATAGAAAACTTTACCAAGATAGCATCTCCACTTTTCAAACTACTCACCAAGGACTGTGAATTCAAACGGAATTCTAACTGTCAGTTAGCATTTGAAACCCTGAAAACAAAAATATCTAAAGCACCTATTTTAAGGGGACCTAACTGGAAATTACCTTTTCATATCTCAACAGATGCCTCAGATACAGCTCTAGGAGCTGTGTTGGGACAAAAAAATTTGATCCCTTATGCCATCTACTATACAAGTAAAAATTTGACTCCTTCAGAATTGAATTATACTGTAACTGAAAAAGAATTCTTAGTTGTTGTTCATGCTATAAATAAATTCAGAGATTATATAACAGGCTATGAAACTTTTGTTCATACAAATCACTCTGCAATTAATTATTTAATGAATAAATCAATCACTAATGGCAGAGTCATAAGATGGTTATTGCTTTTACAAGAATTTAACATCACCATTCTAGATAGGCTTGGAAAACAAAATAATTATGAATGCAAGAGATAAAAGAAGAATCATTTATGAAAGTGCAAAATTTTCATGGATTGTTAATGAATTACATAGGACAAGTCCAAACCTTATTATCAGAAGATGTGTTCAGGAAGATGAGACGCCTGAGATTCTTAAGGCATGTCATGATGAACCTTGTGGTGGACATTTCCCTGACAAAATGACAGCTTATAAAATCCTTCATCTAAGATATTATTGGCCATCCATCTTTAAAGATGCTAAAGAATATGTCAAAAGGTGTGACAGCTGCCAAAGGGTAGGGAAGCCTTCTCCTTCAAGTGAAATGCCATTACAACCTCAGGTACATATTGAACCTTTTGAGAAATGGGCTTTGGATTTTGTAAGACCTATTAATCCTCCATCAAAAAAAAATAAGTATATCCTAGTTTGCACTGATTATGTCACTAAATGGGTAGAAGCCAAGGCATTACTTGTTGCTAATGAAGTATCTGTAGTTAATTTTCTTTTTTAGGATATTTTTACTCGTTTTGGTGTCCCAAGAGAAATTTTCACAGATCAAGGAGCTCAATTCACATCAAATTTGGTAGAGCAAATGGTAGAGAAGTACAAAATCAGACAGAAAATCTACTCGCTACCATCCACAAGCAAATGGCCAAGTGGAATCTACCAATAAAGTGATCGAAGGGATTCTTACAAAGACTGTTCATTTACATAGAAGAGAATGGGCAGAAAGGCTTCCTGAAGCCTTATGGGCCTACAGAACTACATGGAGAAACACAACAGGACACACTCCTTATGAACTTGTTTATGGAAAACAAGTCCTATTTCCCATAGAGTTTCAGATCCAAACTTTCAAGATGGCAGTCCAACTAGGACTTGATCTAAAAGAAGCATGGAAGCACAGACTGGAGCAAATTAATGAACTAGATGAGATCAGACAAAATGCAGTCCAAAGAACAAGCATAGTCCAACACCAAAGGACTAGGTGGCACGACAAAATATATCAAAGAAAAGAAATTTAAAGAAGGTGACTGGGCACTCTTGTTTGATTCAAAATTCAAAGATTTTCAAGGTAAATTTCAAACCCATTGGCTTGGGCCATATGAAATTGAGAAAATCTTTGAAAATGGAGCAATAAAGATCAGAACAATAGATGAAGGGAAGGTATCCTTTCTTGTAAATGGGCACAAACTAAAATTGTATCATAAACCACTTTCAAGAGAAAAATTTGTCAAAAAATTCCAAGATAACATTGATATGAAGTTAGTGAAGAAAAATCATTTTTCTTCACTAACTTAGTTTGTATTTTGCTTCAATGATTAAAAATAAATAAATAATAATAAAAAATTATAATAAAGTATAAATATGAAAACCAATCAGTGATTGGCATATTTATGCAAAAAGTGCAGGGTGAAAATCAAAATTTTTCTGACATCCTACACTTTCAATTTTTCTTTTTTTTGCAACTAAACATTCATAAAATTACAAGTTGCAGGTCCATTTTTCACTCCATACTTCATTCATATTTCATTCCATCCCATACTCATATTTCATTCCATTTCATGCTTCCATTTCATTCCATTCCATACTCCATTCCATATCCATATTTCATGATCTTTTGACAAGTACATTCTGCAGCTCTCTGTTCTGTAGCCAATTCTGTTCAGCAGTTAATCTGACTCTGCAGCCTAATTCAATAAACAAAGGATGATAGTCAAAGGAGACTATGGAGCTTAAAAGATCAACATTCCACAAATGAAGGACAAACACAACAAGCAGCAAAGTCCAGAAGGTCTAAGGTAAATTGTGCAAAGTTATTTTGATAGCAAAAATATAAAAACATGAAAAAGATACAATATGCTTAATCATATGTCCCCTAAGTAAATCTATCATTCAAATTGATCTTACTTTATCATAAAACACATCGACCATATCCCTTACCCTACGCTCCATAACGGTTCATCATTAATTAAGTGACTAACGGTTAGAATCTTCGACGTGACCTATTAGGCCACGTCTTTAAAAGATCGTATCACTTAGTTATGATTCCGAAGATCATCATAAATCTTTTCGCACCTATTTCATTCCATATCAAACCCTCAACTTAATTTCATCATTTGCCCATCACCTTGTTCGTTCACCACCTCATTCACTCACTACCATTATATTTTGTAGCCAGTTCATCTGCAGGAACAGAGAAGTCATTTTAAGGGCAAGACATCCTTCAGCAACTACTCTTTCTTCAGACACAAGATTAGGAAACAGAGCATCAGACCCTACAGCTAAGAAAAGGAAGAAATTTGTACAGAGAAGAAATGGGATTACTTGTGAGAACATAACCAATTGGAGTCAAGTACTTAGAAGGATACCCACAAGTTAAAGGGCTATTACAGCAAGTTGGGTGGTTGAGTTTTGTAGAAAAATTCAAAGGGTTCCATAAAGAAATTACAAAATCATTTGCTAGATCATTTGATGGATCAGAAGTGGAAATTGGACACATTAAGTTTACCATAACAGAGTCATTTATAGCTGAAGCCACAGAATTGCCAAGACAAGGAGAATGTTGGTTCAAGAATAAGGAGTTTCATAATGAGTCTTGGAAACAAATGCTAAAGAATCCAGGTATGGACATTACAATATTTAGAAAAGGAATTCTGAGCACAGCTTTAAAAAGTAAATGGAGAAACAAGTTATTAATTTTGCAAAAGTTTATAACATGTCAAGGTAGATTTGGTACAATGTATGTTTATCATATCAGGTTGTTAATGAATTTCTTAAATGATGGAGAAATAAATCTACCATTCTTCTTGCATAATAGCTTGAAAAGAATGGCTTCCAATGTTCAGAAAAGAGTCCAATTTCTAGAAACTACTCTACATCACCATGGTTTAGTTAAAATTCTGATTGAATTCCATTTGAAGAAAATAGAAGATAACTACGAAGAGTTTCTTTTAAGAAATCATTTTCAAGAGCTAGAGGAAACATCATCTAAAGAAGAGACTGTTAGAAGAAGCAAGAGAAGAAAAACTGATAAAGCTGTTGAAAATAAACATGATACATCATCACAAGAAGAGAGTGAAGAATTGATTTCTGAAAAGTTGACAAAGATTAGGAAACAGATTAGGGTCAAGAGAAAAGAGAAGATAACAAGTGAATATACTGATGAAAAAAATGAAAATCCACCAAAGTTAAGGAGAAGTTCCAGACTCAAAGGAATAATGAAAAAGACATTGGTTAAGAACACGGGAATTATAAATGTTGAAGATGAAGAAACTCCAGTTCAAACACCAGTTGACAGATCTCCTTTACATCAGTTTGAAAAAGACCCTAACAGAGGAACTCCTGATATAGACCCAGTTCAACAGCAAATTTATGATTATGTGGAATCTCTGGAAAGAAAAGCCTCAGAAAATCAAGAAAGATCCCTCAGTCCACAAGAACCTCCAATAGAAACCTTGAGAAAAGATAATTATGAATTGGAGATACTGAACGGACATATCAAGAATGAGAATGAAATCTTGAGAGAACAAGTTAATTTGAAGAATACTATGAATGATACTCTCACTCTGCAATTGGGTACACTACATAAAGAAAACAAGAAGCTAAAGAAGAGAGATAAGAAACTGAACAAGGCCCTCATAGCTCTTAGGTTCAAATTATTCATGAGAAAAACCAGAATGACACTGACCACCAAAAGAAGCAGAAAGATAAGGCTGGATGTTCTAGCAGAGGTTTCAGAGCACACGGAATAAAATTTTGATGGAATTGCATGAGGACATGCAAGAGTTTTGCAGTGGGGGTATGTTGAGCCCTAGAATTGTCTTCTCTTTTGCAAACCTTCACTTCATTTCATCATTTCTTTATCACTTCATAAGCCTAAAAATCAATGAAGAATGATTAAGATTGCTTAAAGGTTACATACAAATGATTAACATGTATTTTCGTGATTTTTGTTGTTTTAATAATTTTGAACAGTTTAGCCACAGAATACAGGCATTCTGTAGCTAGTCAAGCATTCCGCAGTTGTTTTTGTGTTTAAGTATGATACAGGTGTCAAGCGTTCCAGCATGACATGAAATAAAATGTTGGACAATTATTGTATGTATAAGTCACTAACCATTTTAATTTAAGATTTAAATGGTCTTTACTTGGTTGAGCACAGTAACTGTTAACTATGAAAGACAAGAAATGAAACCTAGGCAATCATTGTTCTTATAAGTCACTTATCTATTATTCAATAGCTTTTACTTAGTTTGATCCAGCAATTGCAAATTATGAAAGCAATAATTTAAGCAAAAAGTAAAGAGAAATGCTAAACAGAAACTGAAATAAACTTAGCTAGAAAACATATGAAACTAGGTGTCAAGCGTTCCAGCATATGACATGAAATAAAATGCGTTCCAGTCAAGCGTTCCAGCATTTGTTTTTGTAGTTCTCGCAGGGTATTGTCGATGAGGATGGATGGTACGTGGATAGTGGTGTGACGAAACATATGACATGGTCAAAGGATGTTTTCAAGACTCTAGTTGAATGTGACTCGAAGTTGCACATGGTGTTGGGCAACAAGAGTCACAAGGAGATCCGAGGATCGAGAGTTGTGCCATTCAGGATGGAGACAGGACAATTGATGCAGGTCCAAGATGTATTGTTTGTACCAGGACTCAGATATAGCATTATGTCTCAATGATCAAGAAGAAGGGGTTTGAGGTCTTGTTCCAGGATGGAAAGGCAACACTCAGACCTAGAGGCTCTAGCTCCGATGGGATTGTGCTTAGAGGTAGAGAACATGGTCTCTACAGGTTGATGGGCAAGCCGATGGATCATGGAAAGAAGAAGCAGGTGGAGTAGGTGCAGGTTCTAGAGAAGCAGGTGCAGGTGCAGGTGCAGGCTTCAGAGGGGCAAGTATAGGTTTCCGAGAAGAAGGTTCAGATTCTAGAGGGAGTCAAGTTCTAGTGGTCATTTGCAGATTTAGAGGAAGACTTTGCAGCACAAGAAGAGTGTGTGGCCAGTGGGAAGCAAGGGTGCTTCCACATCTGCCACAAAGAAATCATGGAGGGATTGGAAAGTGATACAGGAGAAGAAGAAGAAGAAGCATGATGCTTCCAGTGATAGCGACACTTCCAGGAGAGGTGTAGTTCATGCTTCAGGGATTAATGCAATTGTGAGCCCCAAGAGTTGGGCGAGTGTTGTGAGTAATGATGATGATGATGATGAGTTACTTCCTAGTCTTGGAATTTCCTTCCTTGCTAAGAGGGAGTGTTGATTTTTTAGTAGCTTGGGAGGTACTCCAAGCCCTAAGGTTTGGGGTTTGGAGGGAAAAGCACCACAAGAGTCACTTGTGGGCTTGGAACCCAAGGTTGGGGTTTTGCATCCATCGTGGTTTGGGAAAAAACCATGAGCACATTTCGACATGTGATAGATGAGAATGATAACTCTCGTCGAGATGAATCCGACTCTATGAAGATAATCCGATTCTGAATTGTAGAAATGGTGTTAATTTTGGACAACTAGGTTCAACCTCCATGTTGTGATGCTCAGATGAAGATACCAATATTTTTATTGGGTTCCTCTTTCGAAGAGGTGCAAGATCGATCTAAAGATCATCTTAATCCGATGAGCAGAACATTTATTTTCAATTTATTTTTGATCTATTCAAAATATGTGCAGGTTTTGTACCCCATCAAGATGTGTCACACACCTCAATGATGGATATAAATAAGGTCAACGTTGGAGGACATTTCACTCATTTCATCCTCACACATCTCTCTCTCCTCATCTGATTGGTTCGATCACTTGGAGTCTCTTCTCTCTCCACACGTGGGAAATCTGGCAGCAACAATTTTCTGAATTCGGTCTAGGGTTTCAGCAGCAAGTTTGACCAACGTTGACTTTTGTCAACGCAAGGTCATTTTGACCTGAAACTCTTCCAGAACTTCGATTTCCCTAATCCGCATTTTTGGGCACTATTTTCGAGGCAAGACGTTGACTTTGACTTTTCAACATTGACCTAGCTGCTACTACTGTTTGCGTTGACCGTTCACTGATAGCATTGACTTTTTTGGGGTTGACTTTTGAGTTGACCGTTTGGTTGTCCTGAGGGTTGTGTGACATTGATGGTTGAAGCATCTTGTTGACCGCCATCATGCACCAACACAAATATATATTTCTGGCTTGTCTTCTATCGATCTACTGGTATGTTCTATCAGCATTTTACTTTATTGTTTATGTGATTGCTATCTGAAATTGAAGAGAAAGTAAAGTTGCATCAAGCATCGAACATCTACATAAATTTACATGGAATCGGAGTCGAGGTGAAGACAAAGCTACAATGGCTTTAAGGTTGATGACAAATTGACTGGGAAGAATGACTTCCATGCTTGGAAGATTACATTGGATCTTAACTTGGAAGACCAAGATGTCATGGACTATGTGCTGGGTAAAATCCAAGAACCTCCATCTACTGCTACTGCTACTGCCAAACCAAAGTATAAGAAGGGGGAGATCAAAGCAAAGCTGATGATCAGAGACTCAATTCACAAGAGTCTGGTTGCCTACATCTCTGAGCTGGGCACATCCAAAGAGATCTATGATAAGTTGGTCCACATGTTCAAGGCCAACAATGTGAATCAAGTCATATTCTTCCAGAATCAATTGAAGAATCTGAAGAAAGGCAGGGATGAGTCTATTCAATCATATTTTCTGAAGCTGACCGAGATCAGGAACAATCTGCTAGCTATTGGGGAGACAATAGTTGATCAAGAGATGGTACTCACCGCACTCGGAGGGCTCCCATCCAAATGGCAAGTGTTCAACACTACCATTCTCAATAACAATGTGATACCTGACTTTGACGAAGTACTATCAAGATGCGTACAAGAAGAGACAAGGATGAAGGAGTATGAAAACGAAGGAATTGCTGCCTACGCTGCACATTCTAGAAAGAAGAACTTTGGTGGTCCAAAGAACAAAGGAATATAAACTTCAACAAATCTCCAATGTACTTTTGAGAGAGGAATATAAACTTCAGATGTTGAGTTACTTCAACACCAAGATAATAGTGAACATAGCCCAAATTTGTCATTTCAAAACCTTTCCTCAATTCTTTCATTATGGATGCAATGTAGCTCTCATTGTACCCTCTCATTAGAAGATCACCTATATATACCACAAGATATACAATTGTTTTTCCTGAGAAAATTCCTAAACCAGAATCCCTACTAAAGCAATATGATATTGTTTCTCCTACTTGTTATTTCCATACAAGTTATTTATTGTGTTATACTGTAAACATTGAAATAAATACAACTACAGCCTTCACAACAACAAAAAAAATATGTGGAAGAATGTGGAAACAAGAACTGAGCAAGAAGAAAATCAAACACACATGACACTGTTATTTTTGGACTAATGTCCTCGGAAAAACCCAATGCGGGAAAATCGATGCAGCAGCCGAGGGTTTGTATTATTAAGCAGTAATTTTGAATACAATCTAGGATGCCTTACTGGCCATCCATATAGAGACAATAATTGACAGAGAGTTAGTGAGAAAAACTTTACAGTAACACTATCCGGCACTGACCCAACCCCGAACTGACAATCCCAACACAGCCTCTGCTTAGTTTTGCGTCACAAATGTTGGGGATTGTGTCACTCCTTTCAACTTGTCTTTCTGTTGGCTTGATGTTGATCCTCTAGCCCTCCAGTCTCACACCTCGGCTCTCTCGCACTGGATCTAACTGATCCTCAACAAAATAGTGGATCTCTTCAGAGGCTCAGTGCTGCCTCTGCGTGGATTTGTGCTACCTAGCGTGGCCCTCACGTTGCCTCTTCTGGTTCTCCCTATGCCTTCTCTACAATGTATTCCCAACTCAGGAAAAATCTCCAACCAGAATTATCCCTACCCTTGATGCAAGAATCACCTCGATCGCTCCTCCGGCTGCTTTGCGTTGCTCATTTGAGAAATTGATCTCTAGACTCTCTTGGTGTATGTTTTTCGAACGCACATCAAGTCCTTATAATCTTCTTGTTGAGACTTCAACAACCAATATTAAAACATTAATAAATGGCTAAAGATTAACTTGACTTGATCTTCGTCTTCTTTTAGAAGATTCACACCTTGTTCTATTAATACCCTTTAATTATTTTAATTTACTAAGTTTAGACTTAGGCATCCATTAAAAATAATTAATTAATTTAATAAAACACATTACGGGTGGAATTTCCCAAAATGATTTTTGGGTATTCTAGAATACGTGTCCAAGCCTCCCTTCAAATTTTGATGCTTAAAGCACATCCGATGCTAATAGAAATCAACATTTCCAACATTCTTGACAAACAAAGTTGCATCATCAAAATCATAATGTTTGAAATTGAGTTTCAGAAGATGCTCAATTAACTTCTCGTACCAGGCTCGCGATGCTTGCTTGAGGCCATACAAGGGGATTTTACAAGCTTGCATACTTTGTGTTCCTAACCCTTCATAACAAATCATTCTAGTTGGCACATAAAAACATTCTCTTTCAGATCTCCATTCAAGAAAGCAGTTTTTACATCCATTTGATGGACTTTCCAACCGTTCTGAGTTGCCAAGGCAAAGATTGTTCGAATGGTAAGCCATTTTGTTGTGGGGGGGGGAAGTCTCCTCATAGTCAACCCCTTCCTTCTGTGCAAAACCTTTTGCCACAAGCCTGGCTTTATGCTTTTCAAGTGGGCCATCTACTTTATACTTGTTTTTGAAGACCAACTTGCAGTCAATTGGTTTGGTTCCCAATGGAGGATCAACCAACTTCCAAATGCCATTCTTTATCAAAGCATCATATTCTTTCTGCATCGCTTCTTTCTATTCATCATGAGAAGCGGCTTCTTTTAAGGAAGTTAGTTTGAAATCTGTAGACAGATTCAATTCACAATCATAAGAAACATCCATATCAACCGATGAATCAAGATTGTCTACATCACCTCCATTTTGTCTGGTTGAGCTTCTTGTTCCTGTCTTTCCAACCTCATTGGGACGAACACTTTCAAGCATCTCTGTTAGAGACTTTGGAGGACCATTCTAAGATGGCCCAAGCTGCTCAGTTGACTGAGATGGGGTTGAATCAAGATTTAGTCTACCAATTTTGTCAATCACATCCCTCAAAGTGTCATCAGTGGCTGGAGCTTCATGTGGGGAGATGCTTCAGAAGAAGATTCCATAGGTTGATGCAATATAGGAATCCTCCCTTCAAGATGTGGAATCTGATTATTAAACTTTTGAAAAGATTTTGCATGTCCAAATCTATCCAAGCGATCAAGTTGTCGCTCAACAACATTGTCAGCCTTGGAAGATTCAAGAAAAAACACATCTTTAGATATTATAAACTTCTTATTAAATTCATCATAGAGACGGTATGCTTTGGAGGTATTTGACTAGCCCAAGAAGATATACTTGTGACTCTTTGCACCGAGTTTGCTTATTTGTTCCTTAGGTATCAAGGCATAGCAGGTGGAACAAAAAACCCTGAGATGCCTTATCGAGGGAATGTGGCCAAACCACATTTCATAGGGAGTCTTGTTTTTTATAGCATTAGATGGACACCTGTTCTTTATATACACAGCACATAGAAATGCATCAGCCCAAAACATCAGTTTAACATTCTTGAAAAACATCATTGAACGTACCATATTTAAGACTGTCCTCTTCATTCTTTCAGCTACTCTGTTTTGTTGGGGATTATAGGGCACAATTGTTTGATGTTTGATCCCATGTTGGCAAAGATAGTTTTCAAATTCATTTGAAGTGTATTCTTTTCCATTATCAGTGTCAATAGAGCCAATGTGATATTGTGCATCATTTTCAATCCATGCATGAAAGTTCTTGAATGTTTCCAAAGCTTTAGATTTGTTCTTCAATAAATAAACCCAACACATTCTAGTTTATCATCAATAAATGTTGATGTCATCATATATTTATTACCATTCGCAGAGGGAACAAGCAGTGGGACACATAAATCTGAATGAATGATTTCAATTTCTCTATGTGCTCTGGAGTGAGAATCATGAAAACTTTATTTGTTGTGCTTTCCTAAGATAAAAGCATCACAATGCTTAAGTTTCCCAGGAATTGTAGGCAAACCGGTAACACCATTTTTCTTCAACAGACGAAGGTTGTCATAATTCAAGTGTCCAAAGCTAGCATACCATAAAAGACTTGACGAAAATGTACCTTCATCATAGTGATAATTGTGTGAGAAGTTTTGTGCACATGCAAAGGTTCCTACGTTGCACATTCTAGTCTTTCTTCTTCTCTCTCCGTCATGACAAGTGAGTGATCTGATGTTTTTTTGACCTCGATCTTCCCATCAAATATATGAATGGAGTGTCCTTGGTGGCAGATGTGGACCAAAGATAGGAAGTTTCTCCTCAGCTCCGAGAGGTATAGAACATCATGTAGAATAAAGTCTAGAAGACCGGGCAGTTTGAGCCTAATGGTGCCAAGCCCTGATGGCTTGAGTTTTGATTTGTCTGCAAAGTATATTGCTCCATCAACATTTTCAGTAAATTCTTCAAAGAAATCTCTCCTAAAAGTCATGTGGCATGTTGCTCTTGAATCAAGCAACCAATCATCCTTCCATGAAGCAAGTGATGTTGATTTGGGGTAGAATCTGATTAAGTCTCAAAATTTGTAGGAAGGCTTACTCACATGTATTCCAAAGAACCCAGAAATTGTTTTGGGAAATTCCATCAAGATTGTATTTTATTAAATGAATTAATTATTTTTAATGGGACCCTAAATCTAAACTTAGGAAATTAAAATAATTAAAGTGAATTAATAAAATATGGGTGTGAATGTTATAGAAAAGGCAGAGATCAAGTCAAGATAATCTTTAGCCGTTGATTAATGATTTAATCTCGGTCGTTGAAGTCTCAACAAGTAGATTATAAGGACTTGATGGGTCATTTGGAAAATATAGTATGAGGATCAAGAGATCAAATTTCTGAAGTGAGCAGTGCTTAGAAGAAAGATCGATTAAGAGATTCTTTGCAAAGAGGGGCAGGGATAATTTTCGGTTGGAGGAGCATCCTGATCCGGAGAGTGCATAGCAAAGGAGGCAGTAAAGGCCACAGAGGAGCAGTGCAAAGCCAGTGACGCAGAGGCTATGTTAGGACTGCGCAGAGCTTCAGAGGGAGTTCGATTTTATGTTGAGGAAATTGTCGAGGGTCTGTGCCAGATGTCAGAGAGAGTTTTTGGATGCTAGAAGGGCTTTGTTTCTAGCCAACAGAGAGATCCAACGCAGAGACAAAGAGCAGCTACAGTTGTGACGCAAAGACTGCGTAGGGTGATGCAGTCACTACGTAGAGGCAACGCGGAGCAACGTGTTTTGAGCACAGGTCAGTGTCGGATTCCCATGGCAGAGTGAGATTTGTCTCACGAGATTTATTTTTCAAATTCCTCTGTATGATTTTTTAGTTTCTATAATCATAGATTTGTACTCAGAATTTACTGCATAATTTACAAACCCTCAGCTGCTGCACCGGTTTTCCCTGAGTGAGTCGACACAGAGGTAGGATTTTTCGGATTGAAATTTGTCAGAGGCAGAGGGAGCAACACAGCAGATTCAACGTAGATCTGAGCTGGAGGGATGCAATTTTTTGTGTAGCAGTGATTGCTGGTGCAGAAAGCGTCAAGAAGAGTAGCTCAAGACACTTTGAGGGAATTTTCTTCCTCAGGGAATTTTTAGTCGGGGAATTCTAATTCTAGATAGTTGAGCAGCAGTATTGAGTGGCAGATCTACTATCTCCAGCAAGGAGTGTGTAGCCCAAGCTACGCAGAGGAGATAGAGGGAGCTAATTTGACATTTTTTCAGTCAGCAAAAATGGCAGCAAGTAGGTTGAGAGATCAAGATCGGTTGGAGGGAGCCTCCAACTATGTGATCTTGCAGGCAAGAATCAAATGCATGTTAGATGAACATGATCTCAAAGCTTTCATTGATGGTGTGGTAGCGGTACCTGTAGACTCAAATCCACTGAAAGCATACAATAAAGATATGGCAAAGGCAAAGCACTTGATCCTCGACAAAGTGAGGGATCATGTCGTGTGTCACCTCGCAAGCAAAGCAACAGCTAGAGAGATGTGGCAGGCCTTGGAGACACTGTATCAGGGATCTTCCGAGCAGCGGAAGATGTTCTTGGAGGAGAAGTTGCGTTCACGTTCTACAAGGATGCAGAAGGGTGAGCACATTGATCTGTTCTTGTTGAGACATCAAGAGAACCGAGATCAGCTGGCAATTGTAGGAGCACCTCCTCAGGCCACAGAGACGGTCAAATTGGCCCTCAATTCAGTGTTCGAAGACTATCAGGTCTTTGTCCAAAGTATCCTAGAGAGAAGTTGTCCAACTTGGAAGCAATGTGGGCAGCTCTTTAACAGGAAGAGATGAGGAGAGATCTACTCAAGTGCAAACTTGAGGGCATCAGCAGCAGTGGGAAGAAGCCCAAGGAGGAGGAGGAGAATGCAACCCTTGCATTAAAGGGGCAGTAGGAGCAGCGGAGACGTAAGAGGAACATCTCAAAAATCAAGTGCTTTCAGTGTAGCGAGATGGGACATTACGCTACACACTTTCCTCTCACGAAGAAGGCCAAAGACAAGAAGCATGATCCGCAGGCTGCATCTGCAAGGATTGATGAGGAGGAGTTCGCCATGATTGCCCATATATCGCCAAGGGAGCGTTGGGGTGATCTACAGTTGGTGTAGAGGAGTGCAGAAGTGACAAAGCAGTGGTTAGTGAGAGCCAGAGTCTGAGCAGCGCAGAGCAGAGTTGGCAGCAATGCAGGAAGGCATAGTGCAGAAGTCAGCAGCAGCACAGAAGCTTCAGAGGGACAGCGTAGAGACTAGCAGCAGTCAGATCTTCAGCACCAAGATGCATCATGTTGAACACTTAGTTCAGTATTGGATGTTTTTCTATTGCAGTAAGCAACAGAGTTGCAGTGTAGTGGCAGTTGGCAGCAGCATGTAGGGTCAGCAGCAGCATAGATGCAGTAGCGAAGTGTTGGTGGGCAACAGTGTCAGACATCAGTAGAGCAGAGGAAGATGTTGCAGAATCAGAGAAGTACTTCAGAGTGTTGTATTGCTAGAGCACATTCCTCGCTAAGAGGGAGTGTTGATTTGGGGTAGCATCGGATGTGCTCTAAGTCTCAAAACTTGCAGGGAGGCTTAGGCACATGTATTCCAAAGAACCCAGAAATCGTTTTGGGAAATTCCACCCGGATTTTATTTTATTAAAAGAATTAATTATTTTTAATGGGACCCTAAGTCTAAACTTAGGAAATTAAAATAATTAAAGTGAATTAATAAAATATGGAAGTGAATGTTCTAAAAAAGGCAGAGATCAAGTCAAGATAATCTTAGTCGCTGATTAATGATTTAATCTCGGTCGTTGAAGTCTCAACAAGAAGATTATAAGGGTTGGATGGGTCATTTGGAAAATACTTTGTGAGGATCAAGAGATCTAATTTCTGAAGTCAGTTGCGCTCAGAAGAAAGATCGATCAAGAGATTCTTTGCAGAGAGGGGCAAGGATAATTTCTGGTTAGGGGAGCATCCTGATCTGGAGAGTGCATAGCAGAGGAGGCTGTAAAGGCCTCAGAGGAGCAGCGCATAGCCAGTGGCGTAGAGGCTACGTTGGGACTACGCAGAGCTTCAGAGGGAGTTCGATATCTCTGTTGAGGAAACTGTCGAGGGTCAGTGCTAGTCGTCGGAGAGAGTTTCCAGAGGCCAGAAGGGCCTTGTTTCCAGGCAGCACAAAGATCCAGCACAGAGACAGAGAGAAGCTACAGTTGTGACGCAAAGGCTGCGTAGGGCTAAGTCACCGGGTTCGGTGAACTTAATCGATTAAGTTCGAAATTCACCGAACTTTATAACCTCCCAAATTTAATAAAAAAAATTCACCAAATTTAATCGCCGAATTTTATCACGAATTCGAACATGAACTTAATCGAATATAATCGCCGAATTTAATCGAATTTTTTTAAAAGTTTGATTTTTTTTTAATGTTCAGCGGCGTAGTAGGTTTCATTTTGATTTTTTTGTTTTGGCTAAAATCCATCACGATTTTCCTTTCTTTCTTCTGTGACTGCTTCTCCGCAACGCTGCTCCTCTGCTCCTCACAGCCACGACCATGACTCAACAATTGCAGCTCCTCTGCTCACGAGTCATAGCTCGGACTGCTCGCCGCTTGGAGCCGGGACGCCCGCTCCTCTGCTCGCCGCTTGGAGCTTCTCCTCTGCTCTCTTCTGTGCACGCAGGCGGTGGCACAACCACCAACCCACTATCCCTCCACTGCATTCTGCAGCGGCCCACGCCCACCGGCCCTCCATTACAATCTACTCTTTGCTCCTCTCGAGCCCTGGCAGTGGCCCCTCGCCACTCGACCCTCGGACCTCCACTGGTGAGTGACGTCGTGAGCGGCCTCTCCATTGTCGCGGCTTCTCGAGTCTCCACTGCTTGGCCTCTCCACTGTCGTGGCCCACAGTTTCCACACAACAGCCTCAGCCCTCCAGGCTCCAGCCTCCAGCCTTCCAAGTTCCAGCCTCCAGGTTTGAGGTAAGTGAGTTTAGATTTTTTCAATGTTCCAACAAGTCCCCTAGAGGTGGGAGCGAGGGGGCGAGGAAGCGCGGGAGCGGCCTATGCAAAAGCTCCCTACCAATTTTCAGGAAACGTGGGGGGACGTTGGGGTCATAAAAATTATAAAATATAAAAATATATATAATATTATAATATTATAATATTATAGATGATATATCATTGAAAATTTAATAATAAGTATTTATAATGCAACTGTATTTTTCATTTTTGCAAGGAATGTATATACAATCATCATACACTTACATCATGAAAGATAAATCATAAATGATAAAATTTAAAAATTATAAATCGATGAATGATGAATCATCTAACTGAAACAAATTTAAAAGTTAAAACTTAAAACATACATCATAGATTCATATGTAACTTTGTAACCATATAATAATTAATGTAACTACTAACAATGTACAATGAAAATAAAGTTTAAGATATCATATGAGTCATGACATATATGATATTATATCAAGATTCAAAATAAACTTTAAACTGAAGTTTACAACTCAAGTCTGAAACATAAATATTAAAACTTAAAAGCAAATAAGTTTAAAGTTATGTCTGAAACAGTGAAACATAAAACAGAAAACATAGCTTCTTCCGACTGCGGGCAACGAGCTGCGGGCTTCTTCCGGCGATTGCGGCAAGTGCTATGGGCGGCAAGTGCTAAGGGTTGCGCAGCAAGTGCTAAGTGCGGATGATACAATGATACAATGAAAACAAATGAAACCTAAAAATTAATTTAATTAAACAATCAATTATTAAAATATATTTTTTTCATTTTAAATTTTTTTTTTTCATTTAATTTTTTTTTTTTAATTGTGGGCCCCACACGTCCCCTCCCGTCCCCTCACACCCCTTCCCATCCCCTCCCGCTCCCTCCACGCTCCCTCACGCTCCCTAAAGCACCCTCGACCCCTCAATCTGAGGAAACATCCCCTTTGACGTCCCCCTTAATTTCCTGATTTTTGGGGGTGTCAGGAAACGTCCCCTAGAAGTCCCCAAGAACCCGGAGCACGAGGGGGCAAGTATTCTAGACCCCTAGGTGGGGGGGCGAGTCCCCGTGTAACACTGGATTTTTTTCTGCGATTTTTTTTTAAATTAATTTTTACAATAAAATTAAAAAATTAATTTACTGTTAGTGCTTATTGACAATTGTGAGACTCTGATTAAAAATATAAGTGGCAAATACACGGTTTTTTTTTTAAGTTATACAAAGTTTATAAATTATACACAGTTTTTTTTTAAATTAATTTTTACAAAAAAATGTAAAAATTATTTTACTGCTAGTGTTACAGTCTACTGCATACTGTGAGTCTCTGATTAAAAAAATATGTGGCAGTTTACTATTTATACACAGTTTCAACTTTCAAATGAATTTCCAGCTTACAGAAAATAAAACAGTTAAAAAAAAAAAATTGTTTACATAAGATTTCATGAATTAGAACTAACTCAAATGTAATTTTTTTTAAAAATGCAAACATTTCAAGCTTTACTTCAGCAATCAAAACCTTCAGATTCCAATGGCACCCCCAAAATCAACTGCTGTAGCATGGAATTTTGTCAATAAAGAAGGGAAAAATCTTTTGTGTCAGCTTTGTGGACATCAATTCACTGGCTCTTTAACTAGAGCAGTGGATCACCTTCTCAGTATTAGCAATGGAAGTGGAGGTGGTGTTGAAGGCTTCACTAAGATCTCAGATGAAAAAAAAATTAAAGTGGAGAAAAGCTATTTCGCTTCAAAGACAGAAAAAGAAAAAAGGGAGCAGAAGAGGCAGCGAATTGAGAGGGAGATTGCCATGTCTTCCTCAAACACCATTAATCCAATCTCAAACATTGGTGGATCAAGTTCTACTGCAGTTAAAACAGGTGGAACCAAAACATTAAATTAATTCTGGAAACCTGTGGAGAGACAAGAAGTTGATGATGCTGTTGCAGAATTCTTTTATGCATGTGCAATTCCCTTTAACATTAACAGGAGTCCATATTTTAAAAATGTAATTAAAAAGGCCATTGATTTTGGGAAGGGCTATGTTCCTCCTGGATCTGAAGCTTTAAGGACCTCTTTGCTAAAGAAAACAAGAGACAGAGTGACAGAAAAATTTTCTGAGATTAAAGAGTTTTGGAAGTATACAGGATGCACAATTTTGAGTGATGGTTGGTCTGATTTGTGTCATCGCCCATTGATCAATGTGCTTGTTTACAGTCCTCAAGGGGTACTTTTCTTGAAGGAAATTAATGCAATGGATCAGGTGAAGACATCATAATTTATTTTTGGAATTTTGGATGAAGAAATTCAAGAGGTTGGGGAGAAAAACGTGGTCCATGTTATTACATATAATGCATAAAATTGTTTTTGTGCAGGGAAGATGATTATGGAAAAGTATAATCATATTTACTAGACCCCTTGTGCAAATCACTACTTGGATTTGATGTTGCATGATTTAGCCAAATTTCCTTGGGTCAATGAGACAATACAAAGAGCCAAAACAATTGCAAACTTCATCATCAACCATCGTCTCACTTTGAGCATATATAGAAATAATGCATCTAAAGAGTTGTTGAGGCCTTGTGATACAAGGTTTGCTACTTTTTATATTACTCTGAAAAGAGTTGTTGAGGAAAAATCAAGCCTTAGAGTTGTTTTCTGCAATACTAAGTGGGAGAGATCCCCCCTTTCAAAAAGAACAAAGGGGAAACATGTTGAACAAATAGTGTTCAATAATGGCTTTCGGAAAAATGCAGACAAGGTTTTAAAAATATGTGGCCCAATTGTTAATGTGCTCTTCATGGTTGATGGTGATAAACCTTGTATGGGTTTTGTTTATGAAAGCATTTATCGTTGCAAAGAGGCCATTGCAAGTGCTTTTAACAATGTGGAAGTTGATTACCAGGAGATATGAGAAGTAATTGATCAAAGATGAAAAATGATGCATAGTCCATTACATGCAGCAGCATGTTATTTGGACCCTAAATTGTTTGGGTTATCAAGACATAGGGATGAAGTCATGAATGGACTTATCCAAGCTATTGAGAAGCTAAATCTAGATCCAACAATTGCAGGTTTGGTCAGATCTCAGTTTAGGGCATACAGGTTAGAAGAAAGGTTATTTGGTACACAATCAGCAAAATATGATAGGAGCAGAAGTGATCCAGCAGTATGGTGGGAGTTTTATGGTCCAGGGGCACCAGAATTGCAAAATTTTGCGATTCGTATCTTAAGTCAAGAATCAAGTGCATCAACATGTGAAAGGAATTAGAGTTCCTTTGACCACATTCATTCCAAGAAAAGAAATAGATTGTTATCTGGAAGATTAGAAGATCTTGTGTATGTTCGTAGTAACTTTCAATTGGCTTTGAAAAATGTGTCTAAAGAGTCATCCAATTCTTCTACTCCGTGGATCGATCATGTTCTTAACGCATCAAGGGATGAAGCTGATTTTTACAATGATAGTGACATTGACAATGAATTCAGTGATGAATCTGATGTTGAGGCATCTAGCGGATTCACAACCCATACTGCTCTTGATGATATAGAACTTTTTGATATCACAAGTGGGCCACGAGAACATCAAGAATAAAACTTGTGTTCTCGTTTTAGACTTCTAGTTTACTTTTTGCTAGACTTCTAGTTTACTTTTTGCATGAACAATATTCTAAAACTTCCAAACTACTTTAAAGTTTATATATTTTGAATACTTTTTTATCATATTGTTTTCAATATATGAAATCTGATAAGGCCCATGGTTTTGTTGAATTTGATATTTGAATATGGCCTACTGTTAATGTCTATGATGAGTTTCTCACCTTGTTTACTATGTATGGAACACTGAAGCTGGTTCTTTATTGGAAATTTGGCACTAGCTTTCATAGTTTATATGTGGAAATGATGTAAATGTTTGAGCAATAATCCTATAATATATGTGTTTGCAATGTGCATTATGCACTTTGAAAATTGACATGCTTATTTATTTATGTGCATCATATTTATCTTTCAACATGCTTAAAATTGTTATATATATATATATATATATATATATATATATATATATATATATATTTTCAGATTTCTAATGTCGAATTTTATGCCAAACTTTATCAGCAAAATTTTGGGTGTCGAACTTTATTCGAATTTCAATGTCACAGAACTCGAACACGAACACGAACCCGGTGACTTAGGCATAGGGTGACGCAATCATTGTGTAG
Organism: Pinus albicaulis; assembly: GCA_034641835.2. Taxonomy (NCBI): domain Eukaryota; kingdom Viridiplantae; phylum Streptophyta; class Pinopsida; order Pinales; family Pinaceae; genus Pinus; species Pinus albicaulis. The sequence continues at coordinate 205,547,740 of CM076576.1, forward strand.
AGGCAACACAGAGCAGCTCGTTTTGAGCGCAGGGTCAATGTAAGATTCCCGTGGCAGAGTGAGATTTGTCTCACAAGATTTTATTTGTTAGATTCCTCTGTATGATTTGTTAGTTTCGACAATCATAGATTTCTACACAGAAATTACTACATAATATACAAACCCTCAATTGTTGCATTGGTTTTCCAGCATTGAGTTTTTCTGGGGACATTAGTCCAAAAACAGTAGTGTCATATTTGTCTCTTGTTTAGATTTTGTTTCTGCACTTGTATTTTTCCGCAGTTAATTTGTGAAGGTTGTAGTGTATGAGTTTTCGATATCTACTGTAGAAAATCGTAAATAATTTGTTCAATTAATCAACAAATAGAAGAATTCTCATCAGTTGCTGTAGTAGGATTCTGGGTGTAGGAAATTTCACAAGAAAAGCATTGAATAAGTCTTCAGTTACTCCAATGTTGCAATGTGCCACAACATAATGAGCAGATTCATGTGCTTTAACTTTCCCTTTGTCATGTGTTTTACCTTTTCCTTCATTTCTTTCCTACTCAATTATGTCCCAAGGCAGCTTACATGTGGATGCATCATGTCCATCTCTATTGCATCGTATACAATGAAGGTCAGACTTTTTTCCTCGGAATTGTCTGCCCTCCTACCTCTAAAATTCCTCCTTCCTCTTCATCTTTGGCCACCTCTTCCTATAAAAGAATCTTATGCATGATTATCCTCCTTTTGTGCAAGCCTGCAAGGCATACAACTTCTTCAATAGACTGAGGAGTTGTCTTCTTCCCAAAGGCCTTCTCTCTCTTAGCAAACTTCTTCTCAAGGGAGTCAAAGGTAATCTCCTTAAGGCTGTCGCTTGCTTGAAATGACTCAAAATAATGTGAATAGGTGGGATGTAGTGCCTTGACATAAGCTATGAGAGGAATATCTATTTCAACACTAGTGGCTTTTATTTCATGCATAATGGATCTTACTTCTAATGCTAAGGCAAGAGGGTCATCATTTTTCAACTCAAGATTGAACATTCAAGTTCAGAGTGTGAGTAATACAATTCCTTCAACTTCTTTAGGGATTCAAAGGCATTTGAAAATGGAGAAATATGGCAACTCACCTCTTCATTTACTGATGTTGCAATCAAGGCATAGGCCTTGTTGTTCTTGTTTTCCCGAATGGCGAGCTCCTTGTCTAAAGTGAGCTTTTCAAGTGCATTGTCTCCTACACCTTCAAAAACTCCTTTCCACAACTCATTGAAAATGAGGGTGTGTTTTATCTTCTGAGACCACTCAAGATAGCTCTCCCTGCTAGTGACAACTACTCCCATAATAGATATGAGTGAATGCATTCTTAAAAAGGTCTGTGTGCTTCAAAATAATGCAGCCTTATCTTTCCTTCTTGATTAGGTAAGGAATTGATTTAATATACAAAGAGAAAATCTATATTCTATCCATATAGAATATCACCACTCCTATAATATTACCATTCACCATTCATAATAAATGACATACCATCACATACCATAATTTTCAACCTTCTTTCATATGATATATCAAGCATTCTTCTCGAAGGCCCTGGCTGCTAAGATGTGCTGGCATTTAATCACGGGTCAGAGTCTCTGGAAAGAAGTCATTGTGGCTAAATACATTTGGCCTCGGAACCCACTCGATTGGATTCGAGACAGAATAGGTCTGACCACTGGCTCATCTATTATTTGGAAGGCGATCAATAAGGCGGCACATATTATACAGCTTGGTTTATCTTGGCAGATTGGCACGGGTACTAAGGTCCGTATAGGCTCTGATTCGTGGTCTAGCTGTGGAGATCATTACAAACTTCCAGTATTTATCACTGAACACCTTGCAAACAGAAATATATTTTACCTTGCACAGATTGCAGACCTGGTGCATACCTCGTGGAGGGGCCAAGCCTGGCTTTCCGCAGCGGACCTTGACATACCACTGGCGGGTGCTCGGATCTGGCAGAGGTATATTTGGGCCCTTAAAGCCACAAACATTCGGATTACAGAGCAGGCTGATAAGTTAATTTGGGCTGTATCTCCAAACGGTCGATATGCCCCTAGACTTGGATACCATGCCTTAATTAGGACTAAAGAACCTCCCATCAAAGATTGGTGGTGGCGCTGTCTTTGGAAACTGACTGCCCCACACAAACATAGAACGATGTTCTGGTGCATTCTCAATAATTGTATACCCACAATGGATTACCTCCACAAAAGAGCGTTCCAAGGGGCTTCACAATGCAGTTATTGCCGGGCCTGCTGTGAGGACGTGAATCACTTATTCCTCCTTTGCAACAGTGTCAAAGATATCTGGGCTTGGATCTGCACAGACCTGAGCTGTAATTTTATTTGGCAGGGAGACAGCATTCTGGCAGCCTGGACAAATTGGTGGAGGCACTATGATCATGAACCACGCATGAGAAATCTCCCTTTAATTGTGGCATGGGAGATCTGGATTGGCCGGAATAGACAGATTTTCAGAGATTTTCCCATTGACTGTGATCATATTGTTGCGGCCTCCATTGCTACCTTCAGTCTTTTGCCGGTTGACAAGCAACACAGAAAGCCTCCTATCGACATCCCTGAAATTATAGATCACAGGCGTGCTTGGGCATACTTTGATGGTGCGTCCAATGCTGCGGGATGTGGAGGGGGTGCTATCCTCTACTTAAATGACCACCATTTCTACCATATCAAAATGGGATTGGGACCCGGTACAAATAATTATGCAGAACTGAATTGTCTTCGCCTATTGCTGACTTTTGCACAGGACATCCATTGCAACGCCATTCAGATTTTTGGTGACTCACTGCTTGTTATCAATTGGTTCAATAATCTTGCATTATGTCACTCGCACACACTGTCTGCACTGCTGCGGGAGGTTCATTATCTCAAAGGCCTTTTTTATTCTATCTCTGTCACTCATATTTACAGGTCTCGGAACAACATGGCCGACATATTATCCAAAGAAGCAGCGGAGCTAGATTGGGGCACCTGGCATTTCACTGAACACTCAGGCGAACAGGTTTACAGATTTTTTCATCGGCCATTCATAGAGGAGGCACATCTATAGGTGTCTACTTGCTGTACAGGTTTTTGGGGGAGCATTTTGTGTATATATCCCGGGATTTTCTACCGACATGTATATTTTATTATATAGTTTATACTTTGCTGTTTTTATTAGTAAGCTAAGCACCGAGCTTACTAAGTAACTTTTTAAATTATCCCTGAAAATATGTTTATTTCTGGGACTGGATCATACCTGCTGGATGGCATGTATTTTTTGACTGTTTTTCTTAGTTTTTGGACTGTTTCAGTTCTTGCACTATACAGCTATATGTAACATGTAATCTCTCTTTAACGAAAGTTTACGAATTTTTTCGCTCTGAAAAAAAGATATATCAAGCATTCATGCCCTCAACATTAAAAAAGAGTCGCTCATCGCACCATTTTTAATGCATAAATCTTATAATACGCTCACTGCACCACACACTATATAAGACTAACCATACAAAAATTTCACACTGCCTCCGCCATACAATATATATCAACCAGACTCAAAAAAAACAGAGTATCATGCAATAAATATATTTCAACTCTCAGTCAACATGTAAGCACATAGTCTTTAAAAAGAGTTGACAAACCATTCGATATTCAATGTGGTAGGCACCATTCCAAGTTCAACACTTAAGGCACCGTAAACATACCTCACAGTCTTCAAAAATTGTTTAACACATAGGTGGGCATATGAACGCTCCAAAGTTCATGTCCAGGCGGCACTACCATTGGCACAGGGTCTCAGCTTCCACAATACCAGGATGGGGTCTCGACTTCCACATATACTCAGACAACGTACACACCAAACTATTCAAGGCAGAAATCAGAGAATGTTCTATCCATGGCAAGGATTCATTGCAGGAATAGGAGTTACAAATCTAAAATGGGAGATGGCTCTAATACCATGTCAGGCTAGGAGGTAACTCCATGAATTGAATTGTATTTGATTAAGATAGAACATGAATATATACATGGAGAGGGAGTCTGTTGGATTTCAGCTCTCAATCTCTCTTCGTCTTCCAACTCCCTTTTATTTTTACTATTTACAATATTTACATCAATTTACCTAATCCCAATGATTAGGTGTCAACAGCATTCTTGGACTGCTGCAAGAGAAAGAGTATCTGTTTGACCGAGTTTAACTGGTCATTGACCAAGCTTTTGATCTCTGTTTGATTGAGTTTTTCACTAGGTGTTTACCACAAACTGCAGGACTATTGACCACACGATGACCAAAGGGTTGATCGCAAACTGCAAAATGCTGACCGCATTTGACCACATGTCCAAGTTTGACTGCAAAGCCAAAGTTCAACTGCAGGCTAGTTATTTGACCAGCATTGACTTCTGTGTATTTTGGTTGGTTTAACCACCACTAACTTGTTGTTGTTTGACCCGGCTAACTAGTATTTGGACCAATGTTTTAAAACTCCAACAAGGCTTCGAAACCGACCAAGGGTCGACTCCGACTCCAACTCGGTATCGACTTGGCCGGTTCAATTTCAATGACTCGGTCTTTGTAAAAATACATTAAATGTGAATTTTTTTATAAAAGAACATAATTTTAAAGATTTTCATTCATGTTTCAAAACACAAAGCATTACAATATAAACAAAAGACAACATATGATCAAAGTAGGCTCATGAATATATCCATTATATCAAAATTGCAGCCAATGCACTGTCCAATACATAGTACATACTACATACTACATACATGATAATGATTTAGAGATCAAAACAAAAAACATAACCAAGGAGACTCTAAATGGCCTCTACAACAAAACATGACTAGTCACTACTGCTAGACATCTGACAAGGCAACATTCTCTAGCTCAAACTCTGAATCAGAGGGGGAAACCACTCGCTCCTCCTCCTCATCAATAGCCTCAACTGGAACTATAGCGCGTTGAGCCTCAGATAGACGAGCTATGCGCTTCCGTCATGGTTGACAAGAGGAAGTACCTGCGGCTGCAACTGGAGGACTTGGGCATGGGCCTGCTACTAGTGGATCTGCATTTAGCTAAGCCTCTACCTGTGAATCGAAGTCCATCCCCACACCAATATCCTCATCAGAGTCAATCTCTAGTGGACAAGTCTCCACTACCCAATCTGATGTTGGATCAATATCCTCCAACACAATGTGATACAAATCAGGTCTTTTGTTCAGCAATTGGTTGCTTCTTAGTTGGAGGTTGTACTGGACATAGACTAGATCATTTAACTGTTTTTGCTCCGAACGGTTTCTCTTCTGTGTGTGAATCCTCTCAAAGACAAACCAATTGCACTCACAGCTAGAAGCACTGCAAGTTTGACTCAAAATGGAGATTGCAAACCTCTGCAATTGAGGACAATGGCTACCAAATGCCTCCCACCATTGTGCTGCAAAAAACATAGTTGTGTAATGAGTTTCAGTTAGCTCAACAAATTATATCCAGCTTTGAAATTATAAACAAATATACAAAATAATAAAATATGAATTTGAAAATTGAAATTATTGGTTTACCTGACTCATATGATTCCCTTGCAATCCTTGCAAGGTTCTTGCCAAAGGTACCTAAGGCTTTGTTGAACACAGTGATCTGATTGTGTATCAGCAACTGGTCACTCTCCTTGGGGATCATGCGATCAATGCAGTCAATCAATCCATCTCTAACCTCCCCAGTCAAAGCTCCTGCTTCCTGAGCTTTATAATGATACCTTGAGTTCAGAAAATACCCAGCTGCATATCTAGGGCAATGGAGTTGACTGTTCCATCTTTGATCAATGATTTCCCAAATGGGCCCATACTTACCCACTTTGTCCTTGTATGATGCCTTTATTTGCTCCTTTGCTTGATCCATAGCCTCATAAATGAAGCCCATAGCCAATCTTTCCACATCTAACAACCGCAACACCTTAACCAGTGGCTCAACAACCTTCACAATCTCTGCTGCCTTTTTCCAAAATATTTCTTCATTAACTTTCTTTTTCACATCTTTGCAATCTTGTTTGCGAGCCCACTAACATTCATTGCATTCATCACTGGAAAACAACTTTTGCAAGTTTCTATGTTGGGAAAGCATAGATTGCAATGTCAAAAAACGAGTTGCAAATCTAGTGATGAAAGGCCTAATAATATCCTTGCCCCTTGTGTGTTTCCTCATCAGGTTTAGAATCCATGAGTGATTGTAAATATATTTTGTGATGCTTTTGCCATGCTCTACAGTTTCTTGATCCAATCTATTTTATCAATATCCTCAAGCATGAGGTCTATGCAATGTGCAGCAAATGGGGTCCAAAATATGGTTTTGTGTTTTTACTCTAACAATTTACCAGCAATAACATAGTTAGAGGCATTATCTGTGATGATTTGAACAACATTTTGCACCCCCACCTCTACAACAACCTCATTCAAAAGCTGAAACAACAAGTGTGCATCTTTCACCCTATCAGATGCATCAACTGATCTTAAATACATGGTTCCCCGTGGTCAAAAGAAAAGAAAGTTTATGATGGTACGGTTACTCTGATCAGTCCATCCATCTGAAGACTGACATGATGGTACATCCTGTTTGTGCCCATGAATTTTTGATTTCTTTCAAATATTCATCAATGGACACAATCTCTTTTTTGCAAAAGAGATCCTCTTAACTCATGCATGGTAGGGCCTTTGAAGCCCTTTCCAACAGCGTATATGGCATCAAACATAGGTTCATAATATGTTGAACGAGAAGCATTGAAGGGAATAACAGCATCATACCACCATCTAGAAATGTAATCACAAACAGATTCTCTCAATTCTTTCTTCCAATGTTAATCTAAAGTGGGTTGCACTTGAACTCTAGTAGTTGTAGGACCATGTGCACTATCAGAGGGAGAAGAGGGTGTGAAAAAACTTTTGATAGTACCCTTATTTTTCATTGCACCCTTACCCTTGCCTTGAATAGACTCCAAAGAGGGAGGAACATAGCGAAAGGGGTTTGATGCATCAATGCAAGAGATAGATGAAGAACCCTCATAATCAAAATTGGGGTTGGCAGCCATCATGTGTTTTATATTCCTCTTCCTCCCAATTTCAGCCTCTATTTCATTTTGCCTAACTTTGTCTTCCTCAAACTTATGAAATTTATCTCTCAACTCCTTCTTAATTTCCCCAATTTCTTCTATTGGTGCTTCACATGGAGTAATTTGGCCTCTAAGACCAGCCAAGTGTAGTTTCAGCCTATGAATGCCCCCTCTACCCCCCTTAATTTTTCTCTTACAAAATTTGCAATGCATTTGATCATCAACCATTTCAGCATATGCCCAAGCAGCGTCTTTCATTCTAGGGGCCATTTTGGACTGATTTTTTACTTGGAAATGAAAGGTTTAAATCTGAAATTGAAAACAAAAAAAAAACTACTCATTCTATGTTCATTTCTTTCACAAAAATCTATGTTTTCCATTTTCAGATTTGCAAAAAAAAAAACAAGGAAAGGCAGATTTAAGAACGAAAAAAAATACCTCTACGCTCTAGCCTCCTCAATGCTGCTTGAACAAACCAACTCCTCAATGTTGCTCCAAAACTTTCCCAAGAAGCTCCTCACTGTTGCTCCAAAACTTTCCCAAGACACTCCTCAAAGCTACTCCAAAAACCAACTCCACAACTCTTCACAAATTCCTCACAAATGCTCACTCAAATGCAATGAGATAGCTGTGAGGAAATGAGAGGGGTTGGGTAGCTTTAATAGGATTGGCAGGGGTTAGAGGCCTTACCAAAACCCTAACAGCAAACAAAAACCAGTTTGGGAGTCCGTTTTTTGGCAAAAGTGGGGTCTGTGGTCGGCTGGGACTGGTTTGGCCGGTCTAACTCGGGCTCGGCCGAACCGGCCGAGTCAGTGACCGGCTCCGTCAGTTCGGTCACAAACCGGCCCCCAGAACGATTTCTCTACCGAGCCGGTCCAGGCATGGGGTCAGTGCAGTCAGCTCGGCCGATTCCGAGCCAGACCGGACGGTTTTTAAAACACTGATTTGGACTTGGATTATTGGCACAAATTTGTAAACAAATTGTTAATTTTGTAAACCTTGCTGAAGAATAATTTCTCCTAAAGAAAATTTGTTGGGTTTTCATCCAAGGTAAAATTATTGTCTCTATTGTGCATGGTTGTCTTTCTATGATCTTTACTATTTCCGCTGCATTTACTGTTGATATTTTCTGAAGTGTAATTATTCAATGATAGTAGTGGCATAAAATATTGGTTGAAGATCATTACGAAATAATTATCCGGTAGAAAATAATATCTTTTGTACTTGTAAATAATCCATCACTAAATTGGTACTAAACATATTGGAAACACCGCCAACAGTTCCGTACCACGTTACCAAATCTGGAAACAAAGTACAGCACAGCCAGTGGCATCTCTAAGGCATTTCTGCTATTTCCAGTGATGTCTCCTTCTAAATTGTTATCTATGTGTATCATTCTTATTTTCTTGCAAGTTATAACACACACATGCACATACATAGAATGTATTTTTAATATACCATGTTCCCCCACTACCCATTTTTGAGGGGTCACATTTCCAAGTGTTCCCATTTTGGAAAATTGTACACATTTCTGTGTTTCATAAAACTTAGTTTACATGTTTTTCAATTTCATTATTTCATTATTTCATGAAAAAATTTACGATGAAGACAGCATAGCAACACCCGTCAGAGTGATTTTGATGGCAGCATTGACAAAGAACTAATGCTCGCTAGACAATGTGTTGAAGAAGAAAATATAAATGAAGAAAGGAAATCATTTACAAGCAATTGGAAGGCTTTGAAAATACCAGTCTGCTACGATACTGACTAAATTCGCCCTTGCTTGCAAAATCATCTGTCCATATCTCCAATGAACTATTAGATAAAGGCTCTCCGACAGTAGGATTTTTCTTGAGCATGCGCTGAAATGCAACATCGATTACATTGGCACAGAAATCATCACTAATTCTTAATGCAACTCCCTTATCCTTATCAAGGAGCCCAGAAGCTGAGCTTTGCTTGCCACTTTTAGACATTTTTCCACCATCATCTGCTTGTTTGTTGCTCTTCAAGAACGAATTTGACTCCCTGAATAAGAACTACAAAAAAACAAGAGCAATGATACAAAAGAACATCAATTCAAAAGAAATCCATTCTTCATAAAACAATACACAAAAAGAACATCAATCCAAATAAATTATTTCTTCACAAAGCAACAGATACTGCAAAACAACAAACTTAAATGCCTTCAGCTAAGTTAATCAAGGCACATTCAAGATTGAACATACCAGCCAGAGAGGAAGTGACTGAAAATGAAGCTCAAACTTTGGGTGCTTCAAAAAGAAAAGCATCTGAAAAGCAAATGGGGAAAAATCAAAGATTGTCACTGAACAAAAAATGTAATTTATTTGAACAATCAAAAAGCTTTTGAGATGGAAGGATTCAAGAAAGCAAATCAAAGTGATAATCCATATGATAAGTGCAAAAGAATCTCTAGTCATTACGTCACTTATGCACTAAAATTGGATGTAAATTATATATAATTCGTTGAAAAATATAGCTCAGACAAGAACTTCAGCACATGTTCAGTGTGAATATGTGAGAAATAATTATGAGATTTTCAAGAAGTAATTCTATTTTGTAAATCACTTAATAAAAATGTGAAAGTTTTATATTTAGCAGTCAAATCTATAAGTGTATCTCATGCATAACTTATGAGTCTAAAATTGTGTCTAATGCATGACTTAAAATAGGAGAAACCTTAAAATAGATTCTCCACTAAGCAAGGTAGAGGCTTTCACACACACACAAGTGAGCAGTTGATCAAAACAGAGAGAGAGAGAGAGTGCAGACAGCCAGGGAAGAAGCATTCCTGGGCGGCATACAATTCAAGAGAGCAGTCTGTACAATTTCATATAGTCATACTGACAGATTTCTACAGATCTGTACAATTGTATGAAAAGGTCCATACAGGCCAAACAAACTGTCAAATAGGTTGTAAAGTGGTTTTCTATTGTTTCTGGTTTTTCAAGCAGCATGTACAAGCTCAGTTTAGACAGCATTTGGTATCCAGGCAATGCTGTTTTTTTTACAGCCAATTTGAAGGAGCACTTGCCTGTGTATCTATATTAATTTTTTATGATTCCATTAATTAATTTCTAACTATTGTGTGATTGATGCTATGGTCCAAAATCTAATTTCAGCACTAATTAAATTCAGCATACTTGTTTGATTGAGATCACAAGGACAATAAATACCTAGGGCTTGAAATTCTAACATGGTTTTAGAGCATGATCTCTGATTGGGATTCTGAGGGATTTGCCTCAGTAAATCTCTTGCAGGGAAGAAGGATCAACAATAAGAAAATTTCAGTGTTCTATTTTTTCATTTGGGAATTTGTTTAAGAGATCCCAGAGATGGCAGCAGCAGGCTTCTGATTTGAGGACAGATTGGATGGTGCATAGATCCCAGTTTAGACGTTTTTTATATTTACTATTTCAGTTCCATCTGAGTTTGCTTGAGTTAGTAGTTGCATGCACTTTACATATGGAAAGTTTCCAAGATTAGATGGGACACAGATCCCTAAAAGGGAGATGCATTCATGCATACTTGCACACTCTTCTAGTGGATGCACCTTCCTAGTAATTGCTAGTTCATACAGATAGAGGGCACCAATTCCAAGGCCATGAGATGATCTAGGATTGAGATAAATCATGAATTTTCATGGGTTGAGATAAACCATTCAATTGACATGGATTGAGATGAATCATTCAATTGTCATAGGTTGAGATAAATCATCACTTTTCCCTTGTTTGGCTTTGTTCTCTCCAAGACACTGAGATGGAAGGCACTTCAATCTTAAGCACCCCATCTTGCACACCCAGATATACTATAGTAGGCTCAGCCGGATAACATGTAAGGCCCAGAGGAAGGATAAGATAGTCACACACCTTTTAAATATCTTACTAGCTGCAGAGAGGATAGTGATGCACCTTTGAGAAGAACAGGTTAAGGTTCAGCATCCCTAGACTTATTAGCCAGGAAACCCCTTCGAATTTGAGAACCAATAGTCTAAGAAGTAGTTGATCTTGTTGGCTTGGTGGACCCATTAACTGTGGTTTATGCAAAGATTCAAGACAATATTTATAAGTACCTTGACCAAAGGTGTTTAGTTCTTTATTTCTAAGGGGCAGTTTCTCTCAGATGGCAAGCTCAGATATACTCTCTCAAATCAATATCCACTAGGCTGATTACATCTTTCTTTCAACATATTTTCATGAGAGGAGGCATAAAGTGCCCAGCATATACCTTGGGATGGAAATAGAGTGAAGTAATTTCTAGATCAATGAAATGATGCCCTCATTATTGAAACCCAAGAAGGCAACAAAAATTCAAATATATATTGGAGCCACCACAACATACACATTTCAACACCTAGTATAAAAATGAAGTTGGATCCCAACTCACAACAACATCAGACTTCTCCTCTACTAAGCTCCATTCAACCTTGTGTTGAATTTTGGAAGCTGCAGTCAGTATTATTCAATCTTCACTACAAGTCGAGCCTAAAAGGAAAAATAAAAAGGAAAATTTTTAATTTGGCCCCAAAAGTCAAGTCGGCCCAGCATAAGGACAGGTCGGCCCGGCCATAAAGACACAGACACCAATTTGGGCACCCTAAACCACTATATATTGGCAATCGACCTCATCACTTGGAGACCAATTCAGACCATCATACCATATTCTGATTTTCTGTTCACACGTCCAAGTTCAGGAGGAGTCTTCTGAGATTGACGAAGCTCATCTTCTGATCTGTTTTGACCTGCATTGACTGATTTTTCTAGGCACAGTTTGACCGCGGTTGACTGAATCTGTTTCTCCCAGTTTGACCGCAGTAGAGCGAATTAATGAGGCAGTTGCAAGAGGCCGAATTTCAGCCTATTTGACGAAATTTCTCTCTGTTTGACCAGGTTTGACATGTGTGGATTTATGTGGTCAGTTTGACCTAGTTTGACTTGGAAAATCAGATTGTACAGTTTTTTAAGTGATCAATTTCTCCTAAAAAAAGACTGTTGGCTTTTTCCCTAGTTAGGAATTTCCCATAGTAAATTTTTGTGTCTCTTGTGTTTGGCTGTCTCTTCATGATCCTACTGTCATTATTGCATTATAGTTGAGATTTTCTATGTATAATTGCTTAATGATGAATGTGACAAAAGATGAATTAATTAAGATATCATTGGAAAGTAATTATCAAATTAGAAGATCATGAAAAATCATCATTGGAAAGTAATTATCAAATTAGAAGATCATGAAAAATCAACTTGGCATCAGAGCATAGGTGAAAAAGCAGCCTTGATGAAGTTATTTTTGAAATTGAAAACCCTAGTCCGAAATTCTGTCTCAGGGCCAAAGCCCTAGAAGACTGTGACAGCTGGCCGAGAAGGCCTCAATCTATCTACAGGTGGGCAGAGAAGGCCTCATGGCTGGTGGCAAGAGGCTGAAGGCCGAATGGCCTTAGGGTTGACCTCAAGAGGGCCTTAGGGCTAATTGAACAAGACCAAAAGGCCCCAGGAGCTGGGCAGACAAGCTCGCAGACCTATAGGACTCAGACCCTAGAAAACAGTTACTTCAGGATGATAATAGTCCAGCAAGGTTAATTTGCAGAAGCTGCTCTATTGTAAGGTGATTGCCGAGCATGCATTTGTGAAGTGTAAGACTGACCTGAACTCAAGAAAGTCTAACCTAGACCTAGAAGGTGGTAGAGCTGGGACAAGATTTGAAGTTGTTGAAAGTTACTCCAAGGAGCTTCTATCTCTTGTAATACAACAAAGATACTTGTTGATATTTCACATCAATTAAAGAAGAAAGGAAAGGCTTTGCCAGTGTGGTGAAACTTGGAAGTTAGAACTGAGAATACAGCCAGATTCCAAGATTACAAATGAAGGTGCAATCTCATGTCCAGAATAGTCCTAACTGCAGAACAAAAATACATATGTTGATTTCTACTTGAAGATATGGCTAAGTCAAGGGCATTCAAAATTCTGAATTCTCCAACAACGAAGAAGGGGCCAGCTATTTATTTATTTCCCTCATCACGCATAGGGTCCGAGTTCATTTTATTGACAATTAAGGTTTTGGGGATTGCAGTATCCCCATGAGAAACAAAACTGTCCCCAACTTGAAACCTTGTTGGTAACTAAAAGGCTGTCCTAGACAGACTTTCTAGATATGATAAAGACATCTAACTTTCATAATTGGAGATTTGTAAATGTGGCTTGACCTGCAATTTCTTGTCTTTGTTGAAGGCTATTGTTTCTTTACAGTGCTAGACAACAAACAAGCCTTACAATAACTATATGGAATCATTAATCCTGGATTGATATTGGTAGTTTGACCAAGATGGAACATCCTCAATTGACTAATAACATGATGGAATAGGGCTGAACAGAACTCTAGAAAGCAAAGTAGCAGGGCCAAGTTTAAGGACAAAATCGAAATCTATTTAGAAAGAGAGAGAATCAAGAGTGTTGCTCATGTATGTGTAAGAGATGCCTTGTATATGCTGTTGAACTTGCATTGGCTGAGATATGTTGCTAGGGTCTTGCCAGAACAGATTGGTATATGGCAGATATGATCAAATTGATTTTATTCAAGAAAGTTACTCTCGAGACAAAGGGAGTTGAGGAGAAAGGCTCTATCATATAAAGCTAGAAAAGTCATAACTCATGTGCTAAAGTATGACCCCTCTTGGAAGAACTAGAAGACTTAGGGTCTGTAAACCCTAGAAAAGATCTGATGGTTATGATTTAGAAAGCCCTAGGATTTGGGGATAAATCCCTAGAGCTAGACCTAGAATTGATGAATCAGCTTAATGAAGAAACCCTAACAATTCATGCAAGGAAGGAAAGCAAAGTAACATGCATTAAGAGCTAGACCTAGAATTGATGAATCCGCTTAATGAAGGAAAGGAAAGTAACATGCATTAAAACCCTAGAGCTAGACCTGGAATCGATGGATCCACTTAATGAAGAAACCCTAACAATTCATGCAAGCAAGGCAAGGAAAGTAACATGCAAGTTCTCATTCATTTTTATCCGGCCTCAAATAAAATGCTCTGTTAAAAAATTGTAATTGTAAAAAGCATCAATACTTGCTTTCCATCAATTATACTGAAATTGTGTATTTATTTTAACACACAAAATTCTTACTATAGATCACAGTTACAAACTTGCGCAAAATATTAAAATTCCTTTTTCTATCAAAAATGCAATTTTTTTATAACTCCTTACAATCGTTAGATCTAAATATAAGCACTTTATATCTTTCCTCCTTGATTATTGCTTTATTTTTTATTTTATTTTGGGTCAGCCTCTTGTCTTTGTATCTTTTGCTTTGTTATAATCATTTCTTCCATGACCTCCTAATGAGGTTTGTAGGTACATCATGAACGTTGTGAAGGATCTGACAACATATGGAAGCATCGAGAAGAACAAAGCAAAGTTGTGGCAAGAGGAATTCTCCCAGGATCAAGAATAAATTCAGATAGACTGATTTGTGTTTGAGAGGGAAAAATTGCGCTGACATCTAGAACAGTGCCTGACGATCAGAAAAGCTACTAGTTTAGAGGGATCAGGTAAGCCAGCATGTTCGAAGAGAAATCAATGGTGACTTCCAAGTGGATCTACAAAATATATCATGTGGTAAGTGGCAACATAGAAGTACAAAATGAGATTCTCCCAGAAAAAGGGAGAAGACTATGAGAAGACGTTTGCTTGAGTTGTCAAACTGAAGAAGGCTTTGTATGGGCACAAGCAGGCACCTCGAGTTTTGAGGAGTTGTCGTCTTGATATGATATAACTTTTTTATAACTGGAGTAGAAGGACTCATGTGAAATTGCTTTTGTGATAAAGGGAGTAATCAAGCCCTGCTTCAGTGTGAGAAAAAGTTGACCTTTGAGTTCGAGATGAAGGATCTTGGTTAGATACATTACTTCATGGGACTAGAATGTTGAAAATGTAGTGTGGAAGGTCTTCTGGCTTGTACCTTAGCCAACAAAGACCATGAATTTGTCCTTCTCTAACATGGATGTGAATTCATGAGATAGACTTCAGTTACAATGAGTTGATTTCCAGTTTACTGGAATGTTCATCAAGGTTGCATGCGTAGTGTTGGAGCTTCAGTTAGTTGCATTCTTCTTCAGTTTCACTATAGGACGAGGTGGCAATTACAAGTTCAGTTAGAACGAGTTAAGTCTTCAGTTTTGTTTGGAGAGAGAACAAGTTAAGACTCCAGTGTTGAGTGGAGAGATAATGAGTAGAACTCTCGGTTAACTCACAATCACAACTCGAACTTCTAAATTGAAGTAGGCCTCCTTGAATGCTTGAATTCTATCTATAAAGAGGAGGACGAAGGCACAAGATCAATCATTCTTGAGATATCAATTCTTTGATTGTGGAGTGTGCATAATTGAGGAGCAATTGTGCACTAAGAAATAGGGCTACAAGTGCGCTAGGAAATAAGTCTCAAGTGCACAAGGATATAGGACCGAGACTGCTATGAAATAGAAGCCTAGTGCACAAGGAAATAGGGGCTCAGGTGCGCAAGGATTGTGGAGCAAGAAGGATCAAGATTCAAGAGCAGGTTTGGACTATATTCAACAGAGATCAAGAACCGACATTAGTGAGGAGAAGCCTAGTGCTTTCTCAGAGACAGATTGCTAGCTACAGTAAGTAACATGAAATGTAATAGATTTATTTGCCCAAGAACAATCAATAAAATACCGCAATAAAGAATGCAGGTTTTCCTTATTGGGTTTCTTGGGTTAACAAGCATGTCAATTTGTGTGCATGTGTTTTTAACTCTGGTGTTTTTTCACTGCTTATAAATTGCTAAGAAACTCTGTATCTTGGTGAAAGTAAATGTGGTTTCAGTTTTTAGTTGCCTTGTTTTTAGTAATTCATCCAAGTAGTTGCAGATTTTCAAGGAAATTTAACATAGAAGTGTGGCAAAAGCCAAGTGAGATCTTCCTTGGTCAAAGAAAGTATTTTATTACAATCCTTCAGATATTTTGGAATGACAGACTACAAATCCATGGCCACCTCCATCGTAACAAATCTGAAGAAGCTGAGTGGCAGAGGGAGCAACCAAGATTGCCACAACATGATCTATTTCAGTGACAGAGGGAGCAGCCAAGATTGCCACAATAAGATCTATTTCAGTGTCAAAGGGAGCACCTAGTCAAGGAGATCGGAAAGTAGTTGTGGCACAACATGTGTTGAGGTATCGACATGGTACAATTGGGTATGGATTGAGATATGTCTCAAATGGTGAAGTACAGTAACAGATATTGATCCAGGAGGATATTGATCAGCATAAGATCGTCAGAGTTCCAAGTCAACTTCAGCAGTTCGATGTCCAGTCCAGTCTTCAGAATTGTCAAATCACCGGTGAAAGGTTCTTCAAATGTTATGGTCATCATGTGTTTCGAATTTGGATGAAAAAGGTGTAAAAGGGGACATAGTATTTATGGACCTACATCTAAGGTTTCCTATGGTGAAATACCTTATGAAATGTAAGTCCTATAACTAAATACCTAAAACATATGTCCAACCCTAATACCTAAGTCCTATTACTAAAAACTCTAACCCATATGTCAAAGACCTATTCCTAAGTCTTAAATCCTATGTAAAAAATCTAAAGCGCAAAACCTATGCCAAAAACCTTATTATAAAGGTTCGGAAGTCGGGTTAAAACCTATGGCATAAACATTATTCAATGGTTCGGGTTATAAGTTTTGAAACATTGTAATAAAACTTTAATATAAACCCACAGAGTTAGGTGCTAACCGCGTCGGAAATGTTACAACGTGTGAGCAGCAATATAAATTGCAGCGGAGAAAAGGTTATGAGATAAGGTTGACCGCCAATTATTAAGCCACGTCAGGAAGATATGTCATGTGACCTGGTCATGCTGAACCGTCGGAGTCAAGACCGCCAAATGGACCATAACTGCCAGATAAAATCTTTGTTCACATATCTAATTTTTATTACTCCGCCCAGTTTGCAATGTCCGCCCGGTTAATAAGCCATTGATATATCATAATGTTTATTAATGGTTTTTTCGAATTTAATTCAACGCTATGGTAATGCAACTTATCCCTAGGTTCATGAATGAAGAGGGATTCGACCCTTATCACAAATTCTTCTCAACAAATTGCTAATTGAGGATTTCAGAGGTTTGAGGGCAAATTATAAAGCCATGGAAAATATTCATGAATTCATCTTTGGTTTTTGGAAGACATATTGCAGTTTCAGAAGGTTAGAGGCATTTTGTTTGCAGCATTGCTCAGCCGTCAGTGGTCGGAATTGAGCACGGAGACAAGCATCGGAAAGGCGAGGAAGAGTACTTTCTGTTTACAGGGTTCAGAAGTGCTTGCGAGCACAGTCATTCTGTTCTATTTCAGTAAATATTCCTCACGATCAATCCTAATAAAAACGGACGCCCACTTAAAAGCGGATCCAGAGATGTAGTCCAGGAGGGACGAACTCCGTCATCAAATTGTTTGCCTCTTCTTCTCTCTAATTATTGTTGTTATTTAATTCATTTACGTTGTTGGTTTATGTACTTTTTCATTAAAGCATACTTCAGATAACAGTCAATCTAAAGGACAAACTAATCAAACTACCTCAGCACTTTATTCGATCAATTTCCGCATTTTTAGAACATGAGTATTAACTTCTATTAATTCTAAAGACAAAGTCTGTAAAGGGCCAGGTAGCCTCTAGATCTCATCCTTTTATCAAAGATGACATATCCAGTAAATGCCCCTACAGTCAATCTCTGTAATAGATTTAAGAAGTTAATCGTTCATTTTCAGATCATACTGATATCAAAGCAGGTTGTGCTTTGTAGTTTGTTTGTCAGTGGATGTTAACCAAGTTGGGATTGCAACGTGGAAAAGGCGAGCTTGAGGAATTCGATCCAGAGATCGGAAAACGGAAAGTCGTTCATCAATCAACGATGACAGGGACTGAGAACGTTGAGACTCCTAAAGCTACTGAAACGAAGCCCATGGATGAGACTCAAATCCAGCAGATGTTTATGAACATGCAGCAAATGTTGGCAGAATTATATGAAGACAAAAAAAAAAGAGATGAAGCCTCATCGACAAAGGCATCAAAGAAGGAAAAGGGTAAAGGCAAGGCAGATATATCTCCTTCTCCTCCTTCATCTCCATCATCATCTTCTTCTTCTTCTACGTCTAGTTCTGAATCAGATAAAGAAAAGAAAATTAAGAGTCCACTTTTGAAACTTGATGTTAAGTTCGAATTACCTGTGTATGACGGAGAAATGAACCCTGAGAAACTAGATAATTGAGTAAAACAATTAGAAGTCTATTGTCGTATTCAAAATATTACTGATGATAAGACAAAGATCCAATTAGCTACTCTTAGAATGGGGGGTACTGCTTTGATCTGGTGGGAGAGTAAGACACAGATAGATTTAAAGCGTAAAGGAAAAGTTATCACATCATGGACTAAGTTTATAAGGGCTCTAAAAAAACAATTCTATCCGTTGGGTCGCACACAGCAAGCTGTAATGGATTGGCAGTGCTTGCGACAAGGTAAGGGACAGAGTGTTCAAGAGTTCACACAAGAATTCAGAAAGAAGGCATTAGCACTTGGTATTTCTTTGGACACAAGAGAAACTTTGTTGAAGTATATAGGAAGTTTGCATTCATATTTGCAGCATACATTATTAATGTTCAATCCTAATGATTTTGATGAAGTTTGTGTTCAAGCTATTCATGTTGAGTCAGGTGGTAGACCTTTCAAGTTTACACCAAAGACATCCACATAGATGGAAACTGAAGATAGCAAAAAGAAGTGCAAGTCAAAGGGAAAGAAGACAGCCACAGCTCAGAAGGGAGATGATAGACCTACTAGTATACATTGCCAAAAGATCAGCCACGATGAAGCGAGGTGTTGGAAACTTCATCTGGAACTAAAGCCAAAGAAGTTCCAAACAAGAAAGGGTGAAAAGAAGGCTGAAACAGCAATCCAGCAACGCTTGGATTTGGGATCCGATTAAGGTGCTGAAGGTAAAATCAATGTTATGGTTACAACAGGTAAAATTTCTGAAGCTAGTACTTTTGCTTCTCCTAATATCACACAGTTGAATGAAGGAAAGAGGATCGAGTTATTTCATATAAGGGTAACTTCAAAGCATACTAAGATAGATACATTGTTCGATACGGGATCACAGGCAAATTTGATTTCTGAGTCATTGGTTAAACAAATGGGTTTGAAAACAAATAATCATCCAAAGCCATATCCTTTAGGGTGGTTAAAAGAAAAATCTCAAATTCATGTTACCAAATAGTGTCAGTTAAAATTTGCAATCACATCTAACTATATTGATATGATGCAGTATTTTATAGAAAGGAACATATGTATCACCTCATAAAAGATGGGATTAAGTACATCGTTCAGGCACATAAAACTCAAAATCACTTGAATTTAATTAATGCTAATCAGATGAAGCGCTTAATTAGTTCAAGTAAGAGGTACATACTCATGTCGATAAAAGAGCAACATAAGGATCTTAAGGATACTTGTTCAGGTTGTGAATTTCAGTATGAAGGTAATTTGGTTAAAAAGTTAGATTCATTACAAGATCTAGTTAAGGAACCAAAACATCTACTTCATAGTAAGGAAATATCACATGAGATGCAGTTGATAACTGATGCCTCTAATAATGGAATGTGTCACAAGTCAGTTGTAGAGCATAAAGAATAAATCAATTAAAAAGATTTGTAATCATGTGTGTAAAGGAACAACATAAGAGTCGACCATATGTTAGTTCAAGTTATGAGTCCCAGTTTAAAGATAGTTTGATTAAAGGAAACAAACATCTTACTCATAAGCAGGGAATACAACATGCATTACAGATGATGCCTAGAACTCTTCTTCCTAATGTCAGAATGAATCAAATCAGTTTAAGTTTGAAACTTAACAAATGCGGGGATACAGGTCAGTATTGGGGAAAGTCAGTGTTTGATTTCTCTTGTATTGTGTTGCTATTAGAAGGCTCTTTTCAAGTGGAGAGGAAGCATTTTTGTTTTCATATCAAAGCCTTTCTAAAAGCAGTGTCAACATATTCAGTTTATGCATTAGGGGAAAGTGCTAATCAATGGAAACATCAAATAGTGATGTCAAAAATGTCTTTAATAGTCTCTGTCATTCCGCAAAATAGATTGTTAATACAAGTCAATGGTATTGAACAATATCCTATAGAGACTGTTTTCAAATATTGTGAATCACTAACTCATGGTATCTTGTGGAAAGAAGTCAATTGCCATGTTTATAACAGGTTGTTTCACCATCATCGCAAGTTGTACATACTACAGAAATGTGGAACAGGTCACCAGTTCAAAAAGTGCCATGGTTAGCATCAGGGTCATCACTTGCAGTTGATTGATCAAATGTATTGGTACATCATCAAACTCAAGATGAAAGTGAGAGAGTTATATTCTCACTTATTTTCAGTTTAAAATCAAGCTTTTGTGGTGCAAAAGCTTTTTAAGTGGAGAGGATTGATCCGGGAGGATATTGATCAGTATAAGATTAACAGAGTTCCAAGTCGACTTCAGCAGTTCGATGTCTAGTTCAGTCTTCAGAATTGTCAAATCGCCAGTGAAAGGTTCTTCAAATGTTATGGTCATCATGTGCTTCGAATTTGGATGAAAAAGGTGTAAAAGGGGGCATAGTATTTATGGACCTACATCTAAGGTTTCCCATGGTGAAATACCTTATGAAATGTAAGTCCTATTCCTAAATACCTAAAACATATGTCCAACCCCAATACCTAAGTCCTATTCCTAAAAACTCTAACCCATATGTCAAAGACCTATTCCTAAGTCTTAAATCCTATGTAAAAAATATAAAGCGCAAAACCTATGCCAAAAACCTTATTATAAAGGTTCGGAAGTCGGGTTAAAACCTATGGCATAAACATTATTCAATGGTTCAGGTTATAAGTTTTGAAACATTGTAATAAAACTTTAATATAAACCCACAGAGTTAGGTGCTAACCGCGTCGAAAATGTTACAACGTGTGAGCAGCAATATAAACCGCGGCGGAGAAAAGGTTATGAGATAAGGTTGACCACCAGTTATTAAACCGCGTCGGGAAGATATGTCATGTGACCTGGTCACGCCGAACCATGGGAGTCAAGACCGCCAGATGGACCATAACTGCCGGATAAAATCTTTGTTCACATATCTAATTTTTATTACTCCACAAGGTTTGCAATGTCCGCCCGATTAATAAGCCGTTGATATATCATAATGTTTATTAATGGATTTTTCGAATTTAATTCAACGCTATGGTAATGAAACTTATCTCTTGGTTCATGAATGAAGAGGGATTCGACCCTTATCACAAATTCTTCTCAACAAATTGCTAATTGAGGATTTCAGAGGTTCGAGGGCAGATTATAAAGCCATGGAAAATCTTCATGAATTCATCTTTGGTTTTTGGAAGACATAGTGCAGTTTCAGAAGGTTAGAGGCGATTTTGTTTGCAGCATTGCTCAGCCGTCAGTGGTCGGAATTGAGCACGGAGACAGGCATCGGAAAGGCGAGGAAGAGTACTTTCTGTTTACAGGGTTCAGAAGTGCCTACGAGCACATTCATTCTATTCTATTTCAGTAAATATTCCTCACAATCAATCCTAATAAAAACAGACGCCCACTTAAAAGCGGACTCGGAGATGTAGTCCAGGAGGGACGAACTCCGTCATCAAATTGTTTGCCTCTTCTTCTCTCTGATTATTGTTGTTATTTAATTCATTTATGCTGCTGGTTTATGTCCTTTTTCATTAAAGCATACTTCAGTTAATAATCAATCTAAAGGACAAACTAATCAAACTACCTCAACACTTTATTCGATCAATTTCCAAATTTTTAGAACATAAGTATTAACTTCTATTAATTCTAAAGACAAAGTCTGTAAAGGGCCAGGTAGCCTTTGGATCTCATCCTTTTATCAAAGGTGACATATCCAGTAAATGCCCCTACAGTCAATCTCCGTAATAGATTTAAGAAGTTAATCGTTCATTTTCAGATCAGATATTCACCAATTCCAATTAGGCAATAAGTACTAAAGTCAGGAAGAGCACATTCGGATGTTGTTTTAGTTTGGGATCTGCTATGATATAATGGATGAGCAAGAAGTAGACATTTATCACACTCATCACTGCTAAAGCTTAGCATACTGCAGCTAGTTTGGCAAGTTGTGAAGCACTGTGGCTTCGGAAGCTACTCGCAGTATTATTTGATTATGTGCACGAGGCAACCGTGATGACAGGTCGAAGCACATTGAGATCATGGTACCACCACATCTGAGACATGGTACAGAAGGGAGCATTGAGGCTCCCATGCATTTCTATGGACGAGCAAGTTGTTGACATTCTCACAAAGCTTTTGTCCCAGGATGAAGTTTGTATATTTCAGGGACAAGCTTGGAGTGGTTGAAAATGCTTCCCTTGTTTAAAGGGAGTGTTGATGTTGTATCATCAAGGGGCGGAGATTCTCCCTAGGTCAAAGGATATTGACCAAGAGCCATGAATGTGGCTAGGGAGATTGACCTAGATAGCATCAAGGCCCAAAGGACTCCCCAGGAAGGGGGTACCTGACCATATTGCCAAGGGTTATTTGGTTAGTGGGTTGAGTGAGTGCCTTATAGCATCAGGCAAGTCTTTTGCGATTCAATAGCATGTGATGACATGTGGTAATATTAAATGGGCCCAATATTTCACCACTGGTCAAGGGATTCTTGACATGCCTCCAAGTGAGAACTTGTTGAGTTAGTGACCCAGGACTAGCCTTGTTAATCCCAGTCAAAAGATTCTAACCATATTGCAAAAGGGTTTTTGCTAATGGGTGACAAGATCCATTTGCAAAGGGTATATGGCTAGTGGGTGATTAGATCCCTTTGCTTGATGTTGGTACGGGATGCTTTCGACGAGATTTTGGTATAGAACATGAAGTGGATGGATACATCAACATAGCTAGCTCATTCAATATTTTCTTGGGATTGAGATTTTTTTTTAACAAATGTACATCTAAGGAAGTCAAGGTGAATACCTACATGTAATATCCCCAATTTTGATTTTCCGCATTAGAGACGATTTTAGAAGAGGAGGCAATTCCATCGTTGGGACTTCGGAGGAAAAAGGGAAATCGCAGCTTTAGTGGAGAGTGGGGACCACAAGGACTGAAATTCGACCCAAGTGGCAATTCGCACTAGTGAGTAGAGAGAGAGAAAGGAAGGGGTGTGAATTAGTGGAAGGTGGAGACCCACCAAGGGAGAGAGGGCCAACAATTATAAAGAGAGCTTGAAGGCCTCCATTTGGTATCTTTGATCATTTGATAATTTAACCTTAGTTCTCTTGAATTGCTCAACCAAGACAACCATGTTGTTCAACACAAGGAATTTCCGAGAATTTTCGAGCGGGAATTCCACCCTCATTTCAGAGAAATTCGAGTTTATCCCAAAAAAACATCGCTTAGGGCCTCAAAACAGCTCTGGAAGTTCAGGACCCGAAAACCCGCTAAAAATAAGAAGTTGTGCTGCAACTTAAAAACTGAAAGAACTAATGGTGGGGGTTCAAATGGAATAGGTGGGTGACCACCAATGTCCACCTGGATCATTAAGGCCCCAAAACGGCTTCGGGAGTGTGGGACCCGAAAACCTACTAAAATAGTAAGTTGTGCTGAAAGTGAAAAGCTGCAAGAATTGATGGTGCGGGTCCAAATGTAATAGGTGGGTGGCCACCGATATCCACCTGGATCAAGGAATCTGACATAAAATCTCGTGAGACAAATCTCACTCTGCCACGAGAATCCGGCACTGACCTGCACTCAAAACGAGTTGCTTTGTGTTGCCTCTACGCAGTGACT
Organism: Pinus albicaulis; assembly: GCA_034641835.2. Taxonomy (NCBI): domain Eukaryota; kingdom Viridiplantae; phylum Streptophyta; class Pinopsida; order Pinales; family Pinaceae; genus Pinus; species Pinus albicaulis. The sequence goes on from CM076576.1 coordinate 205,571,759, forward strand.
GCGTCACCCACGCAGTCTCTGTGTCACACCTGAAGCTTCTCTCTGTCTCAGATCTTTGCGCTGGATCTCTCTGCTAGTTGAAAACTGGGATCTTCTGGCCTCCGAAAACTCCCTCCGAAAATTGGCAGTGACCCTCTGCTATCTCCTCAACAGAAAATCAAATTCCCACTCATGCTCCGCACAATCCCTGCGTAGCCTCTGCGTCAATGGCTCTGCACTGCTCTTTGTGGCTTCTACTGCCTTCTTTGTTATGCACGCTCTGGATCTGAGATTCTTACAACCGAAATTACTACCCCTCTCGGCAAAGAATCTCTTGACTGATTTTTCCTCTGAGCACTGCTCACTTCAAAAATTCGATCTCTTGATCATCTCCGTGTGTTTTCCAAGTGAAGCATCAAGTCCTCCTTATAATCTTCTCGATGAGACTTCAACGGCCGAGATTAAATCTTTAATCAACAAGCAATAGAAGAAAGAAAAATATTATTTTCAATCATGGGTTTCATGCTCCATATGACTAGTCAATTAGGTCAAGCACACATTTTATGCTTCTATGATTTGTCCAGTTAAAACGATATTTGTCATGAGTCAAGATATTCATTATTGTCTGTATAAGACCCTCTTGGGCAATTTGTAACATGTGAAATATATTATTTTTGTGTCTAGAAAGTCATTTGTAACCTCTAATACCAAGTCTCCCTACCAGAGGAAGTCGCCCTAGAAGAGGCCTAATTCAACCTCATGAGGAGCATATATAGAAGGAACTTCGACCTCATTAGCATACAATCATCTCATCTTCGATCTACAATAAGAAGCAAGAAGAAAAGGCAGTGAAAGTTTAGGAGAAGGAAGAATCTCAAGAAGAAACCAAAATTTTGACTTTTGTCAACATTTCTCATGTGCGAGAAAGCTAGGGTTTTTGTAGTTTGTTGGGGGCCGAAATTGCAGATTTGAATTTGAAACCCGAGGTAAAGGGCCGAAACTGTGATTTGGATTAGAATGGAGGAGGTTTGACCTTTGTTGACTTGGTTGACCTTTGAATGTTTGAAAGATATTTTTGGAGGGTTGACTTGGTGCTTTGAGGAGATCTTGGTCTTGAACTTTGGGTCTTGGATTTCTCATTTGAATTGATTCTATAAGAGAAGAAATTTTTTCTGGGATTTCCCCTTGGAAGGGTTTTGCCCTGGCTTGGAGCCTACATTTTGTGTCCATTGTCTTCTATGATCTTCATGGTTTATACTCTTGATAATAGTTAGATAAAAAGAATCTAATAAAGAACAATAAGAAGCTAATATACGTTCATAAGCAATTATTAAGGATAAGGAGAATTGTTTAAATAGTTGCTCTACTTGATTCTCCAACACCAATTTGGGCACCCTAAAGCACTATATATTGGCACTCGACCTCATCACTTGCAGACCAATTTGGACCATCATATCATCCTCTGATTTTTTTGTTCACACATGCAAGTTGAGGAGTCTTCTGAGGTTGACCGAGCTCATCTTTTGATCTCTTTTGACCTGCATTGACCAAGTTTTTTAGCCACAGTTTGACCGTAGTTGACAGAATTTGTTTCTGGCAGTTTGACCGTAGTTGACCAAATTCCTGAGGTAGTTGCAAGAGGCTGAATTTCGTCCTAATTGACCAAAGTTTACTAGCTGAGGCAGAAGGCCAAATTTCTCTGCTTGACCAAGTTTGACCTGTGAAAATTCCTACAGCCAGAATCCTACTGCAGCAACTGATGAGAATTCTTCTATTTGTTAATTCCTTTGAACAAATTATTTACAGTTTTCTACTGTAAATATCGAAAACTCATACACTACAACCTTCACAAATTAATTGTGGAAAAATAGAAGTGACGAAACAAAACCTGAATAAGAGTAAACCATAGACAAATGTGACATTGTTTCTAGTCTAATGTCCTC